>KK499910.1:245227-380012 GCA_000688715.1 Glossina pallidipes | reverse complement strand
CATAATTTTGCTATAAAACAAAGAGACAAGACTTAAAAAAAAAAAAAAAAAAAAAAAAAAAAAAAAAAAAAAAAACAGGAGAAAGGGAAAACGATAAAAAAAAGAAGAAAAATCAAAAAAATATAAAAACATCAAAGAAATACCATTAAATCATAGTTTTTCATAAACTGTTCGCCTTTGCTTTTCCTTATTTTCTACTTTTCTTTTTCTTCTTTTTTTTTTTTTTTGCTTTTGTCTGAATTTTAAGTGCAGTCTTTCGTTTTTGGTATTTAATAATTTTTTTCTCGAAAAATTCTTTTTCTCCCGCATTTTCATAAAACAAATGATAAACTTTCTGTGTACATATCATACAGTCGCACGATACATATGTAAGCGCGCAATGTTCTTAACTTTTGTGTGTTCAAAATAGTTTATTATTTACTCGATTTTCAAATAGAAAAAAATTAAAAAAAAAAAAGAAAAACACACAAATAAAGAGAAAGAAAATATTTCACTTTTTAGCTATACACACATATGCACATATATCGTCGTGTACATAGTAGTTATGAAAATAGGATTTTCGTTTTGTTTTTTTTTTTTTGTTCTTCTTTCTTTTTTTTTTACAGTTTTTATTTATTATCATTCCTTTTACTACTTTAAATGCCCGACTTCCGCTTAGATCTTCATTTTTCCTATTTCTGAAACAGCGGAAATGCGTGGCTTGTGTTGGTTTTTAGTTCTACTTTTATCCCTTATTTTATCGTTCTTTTCTTAAGCTTTTTCCATTCATCTCTAACATTTCAATGTAGATTTGCTCTGTCATTTTGTTTGTAACATGAACAAGTGCACAGTGCACAAGAGCCATTCAGTATATCTGTGTTCGCATCCTAAGCGCTTAAGATTGCAGAAATTGACTTACGGACTTATTTAAATTCTGAGACATTTTCATCATTATCCTTCCGGCAATCTGTCTCTTTATCTTCGCTCTAATGTTTTTGTCCGCCCGTTTGCTTTCTTCAAAAAGTTGTTGGAATAAAGTTCGCACACATTTTTGAATTAAGCGTAAGATTCCGAGACCTATCCGGCTATCGTCTGTTGTTGGATAATATATCCGGCTGTCTGCCTGTTGTCTATTGCCATAAAAATTGATATAGAAAGCTGGCATATATGTCTGGTACATATGCTCTCAGTTTATATCAATCAAATGAGAACAAAAAAAGGCGTGAGGATAATGTTAAAAACAACTTTCAAACTCGATCTAAGTCGATATATGTATTAAAGTTTCGTTCGGACCTTTCATCCATATAGGCCCAATTAAGGGCAAACTGTTAATAACTGTTTTACAATGGTCTAAAGTGATGCATATCCGAAATTTGCTCTGTATACAATTATACATATATATATATATATACATATATATATATATATTTGTTGTTGGTTTTTATTTTCTACCCTTAAGATTTATATGATATATAATATATATGTGGTAGTTAAAAATTTTACGATGTCATTTTACGTTTCAAATCGTTTCACTGCTTTTTTTCTGGTATTTAATTACGTTAAATAGAAAAAGAATTGCAGTGGGTGGGGAAAGATAGATAAAAAAGAAAAAAAAAAAAAAAACAGGGAAGGTACTAATTAACTCTCCTTTGTTTTTGTTAAAGCATTTTTGACACTTGTAATTTTTTCCCCACAATACATTATATATTTATGTAAAAAGGATCCGATTGAATGGAATGGTATTTTGAGTAAAACACTTATGACGCTTAAAAGAGTTTTCTTAAAAAAAAAAAAAAAATCAAACCAATAAAAGTTTAGCTACGTTACACCAGGTAAATGGGAACATTTTCAAGTTTGAGGTTATGTAATAATAATAATAACAAATACTTTTTATAATAATTTCTGTTTCTCAACATTTACTAAATGTAATTTCAATATGCGGCCATGTTAACATCATAGGCATGATATGTGGAATGATGCACATCTAGGCATTTCTCTCCACCCTACAAATGGGATGGATGATCTTAGACGTGCGTGATTGCGTTTTGTGGCATTACACATTACACACACGTTTATATATTACGTTATTATAAAACAAGCAGGATAATTATAGTCGGGCAAGGCTGACCATACAGATACCCTACATCAATTTGCCCAGTACAGTTATTCAATCGATTTAGTAATCGGATCAATTTTCATCATAAAATCTTACAAAATTACACTTTTTCTGAAGGGCTTACTATCCATGAGAAATCTTATATGGAGTGTGATTCAAGAAATAGACCCACGTGGTTCAAATTTGGTCCATTTAATTTCCATGTCAAATTGCTATCATGAATCGTTTTTCATCAAAAAACATTACATTTCTTTATGAATCCTTATATGAGGTGACGTCCAAAAAGTAGAGTTACGTCGTCCAAATTTGCTACGGTTGATTTCTTTGTCAATTTTTTGTATGAGAGGGGATTCAGAACGCCGAAATACTCTTACCCAGTTCTGAAAATTGTAATTTTTTTCTATATATCGACTTTTCAAAATCGGGTCTGTTATGGGGAGTGGTCACGAAAGCGCATTCCTCTTGGGCCGAAACACGTCAGTGTACCAAGTTTCATTAAAAAAACCAAAAAATTGCGACCTGTAGGTTGAACACAAAAAAAATGCACGACCGACAAATGAGCTTAAAGTGATTTTTACCCGATCGGTATAATGAAAAGTGGCTCTATCTTAAGTGCTTCTGGGTGTTGCACACATCTGCGACAATTTAGTGCATCCTTGTACCACAAATGATAGAGGGTATAATAAATATACGTAAAACTAGCTTCATCGAGACGGCTAGTTGGGTGGACATGAGGCTGGGAACGATTCGAAAGGATTCAGTGTTTTAACTAAGAAATTACAAGTGTATTAGAATGTTAATTATGAATTCGCGATTAGGGAGTTATAAATTTTCTTGCCGTTGTCTCTGTCTTTACGTATCACGTAAAATCTGAAACACGTGATTGCCTCACGTCGGGCCCTAGCATAAAATCTTTATGCTAAATAATTGCCGCAAAGCTCCGTGAATTAAAGCCCCTTAAAATAAAGAACGTCTACTTTGTTGCCATTTTTCAACGTTTATTAATCTTATTTTTTTTTTTTTTTTTAATACTTAAATAAATGCTCAGCAACTCCCTTGATTATTACTATTTCACTATATTGCTTTAAGGATTCAGATAAAATAAAGAAGACCGCAATATTGAGCAAATTTGGCAAATTGTTATTTCTTGCCGTTTAAGGAGTCGTCATCTTAGTTTCGATTTGTGTAAGCATCTTTTTTGAAATAAAGAAACGTCGAGAAGGTCGCGTAGTTGATGTCAATAGTCAATCTTTACGATACCAATAGTTAATTGAAAAATTTAAAGTCATTTCATGCAGAATAAGTGGAAGTAAGTTTTAATCCGAACAAAGAGAAAATGTAATTTGCGACATTGGACAAGGTAAACTTGTTTCTGAGTACCACTAATTGATTGAATAAAAATCGATGAGGTTTTTTTTTTTTTTTTTTTTTTTGTTTTTTTGTTGGGTAAAGGTTTTTAAGTCTTTACATACGCATTACAGTATCGCGATTAATATCATTCTCCTAATTGGGTAATAAGTTATTGACACGCAAAGAATTTGTTGTTTTTCTGATATTGATGTCGAAATTGATATTGGTATTGGCATTGATACTGATATTGATATTTATGTTATTAACTATTTTTGTGGATTATAGTCATCCTACCAACACGTAATGTAAAAAGCTTGGACCGTGAAGAGGCTGCATTGGTTCATTTGGAACAGCTGCGGGTGTCTTCCGTGAGCCAAAAATTGATTTCTCTGCTTCGACAAAACTTTCACTTGAAAAAACGGGAATTTCCACTGTAGACAACTCGAAGTGTGCTGGTACTGAGGCTGAGACAATAGGGATCGGTTCATATTCGAAGAAGACTACGTTCAGGAATGTTAAGATGATTGTGGTGCGATTCAGTCAATACACTCAGGCTATGAGCAAACCTGCAGCTATCGAACGAGAGGACAAACTCATTGTTATTCCCTCACGTCAGTCTAACTTTGTTTCTCGATTAACCATAGACACCTCGACTGACACGATAGTGAACTTCATTTATCGATGGATGTCAAATCCCTGCTTCTTTCCTGTTTTTGTTTTACTGGAGAATATTGTGGAACTGTACTGTATCTCTACGATATCTGTACGGTATATATAAATGAATAAAATTAAACTCAGAGGATGAGAGGCATTTTTCTTTTACATGAATTCAAGCAACTTGTTGTTTACTCTGCTTAAACATGTAGATCGAAAGATCTTGATCTTAACAAGAGACTAGGAGATGGTCATTTCAATTTAAAATACCATACTTGTCAGCAATTCCAAATCCCCCCCATCGTTTGCTCAATGACATACTGGCCTAATGCCTACAAACCTGTGCATTGGCTACGTAAACTATATGAAGTCACTTTATTATTTAATGTTCTTCATTATGAGTATAACATAATTAAATGGCAATTAATGTAATTTCTCTTATTTAGCTTCCGTTCTCTTTATTAAAGTGCGAGAGGATTAAAGCAAATTCCGAATGTTAAGTTTTCCATATTTTATAAAGGCATATATAATATGAAAATATTAAATGGGTTTCATTGCCGCTTACCTGTATTCGTGCGACAAGAAGAATGTACCACGTATATTACAGCCATTGGGATTTTTTCGTTTGCCATTGAAAATTTTCGAATAATGATCATAATTATTTAAATTCACAGCACCATCGAATGTTAACATAATCATTTGTGGTATCTAATGAAAAGATAAAAAGAAAAATTTAAACTTATGTAAAAAGAAATTGAAAAAGAAAAAGATAAAGAGATAGAGATAGAGCGAGAGATAGAGAACACAATTCTCAATAAGGATTAATTAAACGGGTGTCTAGCAAGGACTAAACGAAAATAACGAGGACGAGAGAGAGTAAAGTAAGATGATACGTTTAATAACCACGTAATGCGGTTTCCAGACTATTCTTCTATGCGTTTGAATATTTACGCAACATTTACTCATTGCATGTCATTACTGTAATGCATTGAATAAATTATGTTTGAGATTCTGGTTAAACCATCTCTCTAAGTATATTTATGCTTTTTGCATAAATATCATCAGGCTCAAAGTGATTGCGTTCATATGCACACACACACAAACGCACACACACGCGCATGTACGTATTATGACAAATGCGGAGATAACAAATCGAAAAACAAAGAGAGAAACAAATACTACTGCTGCTGCTGCTTGTAGTACTACATCAGTTATGTATATTGCAAAGCGAATATTGAACATTCATTGTCTAAGATGGGCATCAGTTGTAGGCGTGTCAAAATTATTTTTTTACCCAAACGCTATATCTCTATTTCGCAGATTTTTGATTAAAATCGTTTTAATATATTTTTGCTATTTAACTTTCTTTTTTGTTTCCTTCTGTGGCAAGACCGTGGAGGGGGGGCTTTTGTAGGCGAAGTCGGTTTCTTATATTCAAATCTTCACCTAGAGAAATAAATTGCAATCACATTACGTGCATTTAAATGGCTAGGATTCTGAGAACATTATTTTAATAGATAGGCAGAAAGACAGATAGACAGGCGGGAAGTAAGCGAAGAAATTAAAATATCTTGTTAATAATTTACACACTATATGTGGGATCTCTGATGTATACTTTTAAGTGTTGCTGACCGGTTCATAATGTCAGTGCATTTTCAACCTTCAACATTAAAGATAAAAATGAACAACTGATCCAACTTAAGAGTTGATTCAACGAAAAAAAAAGGAGAAAAAATAAAATGAGCTTACATTTGATCGAGCTGATCTAGGCTTACAATCAGTGCAACAATTTGTACAATCTTTTACAGATTGAATTTTCGTAATAAATTGATTTCAGAATCGTAATCAATACGATGCTAATAGCGAATAAGTGTTTCAAGTTTTATGTAATTAAAACAAAATTTTCTATCATGGAAATAATTATGTTATTAAAGTCATATTTGCATTATATTTTAGAGAGCAACAATAGATGGTCGACATAATGAAATGATTTAAAAAACAAGTTCATGCAAGCGATGATTGGGGGTAACAAGAATTCGAACCGAATTCGTTTATAATATTTTTCTTCTTTTTTTCTTCTTTTTTTTTTTTTTTTGCTCCTTATTTTTGTGTCGCTATGAATAGACCGGATTATAAACGAAAGATGAAAGACAGAATGTAAAAATAGAAGAAGTAAGTGCTGTGTCATAGAGTCTTATGGAAAATCTATGTCCGACAAAATATTTGCTTTCTTTTTTTTTTTTTTCATTATTTTTATGCAAAGTTAAAAATAAGAAGAAGAAGGAATATAAGAAATCTGTGTATTCGCCTTGGGGTGAATTTCAGGCAGTCACAATTTAAAGTGATTACACATAAATCGTACAATTTTTGGGTTATTTGCCGACGTGTCTATAAACTAAATGGGACCATTTTTAGCGGCATGAATGCATGTCACTTTCACGAATCCTCGGTATTTCTATGTTTAATGATGAAAATATTTAAAAATTCTTAAACAGACACAAAACACATAAGTGTATATGCATGTGTTTGAAGTGTTCAATGATCTTTGCCTATTGTTGCATGGTCCAAGTAAAAAAATGAACTTAGTTGTTATCCTTTACTTTCATTATTTTAATAAAAAAAAGGTTGTAATGCGGGTGTAATGTAGGGAAAATGGCAAAGACTGGCAGAGACTACATTATATTAAATTTCTTAAGAGATCTTTAAGTGTCACATAGTATTTTCAAAAGACATGTGAGTTTGTCAATGAATTCAGTTATGTTCAGCTATGTTGGCTCATCAAAAAATGGCGTTGCTGCAACGCTGAAACCAACTTAAACAAGTAAGAAAACTATATTCGGTTGTGACGAAATCTTTTATACCCATCGCCGTTATCCTAATAGAGACTTAAAAAAAAAAACGAGAAAGAAATAATATTTCATTCTCGGTAATATTGAATGGGCGCGGCTGATTTTTTCTATTTCCAGAATAAAAGCGGAAATTTTTATGGTGTACGTGTTGTACTTTCTGAGTAGCAAGCAATAATCACGGAAAACAAAGGCGTTTGCAGTTTATGTTGCAATAGACATGTGGTCGTATTAGCCGTGTCCTTCGACCGGTTGGTGTCATTTTCGAATCCTTTGTTTATAACACGTACTACACAGTTGCAGCCGCGATCAAACGGCTATGCTTACATGCATTCTCAGTTTGAATTTGGCCAAGAATTTATATATATTTTGTAAGGTATTGAAAAAAAATTAAAAACCGCCATCGGCCATAGAATATACGTTCAAATTTTTGTACATTTCTCTGCTAATATTGTTTACGAGGAATTAGAAAAAACCCGATTTTTTACTTCTTTTGAAAAACAGAGTTGTTCTCAGTTTTCGTGATATTGTACGCATGCCCTTCGATTGATTTCGTCCATATTCAATACAAACATCTACGATAACGCTTTCGAATGTTTTTGCAAATTTGAAACCGATAATTTCATCGTTGCGGTCAGGTGAAAAACGGACAGACGGACAGACTGGCATGCTTAAACCGATTCAGAATTTAATACTGATCGAGAATATATATACTTTGCGGAGTCTCTGAAGTTTCTTTCTCGGCGTTGCAAACGTTTTGATGAATTGAATACTTCGTTGATGGATAAACAAATTTTGAATATAACCTCAGGTTTTGGCAACTATGCAAATAGAAAATAGTTTATATTTTTGTACGAAGAAAACTGCGATATTAACTATTTATCGCTTTTTATGTTTAGGGTCCGCCTGTCTACCTTATAGTATGTTTCCGTTTTGGTCACCACATTTCTCAGCTTTCTGACTTTCCATCTTACGTAAGCCACTTTCTTACTCATTCTGCCTATGCTTTCTGTGCTTTCGGTCCTTTCCTCTATTATTTTTTTTCTTCTTATCTGATAAGAGTCTACTCATGCCTTTACCTTTTCTGCTGTTCATCCTCATTTTCATTCATCTTTAGCATCGTATTTATTTTCTTACTGGGACAAATTCTAGATTCGTGTATTCTTTCATACGACAATTCAACTATTCTTCTGGCGATCGTGAATTACCTCCTTCGCCTTAATTCCTCTTTCCTTACTCTCTTTATACGTTCGTCGTTCACCTTCTTGCTCTGAATGTATTTTACAAGTTCGGAGTGAAAATAATCCGAATCAATGTGTCTACAAATAGGAGGAATTCCCTTTCGGGTGGCATGTATACATACATTCAAGAATAGACGCAAGGTTGAATTAAAGAAAAAAAAAAATTGCATTTTTTTTACTTGCTTCGAAATATAATCCAAAACCGTATAAAATTATTCAAGGTCTTTTTCTTTCATACTTTTTGAATAATTTTTTTTTTTTGCGGTTTTTATTGTGGCATTTATTGGTGTGAGTGTTTCGATTGTTTTCTTTTCCATAACTGATGCGCGTTAGCTTAAGTGCATAAGTTTTTTTCTTCTGATTTTTATTTTTACTATATATTTTTTTTTTTGGTTTTTTTGGGTTAGCCTTTCATGAATTTGAAATGATTTTTAATAAAACTTGTTGTTATTATTGGCGAAAACAATGTCAATGGTGATGATGTTATTTGCATCTATTCAGATGAAGTAAAGCAATAAAATTGCGTTTAATGGAATTGATTTTTCCTTTTGATGATTGAAAATGAAAAAGAGAAAGATAAAGAAAAGGAAAAAATGTTTAAAATAAAAGCGAATTTAAAGAGTGGAAAATATTTCCGCATTTCTTAAGAAAGGATATTAAGTAAAAAGTTATTTTTTCTTATGCTGTCGTCTTGAGCTGTGTCATCGAATTCTATTATCGGAATAACTTCTTAATATTGTAGAAATGTATTAGATGTGCTTAAATTTATATTATTTACTTAAGGGTAATAATATTTGATTTTCGCTTAGAGACGACAATGAAATAATAGCAACAGTAGCAGTAGAAACAGCAGCAGCAGCAGCAGCAGCAGCTGTAGTAACAGCAGCAGTAGAATATTTAATTCATTTGTAGTAAACTGTCAATACAAGTATTAGCAAGAATGTAGAATTGCTACGATAAAGGAAGAGGCAAAGGCAAAATAGTTGAATAACAACAATAATAACAATACATATGTTACGAATGCAAATATTTTAGCACTGATATCCGTTCCAGCTGCTTTATACTAACATTGAACGCCATAAAATAAATTTCCTTTTCTCTATGCAATATTATAGTGTACCAAGATGGAATAGATGAAAGAAAGAAAGAACGAAAGAAATAAAGTAAAAGGACAGACAATTATACTATATGCGGATGTTAACTGTATTGTTAGTGTGCTGTTGGTGAGATGTACATAAAATAGCTGTCATTCTAAACTTATTTATAGATTTTGTCTACTTTTGTATACTTTAGTTTACGACATATATATATATATATGTATGTATGTATATATATATATATATATAGATGTATGCATTTTTTTGTTTTTTTCGTTTTCGTTCTCTTTTTTTTCTTGCAAAATTTGCAAAACTTGTATAAAACTATTATAAAAATAAAACTGAACGCATTGCAAGTAAAAAGGATATGAGACATAAAACACAATAAATGCAACGAATCGGATTTTTTAAATTCACTATCACGATAGGTGTACTGAGCTTAACATCCTGTTTGCACGTACAGCTCTTTCAGGAACAGCAGGTGCAGTTTTCTTTCCATTTTAAAGGGCAACATTCCCAATTTACGAAGCCATTTAACTCAATACCAATTTTATCTCACATGCACGAAACGTAACCGTGGATTCGTTGTTTTCCTAATAAGTTTGGAATGCCGTGACACGTGTAATGGAAACGTTAATCAAGTGAGCGTAGGCGCGTGTACTCTTTTCACTGAACATAAATTTATACAATGAAAATGAGAGAAACGGCCAACCAGAGCGTGTTTTCTATGAACAACCTTGGACGTATAGTATGTTTTCTGCTCATTTGTATAATACTTGAAACCATGGCATCGGGATAAAAGATTCGAAGTCAATTTCCTTATGTCCATTGGATATCTTAGCTTTACAAAAATCAAGATGAAAGTTTGAGTCTTGGCATATACACGCTTCCAGGCGAGATCTTTAAATCAAGTTCGATAAGAGGAGTCATCAGACTGCAATTATGCCCGCAGGAGGTAAAACAACAGAAAATTTCTAAATATCGCTGTCAAAAACTAGTAAACTCTGCAGGATATCACGATTGATAAAATTTAGTAGAAAAGGGCCACGATCACGATTAAAAAATGACTTTATCATTTTTACTTACTTGTCTTCGATATTGGGAATTCAAAGCTGATAGAATTTGTATAACTCCGATCAAATGATAAACTGGAGAGGGAGGAGGGAGGGAGGGGGGGGTGGGAGGTCGGTAGGGGACATATTATGAATTGTTGAGTGATAAGTGGCTGTGGAGCGACTTAAAAAACAATTTGCCGAAGCAGAGATCTTCTTTTTTAGCGCATTTGTCCCTTCGTGCAAGAGTTTGTTTGTATCAAATCGCAAAGCGATTGCCCAAATTTCTGTATAAAATGTACAAGATGAAAAGGATCGCTGCTATGCAATCGATTTTTCATGAGTGTGGCATTGAATGTGATAAGCTATTGGGTGGTTTGCGAATTGTGAATCACGGCAACTTCGATATTTAGTTTCTGAATAGCGGATTCTTGGTTAGATGATGCGAGCAGTCGAGCCTATTAAACCAATATTCAAAATATGTCTTTTGTGTTTTAGAATAGAGTTGAGATCGCATATATTGACGATGTTAAATCGGGTAAGTCAATGTCAAGAAAGAATATTTTCTCAGCTTTCTTGACATTGTCCTTGACGACGCAATAGATTTAAAAATTCGCTAAAAGTGTTTCGTAAGACCAATTAAAACAAGCATGGGTAGCAATCCTGCAAATAGATTGTATCTGTGTTCACTATCCGCTCAGCTGTGCACCTATCGAATGTGAAACGTGTTGAAGCGTTTTTTTTGGTCCATTATGCCATAAAACGAGCGATTTAAAAAGAGGAAAATTTGGGGATCTGAAATAATGGTTGGAAGTTGTTCTGGTCACCGGCGTGATATGAAAATTAAAATTGGGCCGTTGAGGAAAAAAGTTACCCATCCGTGATCTAAAACTTTAATGTAAAAATAATTTCAAATACGTGGTAGTTCGACTCAATTTGTACTTATGAACATAGGATAGCGGGTATTCAAAAACCCGTTGATCGCAAGGTGATTATAGTTTTCATTCTTAGTCATACAATAATAATACAATGGTGTTACTACTTTTTATATTGATTGTAGTTGTGTGCAATAAAAACAAATTCGACGTAAGCTAAACGTAACATTTTCCTGGATTTTTTTCATGTTCAACTTTTTCTCTTCTTAAGGGAATTGCTATTTAACTGTACGTTACATGTTTGTTTGTGTGATTTTAGTTTAGCATTAAATATGTTTCATTGAGTTTTGTTGTATACCTTATCGGCTTCTAAACCACCGGGAATTTGTGTACCATCCTTCGAGCAGAAGCAGTATGGCAGTTGACATTCTTCCGTATTGCATTTTTGCGCTTTATCAACAGGAGCATCTGTTACAGTTGCAGGAGCTGAAAAAAGCAAAACAAAAGAATGCGAGGGGGATAGGTGTTATAAATATGTATTTTATACAAATCGTTATCATTGAACTGGTGAAGAAAGAAACAGTAAAATGTAGAAAGATTTTTCCGCATATATGTGAATAAATAACAAAATCCATGAAAATTTCTTCTTCTGTTTTTTTCTTCTTCTGTTTTTTTATCACATGAAAACATAAATTTTCAAATATTATTACAGTAAGAGATATATTTCTCATCTGATAATGTTCACTTATTGTTAAATACTACTACTACTACTACTACTACTACTACTACTACTATTACTACTACTAGGGTGGTGGCGCAGCAACAATCGGGAACTAAATCCACGAGAATGATATCATATTTATGGCCATATATACCATTTATTAAATTGCCATTACATAAATTGCGATATGCTTTTCCAATGAATTTATAAGATGTTAAAAATATTGTCGCGATTAAAATCAAACACTCTTTCGATTTGTGATAGTTTAAAGCTGTTAAAAAATGCAATGAAAAATTGATCCTGAATTGATTATGAAGATAAATTTGATGAGATTGTTTTGCGCTTCTGAAGAGAAAAAAACCGGGCTGGATATTCATTCGCGGTTATATTTATATAAAGAGAATTTTTTTGTTTTTTTTTTTTTTTTTTGTATTAAAATCATTTGAGATCACGATTTCTGCGCAGAGCAATGCCAAGTGAATTTAAATTTGCTCAAACTTTCTTATTAATTGAGATTCGAGAAACTTATATTGGAGTTGTTTTTTTTTTGGAATTGATTTAAGCCCCTTGTCGAAAAGAGAAGCCAGGCTTCCAAAATTCTCGTATTCACACCTCATCGGTTTTATACTCTACAATACCTGTAATAAGGTCGGTGCTTGCATGTATTTTGATCGGCGGTCAAGTTTATAAAGTAATGCGAAGTATTAATTATGTTAATATGCGCAGCGGTTAAATTTTATGATTTTTATCTCTCTGGTGTATAAAGAACGGACTGAAGGGCCAAAAAAAGTTCGAAGACAATTAATTGCAGGACTTATTGGACGAAAACCCAACTCAAACTCTTAAAGCACTTTCCAACACCTTAACAGTTGATGATTAACCGTTTCTAGACGTTAATGGCTGCCATACGAATTGACTGAAAATGCTATTTCGAACCGTTTCAATATCGCGATTTCGTTGCTAGTCAGGCAAAAAAAAGAGTTTTCTATCGCGTATTGTGACTAGCGATGAAAAGTGAGTCTACCACCACAATCCCAAGGGTAAAAAGTAATGGGTTAGTCCAGGAGAGCTGTCTACATCGACACCGAGCCGGAATATTCATGCCCATAAAATTTAGCTATGCGTATGATGTGATCAGCAAGATGTGGTGTATTACAAGCTACTAAAACCGAATGATTCTGTCACTGCAGAGGTCTATCAACGTTAATTGAATAAATTGAACGATGTATTGTTGGAAGAAAAGACCAGTAGCAGCTTGGAAATGTTCGGCCATACATTGCAGAGATTGTCAAGGATGCACTGTTGTAGCTGAAATGGGAAATTCTGCCGCACGCACCATATTCACCAGACATAGCTTGCGTACTTCTGATTACAGCTTGTTCAGATCGATGCAGCATGGCTTGGCTGGCGGATTGTTTCGAAATGCTGAAGAAGTGTGAAAATGCGTTGATGATATAATCGCTGAAATATCGTTCTTTCGACATGTTGTCAGATGGGAAAACATTGTGGAAGAGATTTTGATTAGTATTTATTATACCAATTTTTCTCAATAAACGCTTTTTTCAAGTGAAAAAATGATCACAATACATGCAGGTACCTATTATTAAGTTTGTGAGAATTTGTGCAACACTACATAATATATGAGTCGATTCGCCATAATTTTCTGAATCGCTTTAGGTTTGTCTGTCTGTCTGGCAACCTGCTCGTGTCACGTCTGTCCGTTGCACTGTGGTGTTATGTACAGTTAAAAATTTTTGAGATAATTTGTCGAAATTTGGAGCACACTAATGTAATTTGCCGTATTGTAAATGGATGAACTCGGATCATTTTTGCGGCCATTGTCTCTACAACGCTCACTTTTGAATAAGGTCGCTACACGAAAAAAGTAGTCATATATAAAACAGTTAATGCTTACGCCATATTCGTAAAAACAACTATAGGCATGGGGGCTTAAAACAATTAGTTCATTCCGAACAAATTTTTGGCAAAACGATATTAAAAAGACCCGCTTCTCAAAGGCTTTTCCAAAATAAAGCTTAGTGTCGAAAGCTGTTATTTTTCCATTTGTTTTTAGTATGGACCAATTACTCGGGCAATGGCTTTTATCCATATAACAGGGTGTCGGTTAGAAATAAGTGAGGAAAGAGAAAGGGAGGCGGTGGCCGCAACTTATGGGCAACTATTATGCCTCACTGTAGCTCCAACGAAAGGAAGCTTTACCGAACTTCAGATTTTAATCGGTTCTTACCCACTGAGTACTGAGGCGAACATGGGAAGTGATCGCCAAAGTGCTTAAGTCCGATTAATCTTCAGTAAATGGGCTGAATATTGAAAATTAAAAAAAAGCACATCGACAGACATTAGACGAATACACAGCCAGATAAGCTCATATCGATTGAGAAAATAATTCTGAATCAGAAAATGATCTTGCATCGATCGATTGATATAATAAAAAGGGGATCGTTCTGTGTGTGTGAGCCATAAGCACGTGTATAAAACATAGTGTATGTTTATGGAAAATAAACACATTATTATAATATGAGTACTTTTATGTACAATAATTAATAAAAACACCAGCAAGAATGATAACATGTGTGTAAATAAGGAAAATTCTGTGTTTCTAGAACTTAAGTTATGATAATGTGTTAAAAAATGAAAAAAAAAGAAACAGAAAACACAAAACAAAAACAACTTTATTGAAATCATACACTCTCAGATATAAATTACAAACAATACAAATGTGCGTATGCGTGTTACAAGCAGCCTCTTAACCAACTTGTCGATTTTCACTTGATGACATTATATCAATGTGAACATAGACACATAATTGCGTATCTACATGCCTACGCACACAATTGTGTTGTGTGACATTTATAGTAAAAACGAAATCAAAAATCAAAATTCATTTTGTGCTTCAGTAATTTCAATCAATTGAAATTGTTGTTAAGTGAACAAAACACTTTGTTGAATAATGCATGAAATATACTTGGTATTGTATCCATTGCTTTTCGATAAGCAAGCATGTACTATATGTATACAAATATGGATTGCGTAAATGTTCTGTCGTGTATTGCATAAGTGTCGTTTGGAAGGCATATATATATATATATATACATACATACATATATACATATATAATATATCGCTCAATAATTCCCCGAGCATTCCCTGATACATTGATGTCATCTCGAACTATCTTTGAGGACTGCCTCATCGTCGAAAGGACTTTCATCAAAATTTCGTTCCATTTCGATTATTTGTTGACGAGTTATGTTAATTTTTCTATTTTGCAAAACAATCGAAAAATCCGAATTTCGTCTTTTGATCCAGCGTTGCGTTTTGCTGGTGGAAAATACCATTTGAATCCAGCATTGACTTGAAAAGTGACGGGTAAACCGGAAAACATGGAAAAATAAATCTCAAAAATTGGAAAATGATATTGCAAGGGCTAGCCGACATTCCAAAGAGATCAAGCGACAGTGCATTTACTATATTGTATGAAAATTTGATCCTAAAAAAGCTTTTTCACAAATACGTACCACTTTCGCTCACAGTGAAACAACACTGACAACTTGAACATATTATTGATTGGAACCGTTGGTAAAATCGCATGCACTGAAGTTCAAATTGCTGTGCCATGCATGAGATGCGGCCGCCAGCAATCTCAAAAGGATCCTGGAGGGAAACAGTTTTAGCTAAAATAATGAGATCAATGCGGGAACTGAAAAGTGCCTTGAGAGTCTTAACAGACTATTCGATAAGAAACGCATCGGAATGTTAAAGAGGTTTCGCACTGGTTGTATTTCGCTTGAAAGGGACTGTGTTGATGAACATGGTCGATGTGTTATATTCTTACTTAGTCCCAGAACTTATTGACCGATGCATTGGTGTTATATAGTATTAGTGTGGATGGATTTAAGTTTTCTTATCATTTGTTCTCAATGTCTACGAGGAGGTAGCAATAGGTAATGTAACACAAAGAGGAAAAATTTGTGAGGAAACTTAAGAAGAAAAGGACGACAATATTTTTCCTTTTTCTGTTCTGCGTTAGCTATTGGAGTTCACTATTATTGTTAGTTTCGTCTCAAATTGTCATTTAATTTAATGTAATGCATATTGACTGAATAATTTAACACTTTAGTGAAGTGAGTTACTATTTCAGTTTTCTCAAGGATCAAGGTTTACGACCGACAAACAATGTAAATGCGGGAATAATCTAATCGGTTATGGTTAAAAGTACGTCCAAATAATAAAAATAAGCTAATTTTGGATAAACTTATAAAAAATATACAAAGAAACAACAAAATGCGGGCTATATTGTTAAACGCATCAATAAAGTGTTTTGAAAATAATTATTTAATAAATTTTTATCAAATGAAAGGCAAGCTTCATTTCGAAACGAGACCTCCGCCTCCAGCGAAGGACGGAAAAATATTCATTTTCTTAAAACGTTTGCAACACCCACAAGGCAACTTCAGCGATTCGATAAAGAATATATATTCTTGATCAGCACCATACTCTGAATTGATTTAAGCATGTGCGTCTATCCGTCCGTCTGTCACCGAAGTATCTCTGCCAAGTATTCTCCTGGTTGCAAAAATGAAGATATTGGTTTCAAAGTTGATAAGCACAGTTGGAAGTTCTCGCTTGTGGATTATATTGAAGGAGCTGCTTACCAGCTTGTTTGCTCATTACTCGTATTTTACAATTTTACATACATATGTTTTACAAACATCGATGCTATCAGTCACATCAAGGGGTATAAGAGTTGAGATTATTCTTTTTTTGTTTCCAACACAAGCAGAGGATGAAGAAGATTCGCCGGAGCCGTAAATAATTTTCTTAGTTGTTATTTATGAATAATGTAATCATTATATAGCCAATAGAATGGAATACATATTGTACTGTAAACCGTCTTTTCGTGGTATTACGTTTTTATTTATAGTATAGGTTTTATTTACATTTCTTAGGAGACCTGTTTGCAAATTCTTCACAGGGACCTATATGTATAACGCTTTAATTATCATTCTGATCTTGGCCGCTTGAATATTGCAATTGAACTCTGTTGACTCGACTCTAAGTTGTTTTCTCCAAAAATGCCGCGTATTCCAAGCAAGTTATCATTACCTAAATTCAATGGGACATCTTTGTGTTATTACTTTTTCCGCTAAATATCTGCTAATTGTTGTTAGGGTCACCAATTGCATGAGGCAGATAAAGCGTCATAATTGGGTTCTCCTTTCTTTAAAATTTTGTTTCTTGCAAAATCGACAAGTTTTCGTGAAGACTTAAATCATCCAAAAAGTATAAAAATGCTTCAGCATTATTGCGGGCGCGGATTCGAAACGTCGTCGCTTTACACATTATTACATTACAATAGTTAAACTTATACTTAAATTGCATAAAACGAATGCAATCTATTTTGAGAAAAGAATTATTAGAGAATGATAAGACGTAAGAAGAAAATTTTTAATAAAACAATTGACGACCGCACAGTCTAGCGATTAAAATGGCCAACATCTAGTCAGAAGGCCTAGGTTTGATTCTTAATGCGGTAAAGTGAAAATTGTACTTTGCTTTACATGTTTTGCATAGTGTGACAAGTAAGAATAAACTGCGAGGTGAATAGTACTTTTATTCATTTAATCATTTCCTTCGGCTAAAGTCTACGTCTATATGTCCTTCCTAATGGATGATCTATTTGTACACTGGGTTATTCTGTTTGTTAAGCTATATTTTACAATTAAACGGCAGTGAAATCACTACAAAAAAAATGTTTTGTTTTACAATCTACTTAAAAAGTTAATAAGTAAATATTATATCAAGATGAGAAAAATAGATACATATATATGTTATATATATGAAAATATATATGTTTGAACAAATGAAAAGAAACTATGTAAAGTTAGACAATTCATTAAACTAACTTAAAGAACAAAATGAATACAATATCTAAAGAGAAGATCCAGTATGTGATGTCTTTTCAATCTGCTTATCTCGTAGGTTCACGCGATTACTTAATCTGACAAGATATTTTGTGGAGATGCAGGGAATTCGATTTTTTATGAATCGAAAATCTAGGTCATCATGAATGGTTTTGTTGCTAACGAACCGTGGGACGTTAACAATAAGACGGACATTTTTGGAGTATTTCAATATTAGAGTTATTGGCTACTCCCCACAGCTGCGTGCCCTAAGTCCAGATAAGTTAAAGGTCTTCTAAAAAATGCATTTACTTTTTAGATTAGGTTGAAATTCTGGACGAATTATCCAACAGAGTCTTCTGGTTTTCAAGTTAAGTTGTTAGCGTTTAGCTTTAATATGATTTGTACCTAGTACTCTTTGGTCAATATATAAGCCAAGATGTTTTACACAGTTGTGGAAATTACCATTCAAAAATAATGAGTGGCAATAGTAATAATGAACCCTTATTTAATGTAAGCGTAGCGTACGTAGATTTATTTCGATACTCTTAAGTACGCCTATCACTCTCTGCAACCATTTGAATATTTCTAAATATTTTAAAGTTGGAAAGATTTTAAGTTAGAAAGCTACAATTTTTTCCATATATAATTATTACACATAATGTAATGCAATAAATAAAATAAATTTTATATTAATGAGAAAGACTGTATTAAACTTCGTGATCTTAAAGTCACGATTTGCAATAAGGTCTTGTAAAGAATGACGGACAGACGGACACAGAATGTCAGGCAAATTGTGATATTATATAATATGTAATATGATCTTTATTTTGCAATAATACAGAGAAAGGTGAAAACCATTTCTAGTTTATCAAGAGTATAGTAATTTTATCGGTTTTCTTTTCTTTCATAAGAAAATAGGATATAACTAAAGTTAAGAATTTAAGATTAAATTTCATAATTTCTTTAGATGACTGCAAGAATTCAATAAACTTTTAAAAGTATGTGTATATACAACGAGCTATATCTTTACAGACGACCTTTAGTTGTAATTTGTATGTAAAGCAAAATGTAGAATTAGAAGGCTTCTTTCATCTCGACAAAAATATACACAAGTGAGTAAATACAATTAAAATTTTATACAGTCAACAAAAAAAAAAAAAACAAAACAAAACAAATATCAAAATGGTTGCACACGTACGTACATGAAATGAAAGTAATTTTTTCGTATTTTATATAAGCCTAAGTACTTAGTATGGGTTTTGTACCTTTCTAATCAGATCAAAAAATTATTAATTTCGTTCCACTCCTTTTATGGGTAATAATTTTCACAGGAGTCTCCACACAATATACTCAATCTTAAGGGAGTGTTACTCTTCAATTACTAAATCATGACAAAATGTTTTGATTACAAACCCAAAAAAAAAAGAAGAAAATCATACAACGAGAGTATAATTCATACGTTTCTTCAGAATGGTCGCAATGCCTAGAAGGAAGCTTTAGCATCCCAAAAAGCATATCTATTTTTGATCGGCATCAAATTCTGAGTTGACTTAAGCATGTCGGTCTGTCCGTCTGTCTGTGTAATGTCTGTTGTAAACTTTCTCCTGCGCGCAAAAGTAAAACTATCGGCTTCAAATGGGACAAATTGGCCACGCCTACACAATGTTAAGTTGATTTTTATCGTTTTATTACCCATGCCACTTATGGTACAATCGTATATTGATCTTAAGCTTGTCTGTCCGCCTGTCCATCTTGTTTTTTTTTTGCGTTCAACCTAAAGAACGAAATTTTTGACGCCCTTAAAAAGAAATTTTCTTCACCGACATGTTTTGGCCTAGGGACCTATTTTTTGGCCTATTTTTTCAACCACTTGCCATATAACGCCATATTTTAAAATATCATTATACAATATATGTCTTAAGCGAAGTGGTGTATGGTATTTTATTCTGGGCCGTGTTCCACTATACTGTGTTTGCTTGTGTTATGCTATAGGGTTTTTGCTTCTTTTGGGATATTCACGAGAAATTAACTAAAACTTATTTCTTTTGGATTTTATATAATGAAGTGAAGACTCAATACACTCAGCACTATTGATACAAATCCATATGCATACGAAGTTTAGATGCCACCAACTTTTTTTCTTCGAAATGTGTTAAAATTTTTTTGTCATTCCGAACATTAGCTACAAGCTGCGAGTGTTTTAATAGTGACTTTTGTAATTTTCAAGGCAATGGGAGTAAACGTTCTACGGACTTATTGCGTGATGCGTTTTTTCTTTTATTCATTTTATTTGTATTATTTTGCTTAAGTTATGCTCTCCTGAACATAAATGTACGTAAGCGCGGTTCGTTTAAAGGAACTTTACTGTATGCAATAAACATTTTTGGAATATTTCAACAATTTTTTTATTGTTTAAAAAGAAAATCTATTAAATTATAGAAAAAGCCTGGGAGTATTTTATGAAGGTTTCCTTAATCAAGTTGTATTGTTTTAAACTTTTGTACGGCACCAGGTAATAGTGTCTCAAAAAGAGACAGACAGAGAGAGAAAGAGAAGGAGAAAGAGAGAGAGAGAGAGAGAGAGAGAGAGAGAGAGAGAGAGAGAGAGAGGGAAACATAATTTTGAGTAAGTTCACTTAAAGCATAAAGCAGTTTATAATAAAATCTTAATTTTCCTTAAAAACACAAAACTATGCATTGAATTTTAAAGTTATTTTCCTTAACAATCGTTAGACAAAAAAGTTTTCTTATTTAATTTTTTCTTTTGTTTTTTCTACTCTTCATGATAGCTATTTTCAATTTATCAAAGGCTTGTGACATATAAACCTAGTTGTTGCAATTTTTCCACATGAAATATATGTTTTTCTGAAAAACTTTGGATAGCTATTTAAATTTCGATTTCTATATTAAAAAAAAAAAAAAAAGTTAAATTCATTTTAAAATTTGTCTTTCTCACTGTTGTTAAGCTAAAAAAATTTGGATGTTGTATGTCCGTCACTACAACCAGCCAAACATTTTCCTTTTTCTTATTGCTTAAATGACGATATTTAACGCCTTCAACTTTATACGCTTTGACCGGCCTACGCGTGTACTCAGAGAAGTCAAACATCAATTATGTAAAGCTTTAGATTGAAATTTTCACTGCATTTTTTGATTGTGTCGTACCAAGGCTATATTATAGTATATTTTACTATCTTTTTTTAGTTTCAAAAATTTTCATTTTCTATTCCAAATCCCCGATTTTTCCTCGATTTTTTTTCCTTTATTAGCTTTAAGTGCACTTTTCACATGTTTATATATATATACGTATTAGAAATAAGAGACATGCGATAATTCATAAATCAAGATAAAGCTGGGTAGTATTTTTATTCTCTCAGCAACAAAGAAATTGAAAGTATGTTCCTAAAAATACTGTGTCCAAAAAGCAAGATAAACTAAATTTTCTCTTTTCTAAATCTATTTATTACCCTAAACTTTAATATATTCTAAGGTATAAGCTCAAGCTCAAATAATATTCGGCGTGAACAGTTTGGCTCTTTGGCCGAAGGAATTTATTGTGAACAACATCACGATAATCGAAGAAGACTGTTCACATCATCTTGATTTTGGAGCGCTTTTTTCGGTCTTGGCTCGCCTTTTCCATGATATCCGGTCGGTTGACCGGTTCCTTTTGGGTATGCATGGATTCATCTCTCGTAATGATGTGTTTGATGACTGATTGATAGTAACTTAATCATATCCGCACATACATTGTAAAAATTGAAAAAAAAAAAATTTTTTTGTGTCGTACAAAACTAAGCGCAGCTGAAACACTAATGACGTTTATTATGTGAAATTTGACACAGATGCCTGTGACGGTCTTATCAATTTAGAAAAAGAATTTTTCTGATATTCGATATTCCCAAGCAATTTAACTTGAATATTGGTTTTGCTTTTTGCTCTAAAACTTTTGGTCTAAAATTCATCTAAAACTCATCCGTCTGTCCTTTTACTAATTTTGACAATTTCGAATTTATATAAATGGGTAAGGAAAGCCTTAAAATCAATCAATCCGTGTTATATATTTTAAAAAATGATTCTTAAGAAAACTTTAAATTTCGAACGTTTTCCGATGAAACTCTGTATAAGACCATGGGTATCCAAACTTCGGTACACTGCAACTTTAGTATTCTTATTTGCTTTCAATAAGCTTGGTATACTTTTAGGATATAGAAAACTTGTAAAAGTATTGCTTACAAATATTTTAATGTCATAAAAGAAAATATGTCGAATTTTCTTTTATTTTTATTTTTTTTTTTGTTTTTTTAAATGGAAATAAAATAAATTACTATTACTATTAAAAGAGTAGTAAATTTTTTGAACATCTAATTTTTTATCCCTTTCGTCTTCTTCTTCTTCTTCTTCTTCTTCTTCTTCTTATGGTCTTTCTTTTCTTTTTTGAACCTTAATCTTAACTTTTTTCTTCATAAGTTATACGTACGTATTAAGAGCATTTTTTTTTTGTTTTTTTATTACTTGAAAGTTATTGATGTTCTTCTCAATGACTGTCAAAGTTAAATATTGATGATGTACTAGCACCATTTGCTGTGATAAGTTATCACTTGACGATTTGGCGGTTTTGTTAGTGCAGCTGTACAT
Source organism: Glossina pallidipes (assembly GCA_000688715.1). Classification (NCBI taxonomy): domain Eukaryota; kingdom Metazoa; phylum Arthropoda; class Insecta; order Diptera; family Glossinidae; genus Glossina; species Glossina pallidipes. Next base: position 357,517 of record KK499910.1, on the reverse strand, counting down.
TTACTATATAAAAACTGACAAATTATTTAGAGATATTCGACAGAAAGTTTATGCGAGGTTTTTTTGAAAAATGCCTGCAAGACAAATGAAAGGATTATTCATTGTGGAATTGGAATTGGTTTTTTTCCTTTCTTTTGTTTTTTTAATAAAGTCAATGCGTTAAAGGAATGAATGTCTTTTAAATATTTCGAGTTTTTCTTAAATTTTTTTAAATTGAATATTTTGTTGTTGCCGTTGTTTTTCTTTTTTTTTTTCTCAAAATTCTTATTTTAATTTACGTCTAACAATATGTAGAAAAAGATGTCCAGTAAATGAATTATGCGACATATATATCTAAAATTGCTTACTAATCCTTATAGCTTAAACACATTTCTTACAAAGATTCCAAGCAAGTACAAGGTTTTTACTTGCCTTTAATACATGTTTTATTAGTATATGCTAGTGGGAAATGCATACAAATTTATATAGGTAGATATATGTGGTCATATGCAGGAAGTAGAAAGAGCATAACAGAAAATTCTATTAGAAATGCATTAAGGTCTGCAGTTCAATTTATCTCTAATGTGTTTCTACCATACCTACCATACGTATGAGCATGAATATTGTAGAGATGTGTGGAAAAATGTCCTCGTCTCTCTATAGTAAACCTAAAACTAAATATCTTTGTTCATCTCTTCCCAGGTTTATGTGATTAAACCATATGCTTGAACTATTTATTGTATACCGTAATCTTTTCATCTGTACAGTACTCTTCGTTAAATGTATGAAATAATTTTCGTTGTTATTCTAAGGCAAAAAAAAAAATAACATAAATAATGTATTGATGTTGAAGTTTTCACGAGACTTGAGCTTAACAGGTTAACAAATATTTATGTAAAGTGTTGCCTTTTCATTTTATCATGCTCATAGTGAAATGGTTATAATATAAAGAAAGTACTGTATATATATATATCAATGTACGTATATACGTATATTATTTATTTATATATATTTTTTGTATACATCTTTTCTACTGTTGTATTTAATATATTTGATATTGTTATTCAATTTAATCAAATTTGTTTTTTATATATATGGACATATATGAATACGCATGGATATGTAGTACATGGATATGTAGTTTTAACTTTGATTTAGTAATGGTTCATAAATTTTTATTTAACATTTTGTGGTTTTTTTTTAATCCTTTTATATCATTTTTTAAATTATTAAAATTTGATAAATTTATATCGACTTACTTGTTGATAACGGACCACATTTGGCTTCATCCTTGAAGGTACAGAATTTTTGTACATCATCAAAATATAAACCAGAAGGACAACGATTCAAGTACGGAAAACCATCTACACACTAAATATTAAATTAAAAAATTTTAAAAAAATATATTAAAAAGTTTATCAATTTTATAAGTCATTTTAATAAATATGAAAGGCATAAAACAATATATATATATATATATATATATGTTTTTTATTCTCTTTTCATTTTATAGTTAAAGTGAACGTGAAAGAATTGCGAAGAATCAATTAAGTCCCTTATATTAATAGTTTTTTTCCTATTATTATTGATCTTTGCTTAGGTCTGTGTGACATGCTTCTGGTTCTTTAAAGGCTATATTTCAACCGCATAGTTCCGGGCATAATTATCAAGTCGGCGTTTGTGGTTCCGAATCTCACTGCGGTACAATCTACTTTTATAGTATTTGTATACATTATACGATATTTTTTGAACATGATAGACAGGTAGACAGGTAGATACGTTCAAGTAGATGCGTTCCTTAGAAAACCGTGCAAAAAAATGGTGTAAAAAAGTGTGTTTCTTCTCATTGGTGAACCATGTTATTTCAAAATCGGGTAAAAAAGACCGAGTATATAGTTACTTAGTTGTTGTATTTAGTGCTAATATTTAATGCTTCAAGCCTGAGAACATTGTAAACTGTTTACTTTGAACCTTTGTATTGCTTCTAAGCCATGGTTTTCACTGTAGTGTCATAGTTTAAGTCTGCAACCTTAATCCGTCCATATTGAACTTTCGATACTTGTTTGAGTTTCGAATGTAAGTTTTTTGATTATTTCACATTGTATATTGAAATAATTTTTTTTTGAGCAATGAAGTCTAAAAAACAAAAAAAAAAGCATTTGTCGACAATTTTTCATTTTTCTCACGGATCCTATTACAAGGAGCCCCAAAGTCAGACCATCAAACAGGAACGAATCTAAACCACCCAAATTATTCGACAAATACGTGTCAAAGTTAAAAGTGTTCCCTAATTCGGAGGCACGTATATTGTGGAAAGAAGAAAAGTAAATTCTACTTCTAATCCTACTTGTACTTGTCATTCAGCACGGTATAGTCAACTCTTCAGCACGCTTGAAAAACTATCAGAGTTGATTTCCGTTCGTGGAAACTTACCCTACACTAGGGTTACCCTATAGTCATTGTAATTATGCCGATAGTGAAAAATTTTCATCAGCATCAACGTCAATGTCTGATGATGCTCCATATTATCAAATAGTGAGGAACCAAGTGTATTGATACCGAATGGCATTTATCAGTTACATTCATACTCGAATCCAGAAGATTGCTTTTAGTGTGAAATGGAAACTGAACGACAATTATGTTTGATGAAACTGGAATGTATTCGCCATAAATGGTAACGATTTTCATTGTACACCCAATTCTCTTTTTACACGAATTTGATTTAACACGAGATCAAAAGAAAAAAAATTCTTTTTTTACACGAGTTATTTTGTTTTAGCACGATTTTTAATATTCCAGGAATTTTCTTTTCCAAAGTAGAAGTTATTTTTTATAAAATATTTACTGAATTAAAATGTGTAAGCACGAAATAAATTAAGTGAACTCGAACAAGAACTTTTTAATATTGTTTACGCCTAATTCTCTTTTTACACGAATTTTCTTTTTACACGTATTTTTTTGGGAACGTATCTATTGTGTAAAAAGAGAATTAAGTGTAATCTCATTTAATGATTCGATTAAGAAGCGAAATTTCTACATATATGTTGAGAAGAATGAAACGCGAAGCGAATGTTTTGATAGCTCTCAAGGCGATTGATGTCATTTTATGTTAGTTAACTATGTTTGAAACAAATCGGAAGTCTCTCATACGTCGGGTTGAGCTACTTGAAAACGCAGTTCAGTGATATCAACCAATTTAACGTCAATCAGATTAGATTTGAGGTTTAAGGTTTAAAATAATAACTCTTTTTAACATATTTCACGTTGCGCTATTTTGCTTTTTAGATAGAAACTGCTTTTATTTATAATAGCTCAATAGATTACCTGATAGAAACGCCGACATGTAACCGGATCAGCATAGTTGCCGTTGGCTATATTTGAAGGACATTGGAATTCTTCTTTTTGTGCTGTAAGATAAATGAAAATGTGAGATATAAAATTAATTGTTGAAATGGTTTACAACATAAATGCATATATTAAAAACGTATTATATTTTATAGGTATATGCGTACGCATTTATTCACTGATTTTGCCTAATTAATTAAAATTTATTACTTTAACATTAAATTCGCCAAAAAAGTTGTAAAACCAAAAATTAAACAACGACAACCTAACAACAACAGACGCTAATAATAACACATTCAGTTATTGGCAACAAGCAATTGTACGAACATGCTTGTCCATTACTATATGTCTATGCTTGAATACGTTATTGAGAAATAATCGAGAGAAAAAAGAGAGAAAAACAATTACAAAATAATTTTAATAATAACAAAAACAATGTTTATATCCAATAAAACATGTTTTTGGGAAATAGTTACAAGCATGTATTTACATATGCATATAAGCATTCATATATATGTATATCTTTACATATACGCAATCATACGCGCATGCATGTATGGGAGAAGTGAATTTTTTCCTAACGCAAGCTTTGACTGGTCATGGAAATTTCTCGAGTTAGTTCTGCCGTTTCAACTGACGGCCGGATAACATATTCGAACTGTGCGAAAGCATGACCCGCGAGGCGCAACATACTGTCTTCATCTGTCCGACTTCGGTATATTTGAGGAATATCCTTTCCATATCTCGGGAAGTAGAAATCACGCTATGTAATCTGCTAGCGGTTATGCTGTTGGACAAAAAGAGATGGAAGAAATGCGCCAGTTCTTTGCACGTCATGCGTCGGCACAAAGATACACAAAAGCGATATTCGAACCTCCAATCTCATGGGAGTAAGGAGGAGGTGGGATGATGTAAGGAGCATCAACAATCGATAAGGGTCCATCTCCGGAATGCGTTTTCACTCCAGTGTAGGGTCAGCAGTTGCGTTGCCAATACGCCTAAAAATAAATATACATACATCCGCACATACGTATATATATGTACTTTTTCAATATATGCAAAAATGTTTACATACATACATATATATATGTTTTTATATATATATGTCTTTTCATATAGGCAGACGTACGTACATATATATACACATATATATGAATTTTAAGGGAGGAAGACTATTGGTTAATACGAGAGTGTCTTGCAAGTTTACGACAGCGCTTTCCAAACACAAACTTTACCATTCAAAAGAAGTTTTTTGGAATTAAAAAGATTTTAAAGTGCTTTGAACTTTACTGTTAAGTAATTACATATTGCGAAGAATGAAAATTGAAAGGGATTTCTGTCTATTATGTAACAATAAAATCACGGTCGGAAATTTAAGCAACGAGTATATGGTGAGTTTTTCTTACTATATCCATTATCAAAAGATGTGCTTGTTGAAAATATTTCCGAACATTTTTCATTCTTTCTCACTTAAAAGAGCATTCAGGATATGCCATGAAATAAACATACTTTCGATCAGATTGAATCGAGTCCTTCATTCAGTTTTGGGTTATTATCGTCGGTAATTACAACTTTTTTATAATCGCAGTGATTGAGATCTAAATTTAAAGTTCAAGATAATTTTGCCTACAAATACATTCACGATGAATTAATAACTAAACTAAAATTAATGTACTTAAGACTATGAAATTGTTAATATTTTCTGTTAATACCATAATTATGTTAGGAGTACAAATAAATTCTTTGTATTCTTGGGAAAAATTTGAATTCAATTAAAGGCTACTTGCTGTACAGTCGAATAATTGGAATACTTATTATTACTATTTATTGTCTTTTGCCTCTTATCGCATATTTTTGCGGATATTCCCACGGAAGATATGTCGTGGTTTCAAGTCGAAACAACCATCGGCCCATTTACGAACAATCCCAACTTTCCAGAGCTGCTGATCTGCTAAATACCACTCACTGCATCGATTTGAACCAGTGTTAGTTAGAGGGACACAGATCTGGAGAATAGTGCTGCAAAGAAGACAAGCAACCGACCCAAGTTGAGGATCACTTCCTGGTTTGCCATTGGATAGGTTTGTACGAATTCATTGTCATTTTTTGCATGAAATCTCGTAAACAACTTCCAAACTGTTTTACAGTGTACCACATTTTCACTCTAAGCTTCACTTGTATTTGTTTTTTCCGTATTAAAACAGAATAAAAAACAGCTCCGTATATGATGTTTAGGCCTTCATGCTTTAGTATTCACTAAATGACAGCATGTTAAGGACAGGAACTTGTACCGTACAAACATTAATCTCAAAGTCATCTGCATTTGAAATTTTGGAAGAAATGAACGCAACAAGTACATTTTATAAAGCATCCAATTCCAGGAAATTGGAAAATTTATCAATAGGATACTCTCCAGCTTCTATATACTGATCTATCCCATTTAATATTTAAGATTAATCCCAAAGCAAATTACTCCTTACGCTTATTTAACTTTGGGAGGAATAAAAATTTAGTATAGCGGGATTCATTTAATACCTTACAATAAAAATACTGAACTGTGATGTTGGTCAAAACTTTAAAAACAGGATTATACGACATTAGATACGACATTAATTTTTCAGAACAATGAAAAGCAAGCAATTAATCGAGTAAGAGGGTGCGAGAAGTAAAAGAGATGGAGTGGAAAACGCAATGTATTTACGGGGGATAGGCCCGTAGAAGGCTGAAGCTCAAAACTGTTTTTCATGTAAGTGTATGCTGCGTTTTTCGTAACTTATTATACAAGGATTTGACACTCAGTCACGTATAAGAATCCTGGGAATGATTGAAACGTTGTTATTCCATTTAGTTGTCCAAACAAAAACTACACAACTATGAAACTATAAATAAGAAAAAGAAAAACCTTAAAATAATAAGAAAATGTTTATTTGTTACTCCAAGTTCTGCTTAAACTTTGATTCAGTTCACAGCTCGTAAAGAAATTGTCAAATCTAATTATGTAGCATTTAATGCTCTGCGATTGTATGTACAGATCCTCATCGCATCTCTGCCACATATTTTGGCTGAATTCGGCCCATCCTGTCCAAGATATCGGCTGCCCTTTCTGATTGTGAAGCTATGAGGCATATCTGAGTAAGATGCGTAAATAAAAACGAAGACGGTTAAATTTTACGTCGTGACTAATTCCAAATTTGCATCCATCTGTTTTTAGTGTTAATCGTTAATTTAAGATAAAGTGAAGAAAAAAATACAAATAAAAACTAGAAATTTCATATGAAATAATCGAAAAGTTTTACTTCAAAGTTCAAGTGAGCCTCAAAGGCTTACACCGGTTAGGCATACATTCCGACAATTTTTTATCGAGCATTTAAATGGAACGATGAACTTGTTATTTACACATATGTTGAGCATAGAAATGCTATTTTTACTACCAGAGTATGTTATGTTGTTATCGCTTTATAATTTATTTATTACTATTATTATTATTGTTTTTTTTTCTTTGATTTCCGAATGGAGGTTAGGGTAGACAGTATGCTACTGAATAGCTCACTGCATAAATGAAATTCATTAACTTGATAACTTATTCAATATTTCATAATTTTCAATATTTTTGTAACCTTGTAAATAATATAAACGCTGCATAATAAAACACAAATTGCATAAACTATTTTCAAATATCATGCTTTGAATTAAATTTCCTTTCAAATTTCAAACAATCAAAATTTAAACAATCATCAGAAAACAATAACCCGATATACGTTATATAAAGTGAATACACGAAAATCACTTAACCCATTGACGCTCATTTCATCTATGGGTGATAGATGATAAAAACGACCGACATATCTTTTCCTATTCACAGTACTCGCAACACGTTTTGGGCATTGCCCATGTGTCGTTTGCACCTACATTCAGAACCACTGTATGGCTACATACATACATACATATATACTATTCACGTTACCGGTCTATTAAGCTTAGCTAGAGTTTCAACTATTCTCGTTAGATTAAAAATTAGTCTCTTCTTGACAGTGCGTAAGTTTTCGAATAGAAATTTTTTTTGGAAATTTTGCATTATATAGAAATCAGCTTCAGATTTCAGACTTCTATTTCGATTAAGATATAAAAAATTACACGTAAACGTATGCAACCAAATCAAGTCAGTCAATTCAATCAATAATCTTAACCCTTTCCGCTCGACGCCACTCCTAGCAGTCGTCCTTAATGATCATGAAAGAACTTTTTGTAGTTGATACATAGAAAGTAAACAAACCTGTTGATGCGTTGTTGATAAGTGCTTCAACATTACTTCAAGTAGAACTGATGCCTCTTGTTTTTGAATATCTATATAAAATTTTTATTACAATCAATCATTCAGGTGATGTCCTTCATATGTGTAGCACAATAAGGGTTAGAAACAAATAGGGAAAAAGAGAAAGAGATAGATATGGCGATAGAAAGTGGTTGCAGCCTAGCGGCTGGCACGAGAAATTTTATACCGTTTTACTGATCGAGCACTCACTGTAGCTACGACCAAGTATTTGTTGAAATCGTATTGAGAATCGCTTTATAACTTTAAAGGAGAAATAACACACAAAAAACGAGCAATATTTTCTGTAATTAGATCGGACTATATTATCGTCAAGGAAATTTACCGAGTGCCAAGGGTTAAACTGATGAAGTATATAGAAATTTAACGACGCTTCTGATACTTGCTTATGGATAAATCATACGGAACGATAGAATTAGTATACTCCGCTTTCTTTAATGGTGATGAGCATAAAAATGTTTTCACTATAGAATGGAATTTTTTATTTTATTTTACTTTTCATATTATTTTACTTTTGTGTGTCTAATTTAATTAACTTTTCTCCAATGTGTGTAAAAAGTACTAAATTGGCTTTGGGTTATTCGATAAAAAAGATTTTTTTTTTTTTTATTTTAAATATGTTTCTGTGCTAAAAAAACTAAAAAATCTAAAACTCTGTACCAATTTACAAAAAGTGCCTATTTGTTCTGACTGAAAAAAAAAAAAACAAAAAGAAAAAAAGGTGGCGAAAACAACAATAACTATGAAAGTTCTATGTACCATAACTAAAACTTTCTCGTAATTTTTTTTTTGTGTTTGTTTGTTTTTTCTTTTCTTTTTTTCATATATATGTACCTAAACCAACATAAAAATCTATTTCCGGTTTTTATTGACAACAGAAATAATTAGAAAAAAGGAAATCTAAAAATTACTTTAAAATTGTTTTCATCTCTCAAATTTATACTAATGTCACTATTCAATATGTTTTCGGGTATATTGGTATGTATGTATGGATGTATGTATGTATGGATGTATGTATGCATGGATGTATGTTTGTATGTATATTTAATAACTTTTCGATTAGAAGAGCTTAACAAGGACATTGAATTGTTTGAAAAAGTCCTAAATTTACATAAATTCCAAACTGATATTTTTGTCATGGATACTATCAACATTGTTGGAATTAATTTGTTATAAAATCTTAGGATTAGTTAGTTAGATTATCCTATATCTCAAAAGAAGCTATGATAACTCATTGTAGGTTCCGTAAGACATAGACCTATAAATCATAGTTAATCAAACGATAATACACTAGTGAGTAAGTCAGGTTAAGTTTTTTCGTAAACCCACGATTTTTTTTGGTCTTTTACTCTGTTGAATAAATGAATACATCTCGTCTGGTTTAGGACGAGAGCAGGGCGCTAGTCGTCCTGAACTGACTGCTTGCTAGGTTGGAAACAGCAACTTCACGTGTAATGTTAAAGTCGCTTTGAAAAAAAACGAAAAATTCCATTAGGAGTCAAGTTAAGTTTCCGTCATATTCTATTAAAAATCGGGAATTGAAAAAACGGTATACTTTACGTTTTATTCAATGTAGTGACCATCACTAGCCATTACTTTGTTCCCTCTACCTGGCAGCGTTCGGATACCATGTTGAAGGAACTTTTCATCTTTTGAGGCTATCGAGGCTAAAGAATGGACACAATTTTTGATAGCTTCATATGATGTAAACTGTTACTCCAATCGGAATGTCTGGTGCATACGGCAATTGAAATATTTCATGTCAGGTCAGAATTGAAAGTGTTTTTCTATATGGAGTTCAAATTTTTTCATACAGAAAGCTCACGATATCGTGGTTTATTTGTACTTCTATTACATTTATGTGAAGAGTTTCAGACGAAGTGCGAACTTATACTCTTTTGTCATTTTTTTGGTGCTCTTTACTATTCAAACATTCAAAGATGTATGTGGAGACTATGAAAAACATGGCATATATGTGATCCATGCTACGGCAGGTCATTAGTCATCATCAGTTTAATTCTAACAACAAAGTATAGATCTATTTCTTGACGATACGACGCCTTTGTTTTAGACTTTCTTTTTTTCGTAAGCTAACAACTCTGTTTTAGTGCCGATTTGGTCTACGAGAGTTTCGTTGCGATTTTTGCCTCAGAATACGAAATTTAATAGAAAAAGACAGGAAAGGTGACAAGGGGACACAATAACTAATTTTATGACCGTTTTACCGATGACAAGGTCAGAATAGGGTTTTTGGGCTAAAAGTCCTGAATTTCTGTTTATTCGATATTTAGCTAATAATCTGGATGTCTTTCAATAATCTCAGCTATTCCTGCAACCGATTATAAAGTCACTTTGTTCAACTGCTGCTCAGGTTGAGCTGGGTCGTTCTCCTGATACAAGGTAGAAGATAGACGTCGATGAAAATATTGATTTTCATCATATTTTTCTATTTCTCTAAAAGTAAACGCTATATAACTACTTTTTGTAAAAATATTTGTTTCGGATCTATCTCTCAACTGAGTGCAAAGCGCGTAGAAATGGTGTCGAAAGAGAAAGAGAGATAGAAACACATACGGAAAGAGTGAAAGTAGGGGAAGGATGGGGGGTGCAAGACAAACAAGTAGGAACAAGTAGAGAGGAGGGGAAGAATGGGACAGTGAGAGAGGACCTTCATTAATTCTCTAAATAAAGACTTGGCCTGTTCTATGTCCTTAGCAGTACAGTAGATATGAAGAGGAAATCTATATCTGGTTTGATGTTTTGATCAATCTGGGAGAAAAGATCGTTACTTACAACGTTGCTTGAACAGCAACCGACAACTGCCTAACGTATATTATGCATTGCCAAGGCCATCTGACCCGCCACGATGTAAACACAGTAACAGAGTCATATTCGTTTCAGTTCGAACTTTTAGTACATGCATCATCTCTAGAAATATATATAAAAATTGCAAAAGAAAAAAAAAATTTTCTTAGATGTAATTGTGGTAGTTGTCCGATAGGAATTATTTTCTTATTCGACTTTTTCATGAATTTGGTAAACTTTTAATCAATTTTTCCTATAGCTTCCTAGAGATCACGTTTGCTCTATCTATTTCCAAGCTTGATTATGACAATGAACTAAAAATATGCATATATATCGGCTTATAATTTGAAATTTGCGAGCGGAAGGATTCTATTGAGACGCAAGAGATGGACATGTGATCAAACCAACAAATCGACACCGTACCTTACGTTGATCACTGTTGTGTTTGTACATTTTATGAACTTCTCTCACTAGCACAGATATGATGAACGAATTCAATATATTCCCAATTTTTGTGGGCGCAATAATATGAAGATTGAAAAAGGAATTTTTTTTGAAAGCAATGCATTTTAATGGAGATCAAATGACGTTTCCTTCTTTTTCTTCTAAATAGGTTTTCGATTTTCATGTGCTATACGAGTATTCACAAATTTGCAAATGTTGTGAAAGAAACTTATATCTTGGTATATGGACACATGACATCTAAAAACTGAAAAATGCTGTCTTCAATTAAGTCTCATTACAAGTTTTATCTTAACATTTCAAGTGAAAGTCATATCTAAGATGCACTTCAAGGAAAGCATACTTATTAATATCAATTCATTGTCATAGTCTAGTCGGGATGAAGTTTCGTTTTAAATGCACTTTGTTACATGAAACCAGAATATGCAGATAATTGGTAATGATTCGTTGAAATGAATCAATCTAGTGTAGTATGAAAGTATGTAAAAATATTGGGGACAGTCAAAGTCGACCATCGAATTACTTACATCACTTGGCCTAATATAAGTCTTCATGGCAAAATATCGAAACTCATATCTTGTTTCCATGTGAAGGCATAATTTTGCTTAGGAGTTTCTATATATGAAAAGGAGATCAAAACGTACTTTGACGCAGTCCAAATTTAGTAAAATTCATTTTCTTGCCAATGATTTTATCCCATCGTTTATTTATTTTCGTCCTAATATATTAAAGGTCAGACTTCCTCGTCACATATGCCGTATTATTTTCCATAAAAACACTTATACGCGATGAGGTCCAAAAAAATAGGTCAATGTAGTCCCAATTTTGCGTAATTAGTTTTTATGTAAAGTTGTTATCATGCAGCAATTTTCATCATAAAAAATTGAAAATTATATACTACTTTCCGTAAAAGTTGTCATATAGAAAGGGGCTCAAAAATTCGCCTATCAGATTTAACTTTTTCGCATTAATTTAGTGTACCCCTAATACTAATAGTGAGCATTTTTTGTCGAAAAATTTTGGAAGTCGCAAATTTTCCTTGTATAACGACTTTTGGAAAAGAAAGCGTTAAGTAAGGAATGGTCGTATAAATGAATCAATTGAATACATTTTTAAAAGGGTTGGTCTTTCGATCGTCAATGTAGCGAAATTCATTCGAAAATCAAACAAGTACGTCTATGTAATCTAAATACCCTACGATTACGTTTTTTGTTAAATTACTACTATGGACCAATTTTTATCGTAAAATATCAAAACTTAACCCTTTTTCTGAAGGGTTTACTCTTCACGAGATATTTGATATGGGGAGGGGTCTAAGATGACTTAATTTCTACGTCAAATTGCCATCATGAACAATTTTTAACAAATAGGTCTTTCTGGTATATAAAGGTTTACGTTTCAGGATAATCTTGATATACGGTAGAGTCCAAGAAAAAGACTTGCATGGTCCGACGGTGGAAAAGTTGATTTCTATATCAATTTACTATTATGATATATGAACCCATTTCCATCATGAGATATTAAAATTATAGCTTCTTACCACATAAAGATTCAGTTTTCGTCGAAATCTTTTTACGAGGAGGGATTCGAATTTTTGTCCCAGCCGAATCGAATTTTTCATATCGTAGTTGAATCGACTGCAATTTTTTTTCTATATAACGACTATTCAAAATACGGTTTTATATGGGTGGTGGTTGAAAAGTGGAGCGATCCGATCCATTTTCAATAGCGTTCATACTTGGGTCAAAACAAGCCAATGTACTAAATTTCAACAAAATATCTCGAAAATTGCAACCTTGTAGGTTGAACAAACTTATATAACATATGAACAAGATCCGACAAATAGAGGGACAGGTAGGCTTAGATCGATTCAAAATCATTTTCCCTATAATAAAAGATAGGTCTCTTTTTAGTCATTCTGAGTGTTATGTACGACGGTGCAAACCTAATGTACCCTTCACTAAAAGTGTTCTAGGGTGCAACAAGTGGTTAATGTCTTCACAGTTACTTTTCATTGAAATCAAATCTCGTCCCAATCGGTTTTAAATTTTTTATTAAATTAATCAATTAGTTTCGCAAGACATAATAAGCTCCCGGCCACGTACCAGATAAACAGTTTCTATATTTTCTTAAATGGAAAGCTCGACTTACTTTGTTGACGGGCATAAAATTCATTCTTTCAATGCTCGAACGTTTGCGTTTTTCAGCAAGAAATTTGCGAAAGAGAGTAAGCCACGTTCCCGACATTTGTATTGCAAAATGCTCAATTTCTGTATTGCCATTGGTTAAGTATTGCATATCAAAAGGTTAAATGTTTTGTCGAAAATCGTTTTGTTTTCTTGCATATAATTTGTTATTTTTTTTTTCTTTTTGTCGTCACAAGATTAATAAAATATTTAATATACCTTCATTTTGAGAAATTGAAGAAAAAAAAAAAATCATTCTCATTGTCTGACAGTTGAATTTTTATGTGAAAAGTTGAAAATTAGTGGAAATTTTTTCGTATTTTTTTTTTTTTTTACGCAAATGATTTATAAATTTGTTTTTGTGCACTTTCCTGAAATGAAGGAAAAAGTTGTTCCCTCGTAATTGCTTTTACACGATTTATTTAAAGGGAGGGAGGTAATAAATTTTAATTAGTGCATTTAATTGGATCGAAATTGTTGTTAAATGGAAACTCTTATGCGCACATTAAATCAACTTTTGTCTCGTTTTTGTTGTTGTTTTCGTTTGCGCTTTTTTTTTTTTTTTCTTCAGAACACAATTATTAGCACGTTACTGGAGCCAATATGCGTACAGCATGCACGATAGCTCGCTTGTTTTATATAGTTACGGTGTGGCATACGTTGCAAATATCGTTATTTTTTTGTAAGAAAATAAGCTGCTTGCAAAAAAAAAAAAAGCAAGTTATTAAAAATATTTTATGAACAATAAAAGTAAGTGAGAAAAAATATGCTTATCAAGGTTTTAAAGTATTGAAATAAACAAATCGGTTTACGAGTATATGCATAAAAAAGTTCGCAACTTCTACAATCACCGATACACCTGTACTTATGATGTTGTTTGAAAAAAAAGGTAAAAAGTGTTGAGCACTTTTTATGCCCTACATTGCTTGTGATACAGGGTATCTTAAATTTGTGTATGGGTGCTCAAAAGGTCTTGGGATAGCTTGGGTTTTTTTTATTATGTCAATCGATTCACAATCGTTTTTCGAATCGAATTAAACTTGTCTGTCCGTCTGAAGCTTGTACATGAATTTTTTTGTTTAACCTACAGGTGGCAATTTTTGAGAAATTCTATACACTGACGTGTTTTGGCCCAAGAATAAAAGCTATTGAAAATTGTTCAGATGGAAAGACTTTTTCGACGACTCGACATTATATGAAAAAATACTCCAATTTTCAGCATTTCGCGACAAAAATCGCTGGGCATTCTAAATTGGTGTGAAAAATTAGGATCGCCTGAGTCAATTTTTTGAATCTCCTGTCATATAACCGTTCGTACCAAAATTGAATCTTCACAATGGCAAAAAGAAATAATTTTCAGTATTTCTTGATGAAAATTCGTGCATAAAAGTAATTTGACGTAAACAATAAACATACCGAGTTTGGGCAACTGGGGTCTATTTTCTGGATCCCATTTCATAAAAAAGTCTTGACGATAAATCAGCTCTCATATGGCAAGATTGATCAGTTTTTGATAATTTATGATGAAAATTGGTTCATGAAAGTGATGAAATTGATTCCTCTCTTGACGAGCAAGCATTTCTATGCCGATAAAGTCTACATTGCAGTTTTTGATGATAGAAGCCAGTGGACATTATCAAAATCCTTTATAACTAACTTGAAATAGCTACATTTGAATCACGTTAGTTAATGTTCTAAGCATCCTCCAATATGACGGCTTTCATGAGAATTATGCCTTCATATAAAACTAATGTTGAATTTTCACTGCATATTATTATCATGGAAATAACAAAGTGAATATGTATATTAAGCAAAGTGATGTAGAGTGTCCAAAAGACGGCCTTGTTTCTAAATTTCCTTTACATATTTATATGTATATATATGTATATGGTAATAATAAATTTAATTCTTAAAAGTGATTTACGTAATAAAACGATGTGCTTGCTGCACTTACTGCGGTTAAGTTACACAAAAATAAGCAAAAAAATTATGAATATTTCGGATCGAATGTTTGCTGCGCATCATTTGAATAGTTCTTCCGAAATTTTCAGCGGCTTTGGCTATGATTTGTAAGAAATATTATATCGCTGTCTATTATGGTGCTACAGAGCAATATACTCTGTGATAAGTCTGAGACTCCCGCTTAATTGCAGCAGAAAGACGTAAGGAAGCAGATGTGGAGCGGCCGCAGTTAAGCGGATGTGTGGCCCATCGGCAAGTATCATACCTTTACCGGCTATGAGCACTCATTTTAGCGACAAGCTTTGAGTATGTCCTACCGCACTAAGATTTGAACACGCGGACACTGATTTGATCGTAGTGGACATTTTCATTCACTCGAATGGTCTTAAATGTGTAATTGAAGTTTCATGGTGATATTAGAAAATGTGAATTTTTACAATCTTTACGAAAAATCGAATCTACGCTTCTATTTCCCGGCGATCGGTATCGATATGAAACAAAGAAAAAGAGAAACAAAAGTCGATTGCAATTTTTTTTCCCATAAAATTTTTTAATACAATTTTATTGAAATTAAATTACAAACTTTGAAAAATACTGTCGTAAAGAGTATAGGTTTTTTCTTTTTTCGTTAACTCACACACAAGCATATATTATATATTATTTCCCATACAAAAGCATATATGATGAATACACTTTATCATCCTGCACAGGATATTAATATTTGTCATCAAATGTTTTTATGACATTAAAAAACAAACGAAATTGGAAAATAATTTCCAATGCTTTAATCCATTTTTTTTTTTTTTTTTTTCTTTTTGTTATATATGTTTGTATATGTCAACAGCATAAGAGTACACTATAGTAATATTAACTCATTTATCACTGAGAGTATGTATGTATGTATGTAGGTATGTACGTATATATAAATAAGTATACATATATATAGCAAATATGTCTGTAGGTACTTATGCATATGGATATTTGTACTACTCGATGATTTGCAAAGTTTTTATATGACTTTTTAATTGAATTTTTTACCTTTTTTTTCGTTGTTCGAAAACTACTTTAATGCAATTATTAATATGTTTTTATTTTCTTTCGGTATGTAATCATTATACATATATAATTTACAAACACAAGGAAACGCAATTTTCAAAAGCAAATAAATTGTAAACATTATTAAAATGCATTGGGTTAGCATACAAGCATTTTCGGTGCTCACCGCGAACAGGTACTATAATCAATCACTCAGGGAATGTCTTCTATACGTGTAACATGGTGCCGATCAGAAAGAAATGTGGAACTGGAAAGAGTTGGGTAGTGGCCGCAGCTTAATGGGTGTTTTTACCGACTGGGCATGTTTCCTGTCAATACGTGGTCAGTTGGTATCACTGTGAGTCTGTCGATTATTACTTCAGAGATAAGATGTTCAATAAAAGTTTCTTACCGTTAAGAAATAGGCTGCGCATATATTAGCCATCTAATGAATATCTCGGACATTGAGAAATTTTTCATGTCTGCCAATACGTCATTTCAATATAGAATACGATGATACACTGAAAGCGGAGTATGATCAGATTGAATAAAATACATTCACAGCACGGGAGAAAACCAGAGAACGCACACACCTCTTAACTTTACACAATCGAAAAAACGATAAAAGAATATCACATTAATTATCTGGAGAATACTTTCATGTAATGAGATCTCTAATACATGTCTGTGTTTAACGCAAACAGAACTATAAAATTATTTCATTCCCATGATTTGTCAGTTAATATAAACATGTGTTTTTGTTTGTTTTTTTTTTTTAAATAAAGCAAGCAATCAAAAAGCAAAAAAGAACTATAAGTTCGCAAGAAAATTTCTGATTTTCTGCAACCATTCAACGGACCGTCAATATATAATAATAATAATAATAATTTAACCTTTTGGATTTTGCCATTTCCAGTTTCTCTTAAATAAATGCAAAATGGTCAACAGTACTATCGTCCATATTACTCGCACGTTAATCCTAACTTCGTTCCATCACTACATTCATTCAACGTTGAGAAAATCAAGATCAAAATATTTGCAAGGGTTTGTCTTGGTCATACTATTGCCATATATCAATAGACTTCTAAGAAATTTCTTCTTCGACTTTCAACTCTGGACAACTATTAAAATAATGTCGAGCAAGGTCGACCATTAGATACCCCACACCGCTTTGCCCAACACAATTAATCACTAGATTTCTTAAACCAAGAATTTTGCATTATTTTCATTCAAAGACATACTTTTCATGAAAGTCCGCGTATTGAGAGATGCCGAAAACATCACATGGCGTGATTCAAATTTAGCAAACTTAATTTGCTTCCCAAAAATCTTATTATCTTTCTTATTACTTTTCTTCGTCATGAAAAAGTAGAAATTAGACTTTGACTCCTTAAAAGGATTGCTTTTCATGATAGCCCCGTATATGTTGGGGTCTAAACAACAAACCTATACGAACCAAATTCTCTACAGTTCATTTTTTTTACTAAATTGCCAAATTTTCATCATCAAATATTAAGCATTAACACTTTTTCTGAAGGCCTTTACCATCCGTGAGAAATCTTTCATGAAGTGTGGTCCAACAAATAGACCCACGTGGTTCAAATTTGGTCCATTTAATTTGTACGTCAAATTGTTATCATGAAACTTTTTCATCATAAAACATTAACAAATACGCCTTTTTGGTACTAAAAGGCTTACATTTGCTTAGAATTCTTGTGGTCGTATTCAAAAAATAGACTTACTTTGTCCAAATTCCTTGAGGTTGATTTCCTTGTCAATTTTTTATTGCGATCCAATTTTCAACATAAAGTATTGAAAGTTAGACATTTTTACCATATAAAGATTCAGCTTTCGTAGAAACGGTTATATGAGAGGGCATCAAAATGTGCCCCAACTGATACAAAGTTTTCGCACCATTTTAGAATGCGAAATAATTTTATTCATTTTAGAATGCGAAATAATTTTATTCAGCGTGTTATGTCGAAAACAATTGCCATTGTTTATATATGTCGACTTTTCAAAATAAGGTTCTATGAGGAGTGGTTGAAAAACTACACCGATTCGAAGCATTTTCAACAGCGTATGTTCTGGGGCCAGAGCACGTCAGTGTATCAGTTCATCATCAAAATATCTTAAAAATTGCGACCAGTGGCTTGAACACAAGAACACATGGAAAGGTCAGATGGACAGACGAACCGATAAACAGACAAGCTTAGAAAATGATTCGGAATCGATCGGTATACAAAAAGGTGGGATTAGCTTAACTCTTTCTGGATGTCACATGTGTCCGCACAAACTTAATATACTCTGGTCCACAAGTCGCGTAGGGTACAAATATACATCTGCTGTTGATTTACTAAATTCAAAAAGCACAAGATACTTTGTGAATGTCAGAACATTTCCAATAATTGAAATTTCGTATTCCGAGTGTCTAACCCTGTCGACATCTTGAAAGTGCCTGGAGAACATAACGTTTATAAAATATATCACTTTATTAAAGTGTCTGGGCTAGCCGTCCAGCGCACTTTTAAAAAAAAAATGGAAGCCGATAGTCTTAGTTGCTAGTGATTATCTTACTGTTCTTCAGTTCGAGAATTTATTTCCTTGATCTAAACAAATTGTGATAATGAACAGAAAACGAAATACTTCAAATGGTAGGATCTGTTATATGTTCCACATTAGCTATAAACCGATACTTTTTTAATATCCAACATACAGGATATATCGGAACTGTCAAGTGTTCGCAAGGCATGGAAATTTTTATGTAAGTCGTTGTAAATTTTGCAATTCCTTGAAGGCCATAAGTAAAATTATAGCCGTATTCTCACAGGTTTCAACGGATTTCTTTCGCGACTCAATCATTTTGCTTTTGTACCCGTGAACAAACTGATATTGAACAGTTTTCTTCTGACTATATTGCTTCGGAATGCCAAAGAGGCGATAGAAGCTATAGAGCTATGCGATAGAGCGATAGAGCTATGATAAGAAAACACATAGTTTTCTCTTATGATTAGCCCTGAACCAATCACAATGGAAGAATACGTCGGCTAATTGATCTAACTGCGAACATCTTCTCGACGCATGTACACGTAGATGGTGTAACGGCTGAACTAAAAACTGAATACTTCTTGAAAGCCGCATGAGCTAGCATTTTAACACATTTCGTTTGAAGATTGGTACTACTTGCGAAATCTACATGCCATCCTACGAGTGCATTAAGTTATGTATTAAAATACTCTTTTTTTTGTCGATTTTTACTCGTGTCAGGTTTATTTAGAAATTTAATTAAAGCAATACAAATTCATCATTCGATCATCATCATCATCATCATCATCACCAACGGACGAAAATATACTAATCCAGAATATTCAAAATAGGCTTGAAGTGAAGTATACTTCATATGTCCTTCATTGATGTCTTATTTTTCGTTGTTGGAACGCTTCCGATGACAAAAATTAAGATAGAAATCTGCGCATTTTTTACTCATATCCAAGCCTCACTCACAGATTGATAGCGAACTAACTGATTGCATTCATTCGCGACATATTTGACGAATATGGGCGAACAATGCATAATAATACGATCCTTACACTTCCGTGCTAGATACGTATATTCTGGTCTAAAATAAATAAATTAAAAAAAAAAAAACAAAAGAAAATGTAACTGTAAGTTGAGGCCATCAAGAGATGCAATCGTTCGTTCCTTTTCCATTTTTATCATAGAAACCCTCTGATGCTTCATTGTTCAATTGTATTGCGTAAATACATTAATTAATTAACATAAATATGGATAACTTCTGCTTGAAAAAATGTCAAGTTCATTTTATCTTAAGCATTCTTTATGGGTTTTATTTAACCTAAGCGGATTTTTGGTTATTCTTTGCTGCATCCAACAAAAAAAAAAGTTTCACAAGAACGACTATGCCTTCGTTGGGCAATTGTTTTTCTTCTTCTTTTTTGACGTTTGTAATTACTGTAATTATTATTTTATTGTTATTTTTGTCTTGCATGTGTTTGTCTCTGCGGATTTTAAACTTTGCATATTTCGTACTTAAGCAGACAATGTTTTACTTTTATAAAGGCGAAAAGGAATGGCCACAGTTTGCGGTGTATTAAGTCGCCGATAAACCACTGAAACTTAAATTCATAAAACTACGTTTATATGTACGTGGATGTCTGTAAAAAAATATTATTATAGCTAAGGCGTTGCCTTAAATGGGGGCAATGAAAACTTAAAGTGAAGTAAAATTTTAATGATAAACATTTTATCTCACAATAGCTAAATAAATACTTTTTTTTATTCTTAAACTTTTATTCTTAGAAAATGTTTTACTATATCGTTTTTTTTTTTTTTTTTTTTTTTTTTTTTTTAAATTAACATTTAGAAACTTGGAGAAACTTCGACCCTCAAAATCTCTATGGAAAGTTTGCTAAACAGTTGAAATGAATATAATATTTGTTGTAGTAGAGTTAGAGCTACCCATCAGTAAAATCGTATAACACCACTTTTTTATAGTTGTATACTTTCCCTCCTGGACGGATGTATAAAAAATATTAAATTTGAAAATATCATTTTATTATTATGTGCAATAATATTGCAAAAATGCTTATTATTTACGGTTTCCGATCAAATAATTGTGGTGTTCGTAAACCGTTCTTGAAACGAACTAACCATCTTTCAGGCATTTCTGCAGAGACCGCAGTAATTAATAATTTGAAGATGCCAGGATCAGTTTAAGACGATGAATTCAATAAGTGACGTTTTGCAAACGAATTCCCGTAGATTTTGAGGTTGGGATAAGTTGCCTTAGAATCTGCTTCAAACAAAAGTGCAATAAATTTTTAAGGCGCTCTGCTGAACAGGCACTTAAAGATATGGTTTTTCTTACTGCTTTTTATGCGTTTACCATAAGTTTCTGAAAATTCTACGGACACACGGATCTGTCAAAAAAGATATAAATGATGACAGCAGCTATCGACAAGTACAACGAACATGCATCTTTTAAGAGAACAACAAAGAATTCAAACGAGCCCAGAGAATAACTTAAAGTATAGTCATAGTTTCGAGAGCTTGGAATTAACTGGTGAGGACAAAGAAGAGGAGCGTAAAGTTTCAACAGCATCACCAATCGATAAAGACTCTAGTAGTTCTTTCCACACATGTCCTGAAATCATTGTCCAGTTAGAAACTTTGTCTTCAGCATCAACCTTAGTTCTTCAAATCGAGAAAATAACTGACTTGCATGGGGAAATTACACAGGCCCCTATAAATGGAAAACTGAAATGAGAAAAGACACAGATGCAGTAAGTAATAAATAACAACCTCCTGAAAGCATGGATATTGTGATGAGCACTACCAAAACCTGAAGAAAATCTTGAAGAAAGATGTTAATGTCCGACGAACTTTGTCGCCGGGCACGAGAACGGCTGCTAAGAGCGAATGCATAAATTCGTTTGACGCTCGTTACACTCAACAAAACTCTCTGAATAATTCCCCTGTGGATTCACGCCATGCATACAGCAGTGTCTTCGTGTCTTAATTACATTCTTACGTATCCTTTGGATAAACAAAAGATGAAACTTACGATGCGTATGGGTCTCAGCTTATTAACTGTAGCTTGTGATATTGGGAAAAGGCAAGTGGTTCGCATTAGTGAATATTGAATGTTTCCCTATATATTCGGTCGGCATTTGTCCTTTTTACTTTTTCAGTTATTACGTGGTAATATAAACTTCCAGTTAGAGATTTTCTTGGAAAAAATATATGAAAGAAGAGCCAACGATAAATCAGAAACACCCTACGAAATGCGTGACCTACCCTTGTTATAATATTATAAATATTAAGTGATGAAAATGAAAATACGAATTTATTTGGTTACTTGGCAGCACCAGCAGCTTGTGATACTAATGAATTTCATGGCGTTGCGGCCACGTAAGTGATCAAGTTTTCAACTTTTTTTTTGTTGCTAGCCTTAGAAAGAGAATTCGTTTATATATTAAGAGAGCTTGGGTTAGGAATCGGGAAAGTTCGTTCGTAACTTTCAAAATAGATAGAAATTTGATAAAGCAACTTTTTCTTTCTTACAATCAGACTACGTTACCCTTTAAGTTGTTAACGATACACATTTATTGAAGTTACTGCTCGCTAAAGATTTTGATATGGTATCAGGAGAAATATTTTAGAATTTTCCCATCATACATTCTTGCTCATACCTTGCGAGCGGCATTGAAATATTCATATTTCCAATCCGATTCAATATGTTCTTTGGCGTGCTCAAGCCCACCCCAACCGCTAGCAATTTGCAAAAGTTGGATTGATTTTTAATATCGTGCAATATTCGAAGAGATTTGAAAACTAGAAATTAAATTTCGGCTTTTAAGTGACGGTATTTATACGCCCCGATATCTTTTGCATTAATTTAATTACATTAGACATCCCCTCATGTATCGGCCACATTGTGTTTTGAACTTTTAAGAAATAATAAAGAAAGCGAAAATAGTTGCAACTCTCTCCTTTCTTTCTTTTCGCTTTACTTTTTTCCTCCATTTTTATTCATTAAGGCATAATTGCTTCAATATATTTTGCAGATTGCTGGCATAATGACTTATGACGATAATGGGATATGAATATTAATTAAGTTGCAAATGGCCGAACAAATGTATGAGAAGGGATTTCGGCTTATATGTTTGTATGTATAAGTTATATTTTACATATATTTTACGTTTGTTTCGGTGTGTACACGCATGTGCACACAAACAAAGTTATGATTTAAGCTGTTTATGAACCATAATAAGGTCAATTTATTTATATATTTACATTCAGGTATTTATTCGCATATATATATATATATATATACATATATATATACATATATATATACATATATGTATATATACGTATATTCACTCGTGTATAGCTACAGGCCATGCAGATGTTATACAAGTTGCCAGGCTTTCCTTCTGTGCTCGCTTAAACCTCTTTTTTTGTTTTTTTTATATCATTATAATAATTATTATATCTTGTTGTTGCTGTGGTTGCATATATATACTACATATATATGCTACATATCTATGTATGTGTATATGTATCTATATATCTATTTACTTATATATATATATATATATATAGATCTATGCGTACACATATATATATGTACACATATATACACATATATAAACATATTTATATGTTTAAATAGTAAGTTTAATGGTGTAAAAAAAGTGTTAATTGCTTAACAATAATTGCGGATATCATTTATGGATGCATTAAAATCGCCAAGATAAGGGCAAAAGGGTAAAACTGTATGTGTGTTTTATGTGTGCGCGTGTTTGTGTGTATGTTTTTTATAGGTAAATTTTGTTTTTCTTATATTAAATCATAAGAAAATAATATAATCAAAGAAAATTTATTATATTTCTTGTTTTGCTTACCGAACTATACGACGACGGATGCAAAAGCAAGAGAGTCTTTAACGGTTAAAACTATAAAGACCAACTCGCGGCATCTTAATATAACCTAAAGAAAGTGTTTAAACTACAGTTTGCTTACTACATTTAACAATAAAACAAAACTCTTGTTTTTTATCTTTTAACTTGAACTCCTCTTAAATTAGAAACAGGGAGAGGCACGTGGAGAGAGAGAGAGAGAGAGAGACAACATAATAAATAGCATCTGTGCAAAAAAAAGAAATAGTAATAAAAACACAAAGCCATACCTTACCCTTTCGAACATATGAGCTGATAGATAAGACTAAAGCTACGTGTTTTCACATCCATCGTCTGGTTATCTAAAAATTTGTATTTTTCTTTTTTTATATAGCCAGCCGCGATGGTCCAGACGCGATGATGGCATTAGGCACAATGGGTAGACTGGTAGGTTGCTCGAAAGGTGGGTAACGAGGTTAAAAACCAACAAGTCGCGTTAGTGTGTCATACCGTATGTAGAAGATTCAAAGGCAACTGGATGGCGATGCCGAGAGCGTCATGTAGTCCTCTTAAAGGGCTCAACTGGTGGAAACACTTCCTTATGGCAAAACTTGCCATGGATTTACCTATACATAAGCACTACACTGCTCACATTACACCGATGCTCAAGGGTAGTGAGAGTTTTGGACATATTGTCATCACCCGCGACCACCTCAGCTTTTGGCTCTATGCGGTTGGTGGTCTTCAAGTAAGATTTGAAGGGGAGATATACGACATAAACTTGGATGAATATAGGCGGGGTAAATCGTAGCTAGGCCTGTGATCGAGTGTTTCGACACTAAGATGATTTCTCCCCTTAATGGTCATAAATGAATTTTTCAAACGATCGTGCTTTGATGCGCCTTTTTTTTTGTTTAACTTTTAAACATCTGTTCTTCCACTTGCCTACCTAATCTTCTATTCGACTCGATAATTCAGACCGGGAGTTCATAACCTTTAAGGCACATTGATTTCAAATTTTACATATACATATACGTAATCAACGTACCGTGCCGTACAAACTTGAATGTCAAATTTCTCTGTAGCTGAAATTTTGCATCAAATGAACGCAACAGGTAGATCTCATTAAGAATAAAATTTCAACACAGAGGAACTTATCCGTACATCTACTATTTAAAACTGTATATTTTGTAATTGTAAGTGCGAGATGATCCAACGCAATCAATTAGAAAGATCGAAGAGATGTGCGTTCTTAATTAGCCCACGGGCGCGTCCCAGATAAATCAAATACATGCATATCTCATTTCTATCTCTTATACGCCCGGTCGTTAACAGACACATACCTTTGTCATTTTATTATTCAATTTATAAAACTCCACAAATGCAACTCACAAGCTACATAGACCCATCGAGTATGTAAAGGTGTAGGATAAGGCCGTACGAACCTAACTAAAGTTCAACATTTTTTATTTTTAAGGTAACTCTTTAATGCGAAAATATTCCCGGCCGATGTGATGTGAATATTTCAGTTTGAGAAGATATTGTTTGTTTTCGATATATTTGGTTGTTGTTGGGTGTCTAAGATTCGTCCTAAAACGACTGCAGTGTGCTTATAGGTTTTTTTGTCAATCAAATCTTGGAGGTCACAAGTTTTTGTATCGTGCATGGCTTTTTTTCTTCTTCTTTTTTTCTGTTTTATGCTTCATAGCAAATGAGTTAATTTAAATAAATTTAAAAACCAGTTTATTGCATATACATTTTATGAAAACATCAAAAGTATTCAAAAAGCCGTTTCTGGTTGTTTTCAATTTGTTGTTGAAGGATTGCGGTTTGCGGGCGTGCTTGAATTTGTGGCATATTTCAATAATTGCTGTGATGCTCTTTCCGTTATAGATACGTGTATGCATTGCCTATGCAGTTTTTCAAATCCGGATTTCTCAGTTCCATATACATATGCGTTCCTGTGCACATAGTTCTCGTTAGGCTGTATTTAGTTTGTTATAGATGTTTGTTTAAAAGTTTTAATGTTAAGTCACATTTATTTATTGCTTTACTTTTTAAATTTACTTTTTTTTCAAGTAAATAAATCTTTACACATTTTTGATCAATTAGAGATGCGTAGGTGACTAAAGTTTCCTTCGTATAATAATTTTTCTTCTTCTTCTTTATATATAAATTCAGATTCATAATAATATTTATTAAGTTAAAAAATTATGTAATCTTATCAGCTAATATTTGATAAGAGGGAGTTTTGTAAATCAATAAAAAAATCTACCATGGGACCCTATCTATGTCTATAATAAATAGGAAAAGAAGACATCAATTATGAAATTCGAATAAATTAGATGCCTGTAGCTGTCAGTTCAATGCAAGCTGGACCAGATTCAACTACCCACAGATCGCCGCAAAGGAGACGAAAAGTTGTATCAAAGGAGTCTTAATCAAGGAAGGAATCAAAATGTGGACCCTTTATGCCTAAATTTTATTATAAAGTCTAAAAAAGATGATTTCATTTATAATTTTCTGGGAATGCAACAATTGATAGAATATTTTGGCATAATTAGATATTTCCCTTGAAATTTAATTTGAACGCTTATCTCGTGTTCGTATTTTATACATATTTTTTTACAATAAACACTTCACTTCATCAGACTCGTGTACTGACAGTGTCAACAAGCCCACGCAATTTCTGGATAGTACCAATCTTCAAGCGATACATGTCGAAATTTCATAACATTCTGACAATTGCCTTACATGTTACTGTTGTTTTGGTAACTTTCAAGCGACAAACCTGAATTTCGTTTGTTGATTAATTAAAGAACGTTTTGTTGATGAGGGGAAAAAAAATACGTTCGTAAGCGGCATTGGTTTGATGATATTGTGGCGACGCTTGTCTATTGAAAGAATAAATTTGCGGATGATTTCCCAATTTTAAATATGGTCGCACGGACACCGATGATGCTTCAAAAAACGTAAAAAAGTGCACAAATTCGTTTTGGAAAAGCGCAAAGTGTCTGAGATAGGCGACATCTTAAGCAATGTGTTCACTATTTTGCATAAACACTTGTCCATGAGAAAATTTTGTTGGAAGTGGATGGCACATTTGCTCACTTTTGGCAACAACGTGCAGTTGGCGCTGTTTAAGTAAAATAAACGGTATTTTTTCATGTGAAATATGATAATGGATGAAACATGGTTTTATCAGTACACTCGAGAACGAAAAAGTGGTCATAAAAAGTAGTCTCACTAAAGCATCTGCAACTTGTAGATTGTCGAAATGTCATCAAACTATTGCTTAAAAGTTGATACTATCCAGAAATTGTGAATAATGCTGCCATGTATGTGTCAAACCGGAGACTTATTGAGTAATGTGATGTACAACAAACTCTGTAATACTTTGGTCAAGAGGCTTGCATAAGCTATATATAAATGTATCCGCACAGTGGCTAAGTAATGTATTTAACAAAGAAAATTTATATCAATGCTTGAATTCAAAGATCTTAATAAAATGCAAATTTATTCGTACTGCGGTGTACTTATTATGCGGCTAATGGATATTATCTACAGTTTCCAAAATAAAATTTGCAATTTTTCACAGTTAATGGGCTTAAAATATATTGTCGTATAATTTCTATTCATTTTATTTAACTTGAGTCGAATTTCATACCGAAGGACAAAATTAACTCGTCAACACTTTTGTGCAATGATTTTTTACGAGGATTAACACTGCATAAGTAAGCATATACAGCTTACTTTGTCTTTTAAAATTTAATTCTCCGTAAAGAGCCTGCTGAATATCTCTGCAGACGAAGCAAACTTATCTTTGATTCATTTTGAGATTCAAAGTTTTTTTGGGTATCACTGTAATACTATTACGTGAATCGTCTGCTATGAAAAGCCTATTTCCACACTCGATTCCACTTCGGGATACTAAAGTAGTTTTAAAAAATTTAATCGTGGTACCGTAACCAACGTTTCCAAAACTATCACAAATGATAAATTTGCTATTGATGCCTATAAACTGTAGAATACATACATATTGGTTAGAAAAATTTCTTCAAAACTGTTAAAGCAATTAAATCATTTCCCCAGGTATAGTTACGTTTCGTTTAGCTTGCCTTTATCTTTGTTATTCCAGAATGATGACTTGTTTTTTTAAGGAATTGAAAAGTTGTAAAATTTTATAAATATCGAATTATTTGATTGCCGTGTACTGCCGATACAATAACCTCGTATTTCTTCCTATTCCCTCAAGTAAGGAACATTAAGGTAATTAACGAAAACGCAATCTTTTATATTCAAAATTCATATTTCCTAAAAATGTGCTAGGAAAGTTTCCATTTATAGACTTACTACACCCAATTCTTTTTTTACACGATTTTGAAATAACACGATTCACCAATATATTTATTTACACGAATTTTTTGTTTGTTTCATGACAGATGCCTGATGATAACTGAGCAAATTCTTCATTTCAATCAAATCCGATTGTTGTACCAGACATATCTGACATACCTAGTGATGAGAGGGTTTTTGATCCAGTTCGTAATAAACGCGCATTCTTATTATCAAGTGGCGATGAATAGTTGGTTGATTTTTATTTCTAATTTCAATTTCAATTTGCTTATGTTATACGTACTTATGGATTGAATTTCCACTGTACACTAATTTTGATTTGTTTTTTGTAATAAAAATGAATGGTTTTTGTTTAATAAAAACATGTAGTATTAGATTTCATTGTTACTTTTTTTGCACGGTTTTTTGTGGAAATATTTAAAGCTTTTTCATATTACACGATTGTTGATAGTTATATATTAGTTAACATATGTCGCATGTAAGTTTTTATACGATTTTTTTTTTTTTGCACCGGTTTCTAAGGAACGAATCTACCATGTAAAAGAGAGTTGAGTGTATTTGAAAAACCCCGAAGACGTTTTAAGTGCTAAATGTTTGTTTTTCATTTTATTTAATATTTTTTTTTTTTAATTTCCCCGGAACGAAAATTGAGAAAAGCTTTATTTATCGTATTGCATAAGAGACACGAGAATCGAAGAGATCATTATATCATTATAGATTGATTTCTCAAGAATTTGTCTTTTAAGAAGGGGATATAAGTAACTACGGTCATGAGACAAGTTTGTGTGATTTCGATTGACCCCGATCTTAATTTCGCTTTTTGCTTTTCAACCATAGTTATACACGTATCCTAAATAAGTTTTATCCGTGCCCTTGTCCAGGCATTTGCATTTAAAAGCACGTGTTTATATATGAGTTTATTTTATAGTTTAATATTTTTAAAGTAAATGTTTTAACATAATCAGGTTTTCCTATGGCGTGTATTGACATTTCGCCAACTTGTATGTAGGCGTTTAATTACGCGACGAATATGGTTGAACTGATATATTGATGATAATGAAGGTATAGGAATTTTGTAATATATAGCTAGACGTGTAGAAAACACATTCCAGACCAAATGTCAAACGATATTAAACCATTGGCATATGCAGGCAAAACAAAAAAAAAAAAAAGAAAAAAAAGAAAAAAAAGAAAAGAAAAAACGAGCCAAGCAAAGCAGTAAGAAAAACCTGAACAAAATGCAAATATAACGTTTGTATGCAAACTTGAGTGAAGTATGCCACTGAAACCTAACTTACCAGTACCACACAATCAAGTTGACTAACATGCAATGTTACCTTCACCATTACCACTTAGTTGATAAGAGCAAATGTCAATAAGAAAAGACAAATAAGAGTTTGATAAAGATATTACCTAATTTGCTAAAGTCAAAGGTATAGCATAGCGTTCAAATCACAAAGTGGTGAGATTTATGTAACTTAACCTGGATTTTTAGTACGGCTACTAAAGAGGCTTCATCTGGCACACATCGACAATTGGAAATTGTGCCTAAAATACATTAAATACGTACTCCGAAAAAATCGATTAAATTAAAAATCTTTCAAAGTAAAATATCCTAAGTATGCCTAAGCTGAATCGACATCATCAGAGTGTATGTTCTAACGGTTATTGGATACGTTATCCTTAGAATTTTGCTTTGGCATCTTTTCTCAACAATTTACAAATATATATATAAATCCGGGAAAATTGAAACTCTGCACTAATCTGTGGAGATTTGTCTGACTGTCTGTCTGTCCTTCTATCATAATAAATTTATGTTAATTACCATAATTTATTTTTACCAAAATGCTCCAAATAAGTTTAGAGAATCATCCGTAGACAACATGAGCGAATACTAAATTGAGAATGTATAGCATAAGCTTAACTAATCATTTTAAGGACATGTTTTAGATCTAATTATACTGAAATTGGTTAAGCACAAAAGACCATCCATATATCAATTGCGTATATTGTGTTATTGAACTCTTTATCAACATTCCATTTCTACCTTTTTAGTTTTCAGTGCAACGAATTTCATTGAATTAATGGCTTAGTTTTGCCATCAACAAGCCTCCTTTAGAAGATATAGTAAGGACAATAGGTATTATCATTTGGAATTATGTCCTTGTAAGATGTTGTCATTATACCATACGTCAATTAATGTGCTTTCCGCGTTTATCGAGTGTCACGACCCATACTTACGCTTTCTGTACGTTTGTTTGCGAATGTTTCGGCCGTCTACACTTGCCGCTTTCATAGAGGACAATGTGCTTTCGATGCAGTTAGTGTGAATAGACCCGCTATCAACGCTGGCATGGTTTTCCGAGATGGGGTCGAAGTCGTTACCTTGTTACAGTAAGGCATCGTTGTAAATAACGTAGCTGGACCTAATATTAGTAAGCCAATAAGTGAACGAATAACAAAGCAAAGCGCTAGTCTTTTCTCCCTTTGTATTTCTGCTTTAAATTCTTCAAAGATTATTAAAATAATAATTTGTTTTACATGGATGTGCGGTTAAAATCAAATGATTTCATAACTCTTTTCAAAATGTGGCATGAGTTTTTCAACAATATTTTTTCAATACTTTTTAAAGGCTACTTTTTCCCGGAAGAGTAAGCAATATGTATAATAAGTAGCCTTTAACAGATTCGACTCAATCCGTATGTAACTACTCTTTTGTTCCTATTGAATATTTTAGTAAAGACTTGCACAAAGTTAGACAGAAAAATCAAAGAATGAGACAACGTAAGAGAAGGAGAACGGCAGAGTGTGTGAATGTGTTGTTAAAGAAGGGCGACGAAAGAGGAGAGAAAATGATGATTGCAAGTGGAGTAGAATGTGAATGAATACTCAGCGAAGAATGTTGTGGCTGCTGCAATACGTTACTGCTGCTGCTACTACTACTACCACTACTACTACTACTACTACTACTACTACTACTACTACTACTACTACTTCTGCTGTTACTACTACTATTACTACTGGTGCTAGTACTACTGGCAATTGCTTAGGTAAAGATATGAGAGAGAAAAACAAATTAGAAAACTAGAAATACCAGTAAAAATACATTTTGGTATTCAACCAAACTATACAGCAACCAAACCGTTCAAAATGCATTAAATACAAAAGAAAATAGCAGCAGCAACACTTATATTATTCGTTTGCTTGTTTTTTTCTTTTTAATTTTCTTTTTTTGGTGCTACGTAGACATTATTAGTTTTTCTTACATTATTTTTCTACCGAAAAATTAAGTTATTTTTTAAGAAAAGGAAAATTGAAATGAAAAGGAAATCTAATTTGAAAGAATTCCTTACAATCAATTGGAACCATTAATATAATAATAAGGAAAGCAAAAAAAAAAATAAATAAATAAAAAATAAATAAATAAATAAAAATGATAATAAGACATAAACGAAATATATTTTAATACGAATTTTAAATATCTTTGCTTGACGCTATTGAAACATTAATACGTCTATGCGTGCTACGCTTAAACTTTCAATGGATGCTTAAAAGTGTGGATTATGACACTTACCCGATGTTGTCAACACGATCATCAGCCACAATGACAATATGTGGAAATATAATCTATTGTCTGATGACATAATGACTATTTTATTTGGATATTTCTTTTATTTTTATTAAAGATTCCTTAATAAAAAAAAAAACAAAAAAAAAAATAAAAATAAAACAAACCAGCGAAAATCGATAAAATTAGAAGAAACTAAAATAAAATAACTAAACTAGTTATTGAATTTCCTTATTTACAGCCCCGCGTTACACTCGCGCTCTAGTGAACAAAATCAGTCTTAAGCGTGTATAAAACTGTAACCGTGTCTTTAAAGCTTCAACACTAAACGACAACTGCCTGAGCGCGGCTAGGCTCGATTAAATCGCACGAAATTAAAAACTCAACTAAGCTCATTTAGCGGAGGCACATTAAGACTGTAATCGCTGTGCGTCGCGACGGATCTTCGACACCCATCATTCTATGAATGTAGATTTAAAGAAATGCTCCACTTTTTAATTATTAATTGGTAATTAGTGTTATTTGAAATTATTTTCTCAATTAATCCTATCTTAATATATATACAAAGTACTGATAATAAAGCGAAAGTGAGGAATGTGGCGCATGGAAAGACATGTGCCCGGATAAATAGATGGACGAGAAGGTAGATGCATGCATGGGTGAATGAATGGAAGGAGTAGTGAACAAAGAAATAGGGTCAACAAAACGACAGATGGACAGACAAATAAGGAATGGCAGATGGATAAATAGATAGACGGATAGGAATATATAGATCTAAACGATAGACAATGGATGGAAAACAAATGGGAAGATAGAAAGACGGATGGAAAGACGGATGGAAAGACTGATGGAAAGGTGGCAGACAGATCGACCCACAAAAGCTTGAGCATTGTTACATCAGCTAACTGATTTCCACAAATGAACCATGACGGTCTCGTTGGTGTTACAATCAAACTAGACAAGTTAGTATACTTCGTTTTCTTTCTGTTCGCCATATGAAACATCTTGAGTTGAGATTTTTTTTTTTTCTTAATACAATTTGAGCTGCAGACACGTGAACAAATTTACTTTCAGTATATTTTACACAAAAAAAACTGAATAAACAACTCAAAAGCCGGTTAAGCTTAACTCTTCGAACAGAGCATGCGTATGCCGCTCACTCACTTTATAATTATTTAATGTACATGCAGAGAGAACTTGTAAGCAGCTTGAAGTGAATTTTTGAACACCCTTCAATCAGCCTTTAAGAATGTTTTCCACATTTCATTTGCTTAATAATTTCTATATTTACATATATAATAACTCTATGATATGTTAGCAAACGTAACTTTCTTTATTCTTTAAATAAATAATGTATTAGCTCAGATTTGCAACGGAGTCAAGCGTTACTTTTAAGCTACATATTTCGTTAGGTTTCCGATGCTTGTATTGCAAAGCGGTTGATTAATTTATAATACTTTCGCCCTTGCATTATGTTTGCACACAACCCGCTTAGCATAAAATTTTGCTCCGCTCTGCATTCGTGATTATGTGCATATATCTACAAGTACAATATACGTATATATGTGCGCGTTCAATGTTAACTTTAACGCATTCTTAATTAATTACCTATATTTGTAGTTCTCTTCCTGTATACAAGAATTGGAAAAGTGGTTTCAAAACAAAGACATTACGAAAACAAAAACCTATAGTTAACAAGAATGCTTTCAATCGTCGCAAGAGATATATTAGCATGATTAAATGTGTTTGTTGTGATGCCTTGGAACTCGCGTCGAATTTCTAGTAAACTTAATCAAATCAACAATAAACTGGAATTAACTCAATCCTGTCCGCTCGTTTCGCTATGACCTCCAAACTTGACCTAGAATGACTAATGCACTAAACCTAAAAACCTTTAAATTCATTATCTTAAAAATATAGGTTTAAAAAACTTTTCTGCCCGTTTGATGTAACAAAAACAAATTTTTTTAAGAAAACATTTTTTACTTTTCGGTAATTTGAAATAAAGTGCAAGGAGGGTATATCTTGGTTAGGGTACGCCGTGTAATAGCATTAACTTAGCAAAAGGTATATAAATTATGTATCCTATGCCTTAAGTGTTTTTTGTTCATAGGGATGCTTACTTCTCTGTTACCTGTTGTAATGCGTACGGTTATGCTTAGCTGATTAGTTGCGGTGATGCTTCTCCAAATACTTTCAATGTAACATAATTTCCTTTATTTGCACAAATGACATAAGCGGAGATTATGAAATGATTCGGTCTGCGTTGTTTTTTTTCGTTTTAGATAATTTTCAATTTGCTAACAGGAGATTTAATAGAAAGAAATAAGGGCTGGGAGTAATTTTTATTTCAATGCTTCACCAATTCTTTTTTATAATTTTCGCAAAATTAATAGAAAAAGAATGCTCTACTTTTCTAGCGCTAGCTATTATCTGTGCGTGCTCGCTATACACTTAATTAACTATTTTCTAATACGTCTTAAGTTTAAGAACTTTATAGTTATCGGTAAGGAAGGGTTTAAGGTATATTATCTAAAACCTGGTGAATGGTTTTTTTTTTTTTCCTGGAAGTCTAAAGGATGCTTCGGAAAGGTCCCTCTTTTTTTTGAGAAAAGAAAATATTTTTCTTCTTTCATATAGATTTTTCTATGGGCAGTTCTGACGGTACAGCGATGTAGTATCGGGCTAGGGCACAGTTGGGTGTGTGCCCTGTTGTTGTTTACTTCTGAAGCATTTTTTCTCGAGAAGGAATAGTGAATGGTCTTCCTGGACAAATGGCAACTGTGGCTTAGCATGCGTATACTACGTTATAGCCTAATGCTACATAGGCTGACTTTATCGTCAAGATAGTTGTTTGCCACGGCGAGCAGGTTGACTAAAGAAAGATTGCTTCTAGTAAGTATGACGCATTTCCCTGTAGATTACCAGAAAAATGCTCCCGTACCTGGGTGCTGAGTAAAGCGCATCGGAGAGTATCGTAGTGGCTGTGGTTCCGCTAATACTTCGTGGCTCCGACGCTGAGAAAAATGGCTGATATCATTCTTTTCTCATTATGGTATCTCAGGAGCAGTAGGACGGCCTTCTGTCCGTGAGAGCGGTGATTATCGTTTATCCAACTAAATCGTTATACCATCGGTCGCCGGGAGGTTGGGCTATTCGCAACGGTCATTCGCGTTGATACTTACAGAAACTTCCTACTCCAGTGCCTGATGCAAGACGGTTTGTTGTCCTCTCAAGAGTATCCACTTTTTGCAAACTTTTTAATGCTGACTTTTTTATGTAATTCGCTTTTACAATTAGCAACACAGCACTATCTTGTAGTCCGGGAAAAAAAAAGAGTATATTCTCTTGTAATTTGGAAACATTGTTTAGACGTAGTGAATATATAGCATTTCAGAAGAGTGGTGCATATTTTTCTCCTTCAGAATGGGCATTCCATTTGGTCGATTAACCGAGCCTATGCACCCTAACGATAGCCTTGGTATGAAGCGAAAGAGAGTAGAGAGTTCCATACCTTTACGTCATTGATAAAAAATAATCTTGATGATCTTAATTAGTTATGGTCTGGAAAATATAAGTTATCGTACGTCTGATTCTGACGAACTGGATTTTCTCATATAATGCTTTAGCACATAACAATAGCACATAGGAATGTAAAAGCCTTGACGAAAACAGCGATTTTCTGTCGTGTTTGCGCTTATTTTTTCTATGACGTGCTTAAGTTGTATGTTGTTGCATCCTGCTGTAACATGTTGAACGTAGCCTACCCGGATGCGAGGCAAAAGCTTGAGGCTACTTCGTCTATGCGTATTTCGCGTCATTCACTTGGATGCCACCTATCTCTGACTATAGTTTGCCCTCTATTTACTTTCATTTTCATCTGCGGTTATTTTTAGGAGCTTTTCTTTATTGTATTTAATGTGAAACGACCTGAAAAATTCGCATCGCAAGCTGCCCTTGATGGCTCCACTTTGTGATAAAAGACGTGCCGGAGACTTTTGTTTGTTTTGTTGCTAACGTCTGTGAGGCTCGTTTCTCGTAGGTGCTAGGGAGAATTAATTGTTTAATTGTTGCTAATATTATTATTATTACTGTTTTAGTGCTCGAGATATGTTAAGCACACGACTATGTTTATGCAGTTACCTCATATACACACAATATATTTCAGCATTTGCTGGTAGATCATCGGATCATACCACAGTTTTCTACTCATCAAGTGGTCAGATTTTAAAATTGCGTCACCCCTTTTCATCACAGATTGATTTCCGTTATGAAAGGTTTTGTAACTGCAACCTTTCCATCGATGTTAGGTTATGAAGCTCTGGTCGTAGTGATTTTGTTGAAACAGTATTGCTCACGTGGATGTTGTGTTCGGTTGTCACTTCCGCCGTGATTCTTTTATGGTGTCCGGCCAACATCATTTTTAACGTTGGCCGGTCCCTGTTAGTTAACTTTGGTTTTTACCCGCTATTTCTCTTCATTGATGATTTTTTACCATGTTTCGTGAACGTTGTCATTGCCGTGGATACCGTCGTCGGCGAAACGTTAAACAGTTTATTTGTTTTCGTTGCAGCTTCGGCTGATCAAACATGAACGATTTGACCTCTTTCGGGGTCTGAGAAATCACAAATTACACCAATTGCTTGTTTTATTTACCGCAGAATAAAGCGTATAACACGCTACAAGACTTGTGCAACATATACGCGTCACATTATTTACACGGAAGGAGTGTTGCTATTATATGGTACAGTGTTTATATTGTTGTGTCCATCCTCTGTATGTATCTTAAGATTGTATATATCCATTCAATTAAATTGGTTCTTCTTCGTATGATGATAATCAGTTGTTGCGACGACTTCCACCATTAAAAAGGTTTAAGATAATGAATTGAATAAAATGTGAGAGTAAAATAAATTTTTCATGAGCTACAGCATTAAATGCATTGATGCGGAATAGTTTTACTATTACATTTGTAAATAAATAAATGCGTGTGCGATTTTGTGATGAATTTGATTTATATATACACTACAGTATATATACTCTATACATATATATAGCTTACATATATGTTTATTTTAGATTTATTGTATAGTTTCTATATGTAAGAGTGGCTGTTTTATTATGTGATAGATTGCTTTTCAGTGTTTGTTTATAAACAGTTTTTTTTTTTTTTGTTTTTTTTTGTTTTTGTTTTTTCTTTCTTTCTAACACTTAGAATAAACTTGTGTCGTTAAACTGTAAGTTTAAGATTTTTTCATTTGCTTTTCACTCAATACCAATTAAAACTTCTAGTAAACTTTTTCCTTTATTTTAAATATTAATTTATGTTGTATGTGTGTTCAGAAAAGTTTTCATTTTGATAAAAGTACTGAAACAAAAAACTGCAAGAAATCCGGTTTGCAATGAATATGCTCATGCCTATATATATTAAGATGGAAAGTAATCATAGATATGACATCGAATCAGTTTGCTTTTAAGATGACTATAATTTCTCTAGCTCCTAATAGTTACTAAGTAACAGTTTGATATGTAAAGCCAAGAGATCAATGCCTTCGTCTTTCACTACTATCAGCCTGTAAGTTTTGTTAATAAAACATCTTTTCCTGAGGGTTATTTTGGGCTTTAAAAAGTGGTTTCCGCAACTTCCGATGCTTTATAACTGCAACGGGCGAGAATGTAGTGGGCAGCAGTAAGACGATAATTTGTTTGGCTTCCAACAATAGCTAAAACAGTTTGGTACATAATTTAAATTTAAAGTCAGATTGCAGTGCAGCATATAGTTAAGCGACTATGGTTTCTTGGGCGTCTTGCATAGAAGGCCACTTTTCAACAGAAAATTTATCTTCCCAGGATCGTAGAATTGCAATCTGTTCAAAAACTTTTCAGATCATTTCTTGCTAATGCATGCACCTAGATATGAGACTGAAGACCCTCCTTCTGATTATAGAAGTTTTTCCCAAAAGGAAACGAAGATTTCAATGTTTTTCATTCTACCTAGTTTTGTGTATATTTGTATATATATTGTGCATAGTTTTCATAAACCAGTGAGGCAGAGCAATGGGGTCAACTTTCTTTCTAACATAGACGAATACTTTAGTAATAAGTTTATTACTTTTTTTTTAACAAATATAAATAAATATAAATTGGAAAAAGGTGAGTAGATATATAAATGACTTTTGATTAGATTCAATTCGTGACGTGGCGATGGGCATCTACACCGTGGACTACACGTTCTTCAAGACTGCATCGACATCGATGAGGTATTCGAAAGAGTTAATTTTGAATGTATTAAGCCGCGTGACTAACTAAATGCACGGGCTCGTCTATCGATGATGACTAGAATAAGAACAAATTAAATGCAATTGACAAAGTTTTCTCACTTAGTTTTTACATGTCAAATTTTCGTAGGTAGGTGCTTATCCTCCCTCATACACAACAACAATGATATATTGAGCAATTATTTGTGTTTTAAGAACATAGGTGAAGGCATAGCTTCGTATGCGTACTTGCCTTTAATGTTTTGTGTAATACACAATACAATATAACCTATTGACTATAAAAAGTTATGGTTAGACGTGTTTATTTGTTGCCGATCTCAACTGAATGTTGTCGACATTGCTCTCAAAGTGTGCTTAAAACAAAATGTCTGCGTCTTTTCTTATGTAAACTTTGGCGTTAAAATTTCGTAAGGAGACGAAAAATGGAAATGAAAAGAAATCTAAATTTATATCTTTGTGTAGATGTGTAGATAAACGAAACACAGTTTCAAACTAAACTTTACCACAATCATATTATATTTTCATGCTTTTCGATATTTTTGGTTTTATCTCTAAACGGGGGCAATAGCCGCAAAAAAAAAACAAAAAAAAAAAATCATTTAATCACTTTTGTTTGTACGATAAAGTTTCTATAGAAGTAATATTTCATTTATTTTTGAAATTTTTCTTCTAAATATATTATATTTTAATATTATTTAATTAAAAAATTTGTTGTTTTTATTATTCCTATTAAGGCTTTCATTTATAGAAAGTTTACACAAGTAACATAAAGCTCGGCTTTGTACCTCTTTAGAGTGCATTGATGTACTGTGGTGTTTGCAAATGTATATATATATATACATATACATATATATATATACATATACATATATATATATATATCTATACATATATATATATACATATATATATATATATATACATATATATATATATCTATACATATATATATATACATATATATATATATATATATGCTTCTGGTGATTTAATTAAAGTTATTAATTTACATTTTGATTGCTTCCATTTTAAAAACTTGTTTTTCTCTTCACACATACATGCAAAACTGCATGTGTACAGAGAGATTTTCTTTCAATATGTAAAATGTGTGAAAAATCCTTACAAAAAAATTAAATATAGTCTTGCACTATACACGTAAGTAAAATATATTTTTTATAAATTGATTTTTTTTTTCTCCAATTTTCCTGTCGGATTATTCTAATTATTGTTTTGATAGTCTAGTCTCACCCATATTATAGGAGACATTAATTATTGCGGAATTGTTCGTAACTTACTGCTCTCCAAAGCGAGTTTTAATACCATGCCCGACATGTCGGTCCCACTATTTGTGTGGATGTCGTTGGTTGGCTAATTAAATGACTCATTGGCTGACTGGCTGGCTAAGTAATTAGTAGGATAACTTGTTAGCTGAATCTTGGTTACTTATTTGACCAAGTTGTTAGCTGGCAGATTGATTGACTTACTTCGTAGACCGCATGCAATGCTCGGCTGGATAACCGACTGACTGCTTACCTATCTAGTTAATTTGCTGCTTGTTTGCTTGCTTGGCTTGGCCTGCAAAATCGATTGGTTGCATAGCAATGTAGTCGAGAACCTAACTACTTAACTAAGGAACTGGCTGAGTGGCTGGACAATTTTTAAATCGATTTGTAGGGCATCTTTAAACTTACTGTACATAATAGAATTATAATGGACTGACATCTTGTAGTTCATGTTATCTTGTTTTTAAGATACAAACACTTGTATTTTTGAACTAAGAAAAAGGTATTTAGTTCTCGTTGATCTGAACACGGGCAGGATTGTTTATCATTTACGTGTAATAAATTGCAACAATGCTCTGAAAAAAGCAAGCGTAGCATTCGCAAGGTTCGGTTTGCATTACGTTCATCTACATCCATTGCCATTTTGCGAATAATCAGATATACGCAGTATTATAGAATAACACAAATATATGCAATATACGACAAACTGATCCTGAACCCGAGATGGCATGTTCTTACAAGTGATTAGAGACAAAAGAAGCTATCATTAAGTGTTTTGCTTAGTTATATACGATGTCTTCCTAACTGCTTGTGGACTCGGTATACGACTTAATACATCTATCGGTGAGTAACTATCGAGATTGGCACATAGATGTCGTCGCTAACAAACAAATCTACATAACTTCCTGAATGTGTTATTCCTCAAAGCACCAGCCAGAATATCATGTCCTTTCGATTGTTTCAGCTTAGAGTGATTTTAGCGGCAATACTTTCGTTACTTTCGTTACTTTCGAAACAATTGAAGAACAGAAATTGTTTCATTGCTTTTCGAGAAGGAAACAAGTCAAAACACTATATTGCGCCATAGCCCACTATTAAATACCCTACACCACTTTCTAGTTATTCATATAACGACAACTAAAAATAAGGCCGCACATGACAAGTGGTAGAAAAAGTGTTCTGATCCGAACTATTTTCAGTGGCGTTTGGTTTTGCATAAAAAGGAGTCAGTGTAGTAAATTTCATCAAAATATATTAAAAACTACGGCCTGTACGTGGAATATAAGAAAGCGTGACGGACAAACAAGCTTATGATGAAAGGTCCTACTACCGCTAGTGAGGCAGGGTATAAGTAACATTCAACCTCAACAATAACTTGAAAGTGCTGCGGAACTCAATACTTTGCCGTTTATTTGCTGATTTTAAACGAGATTGTACAGACACCGCCAATGTTGAACAGAGTGTACGCCCAAAATAGGAAAATATTGGAGCATGAGAAAGCTATTTTCCAAATGTGCATCGCATTTACTTCCATTTGAACAAAAACATTACCATGTTCTTAGCGTTCATGACGTGGACCAATTTGCATGAATTGAAGTTTAAATTGCATCCCCAACCACCGTATTCTCCAAATCTGGCCAAAAGCGATTATTATCTGTTTGCAAGCCGCAAGAAATGCATCAGGACAAAGGGCTTCTTTTAAATAATTCGGTCACAGCGGACACTGAAGCATATTTTGAGGATTCTCGACAGATCGTTTTATAAAAGCGAAGCGTTGAACTGAATGTATCAGTCTTGAAACAGTCTATATTGATGAGTTTTGTCGAAGACGAGTTTTGGAAAGAAAGGGCAATATTGGGTTCTTGCTTACCTCTGGAAATTATTGACGGATACGTTAGTTTACTCTCTAAATTTACTCGGTTACAGCAAACAAAGATTAGAATCAAATATATTCCAATAGATAGATATTTGAGACCTTGTGTCAGTCGTTACATAGAGGAGGACAGACACATGTGCCAAAAACTAGAATATTTCTACCTACAAAATAAAATTATCATGGACGTCGTTTGAAGTTCTTCTTCCGTCGGAGCATGGAACGTCAGCGAATGTGAAGTCTTTGACGGTATTTTAGAAACATACTCATGGAGGTGTATAATATATAAACCCGTTATTTTTTTTTTTTTTTTGTTGGGAACATGAAAAAAGCTCTGTTTTCCCATTTCAGTTTGGGAATTCATTCCTTGCGCATGCAGAAATTTGGTGCGAATTGGAGTCCCCTCGATTTTGGCAATAGTTTTCGAAATTTTTGATGTTCATTTCATTTATCCGCGTGAGTAGCATGAGTAGATAGATGATCGCGACTACCTAATCTGGTTTCTTGGGGTGAAATCTCAAATGAGGCAAAGTTTACTCCGGGCATAACTGTAGCAAGTAAAGGCATAACACTTACTAATTGAATACACAGGAACTACGCTCTCTTCCTCTTGCTTCACTTCTTTCTGACCATCACTATGTTACACGAATATAGGATATCCCCTGAGTGATTGGTTTATACAAAAAAAAAAAAAAAAAATTACTATGTAAATCGGGCAAAATCTTCATGTTGATGAGTGAACTGTGTTTCCTTTGAAATCATTCGTTTTCTCTGAAGAATGCTTTACGATTTCCTCTATAGTGGATATCAAAAAATTTCACATTAAATTATTTAAACTCTTCTCAGTCCCATATGTAGTTTACAAAAACGTGCCATAAGATCTGGAATGTAAAAATTTAAACTGAAAACGATTATTCCTCGTTTATATATGCATTCAGTTTCAATAGTAATCGATCGAGTAACAGTACTACATGTCATGTAAGGTTCCTATAGATCGAGTTTAACCAGTCATCATATATTTGTATATATTTATATATTGCTTGGTTTTTTCAATTTATTATTCATGTTCCTGTTTGTATACCGAAGCTTAAATTTTAGTTTATGGTCATTTTCAATGATTATAACCTGGATGTGTAGTGTACAGTGGTGGCAATAGTGGTGAAAGTATATGAAGAACATTTCGAGATTTTATTTATCTTAAATTCTTATCTTATTATTATTATTATTATTATTATGACTATGATTATTTTTATGTAGCTCAACTGTAATAAGAGCTTATTGCAATGTAATGCATTATCATTCAGTGTGTTGGTAGGATTATAGTACAGATGTAGAGTATGAAAATGATATATGTGAGGGAGAAGAAGGAGGACATTTTCTGTGTGTTTGTATGTATGCGTTATTGCTCAATGCCTCGTAGTTTTATAAGTTGTTGTGCATTCAATTTCAAGTGTACATAAATGTTGAAGAAGCCATAGTAGTAAACTATTTAAGATTTTACCACAACTCAGCAATTTTGCGAGCGTATTACGCGCTGGCAACGGAAAACACGTTCTGAGGTGTATCTTTTTGCGCGCAAGCACAAGTAAGTATATCCGTTAATTTATAAAGCACAACGAGCATGAAACAAAACAAATGAAAAAAAAAAAGAAACAAAAAGAAAAAAAAAAGAAAAGAAAAAGAAAAACGAAACGAAACGAATAAAATACACGGCATAACAAGGAAAACAATAACAACATAAAAAAGTCAGCAACAACTACAACTTAACCCAGACGCACATGCATAAGCTTTGTGGCATCATAACGGAATGCAGAGAAATGTATAATTTTACTGTAAATAATAATGAAATATTATTTTAAGAAAAAAAGAAAATGAAAAAATTAAAAAAAAAGAGCGGTTCCTTGTTTTGTTTTTATTTTTGTTATTGTTTTATTTTTTCTTTTTTCTTTTTCTTATTTTTGTTTTTATTGTGTTCTCTTCTGTTCATTGCGGTGGCAAGAAATGTAATGGCATGTCATGGTTAAAGTATGAAATTATTGAAATACACAGTTTAAGCATGAATGCGCATTTATATAGAAAAGCAAAGAAAAGGTAAAAGATTAAAGCTCTAAAAGCGGAAATGCGCAAAAAGCATTATCGCGTATACGTCTCACTTTTTCCTTTCTTCTTTTTCTTTTTTTCTTTTTCTTTTTAATTTTTTTGTAAATTTTATACGATTTTATATTCGGTTTTCTTTCCTTTCTTTTTTTTCGTTCTTTGTTATAACATAAAACATAAGCAGTTCGGCGAAAAAACAAGTCTTTAAATTCTTTTCTTCATTTTTTCAAACAAAAAAAAAAAAAAAAATCATTGTAATGAATGCAATTAACTTAAGCAATAAAGCTACTTTTCCTCTATCACTGTTAAAATATTA
Source organism: Glossina pallidipes (assembly GCA_000688715.1). Lineage (NCBI taxonomy): Eukaryota > Metazoa > Arthropoda > Insecta > Diptera > Glossinidae > Glossina > Glossina pallidipes. The sequence continues at coordinate 314,218 of KK499910.1, read as the reverse complement.
ATTGTGTCATATCCGTCAGCAGTACGTCAAACTGATCGGAAATGGTGCAATTCTTAGAAAACGTCACGTTATTATTACCACAAGTTCAACTTAATGGAATGGCAAAACATTTGTGGCGACGCCTCAACTTTCTCTTTCTTCTTTTGGGATGTTTGGATGTGGTTTTGGTGGCTTAATTACATTTTTTTTTTTTTTTTTGATGCATGAATTGATGAATGGGTCGAAATTTTTCTGTTCAACCTAAGAAGTGGGATTTAGATTGTTGATTAAACCTTATGTACACTTACAGTCGCTATTATATATTTAAGGCATATTATGGAGATTTGGATCGAATTACTCTTTTTGGTCTGAGTCTACCAATATAATGTTAAATTGAAGTAAAACTAAAAGCATTGCGATTGTCACTTGTGATGCCCATCTTCTGTACCACCTATGTGGATGGCGGCACAAGAGGTTGGGTTTGTAAGTGTGGTCTCTAATCTCGGCTTTAAACTCAACTCCCGTTTGAATACCGGTGTTCATGTACGTTAGTGTAGTCATGCTATTCATGGCTGAATTTATTATTTGCACAAACGTGCCGTAAGAGACTTTATGGTCTCGTACTCGCACAACAATCTTAATTATTGTGATAATTATTATTCTATAATTTTGTTTTCGTTAACAACTATTATTATTAACTAGTAAATTGAACTAAAAATGCCATAAGTCATGATATCGTTTATTTTCAGTATGAGAGAATTTGGATGTTTACAGCAAAACTCACTTAGAAAATGTTTGCCGTTCCAAACGGAGATGGCTTGCCCTCCTCCTTGTTATTATCTATATATAAATTATTGTTTGTTCAAAGTTATTTAGGAGTCGCGTTAAATAATCAGTTGTTTGTTTTTTTGGGAGAGAATTCATGTTATTTCTAAAAGACATCTGCAACAAACTAAAATAAACAGAAGAGAATTTAAAAATTATGCAATCACCCAGATGACTGGGCTGTCTATATGTGATAATTTTGCGAAGCGTTTACGTGCGAATATGTTGATACCTTGATTCATTTTTAGCTAATACAACGATTTTATTGAAGTCTAGCTTGGATGCGAAGTCGTAGTAGAATAATAGCAAGCCCATAATATTTGAAACTTTGAATGGGCTAACCCATCCAGATCCATCCAGAAATTCCATATACTAAGTGTCTATTGTGCCGTTAAAGATCCAATGAATATCATCCGCAGTTTTTTGTTTTTATCGTCTCGTTACGTTAACTTGAAATTGAAACTTGCTAGAAGCAGGCATCCTTATGGGTATCGTTCACTTTAGGCCAACAAGCGACAATTCCACGCTAATCACCGCATAATCTAGTAAATAAAATCGTTATGCTCGGTTTTGGATGAGTTTTCGATGACCGTTTATTGTAATTATTATATGAAAATATTACAAAGTATTTGATTAATTCCATGCTTGGCAGTTAGCCAGGCAGTTAGTAGAGGAATAATAAGTTTTTCATAAATTCTAGAAATTATACGAAGTTTATCACAACTTATAAGCCATAAGAAAGTTGTTATAATTCGATTAGCTAAACTTATATAGTTTATAAGGTATAAACGGCTCTGTAATCTGTTATAAGTTAGAAGAAGTTATAAGAAGTCATTGAGTTTGGAAGATCCTCCAAGAAACTCACTTCAGCGGTGAATTTTAATGCTTACAAACTTACAAACGTTGTAATTTATGCCCCGTGGTCGCGGAAATTTTTCCAACGATAAGTCCTGAACATAGTGACGGAATCAGGTTTTTCATATGGGTTTTAGCGTCCTTTAAGAATGTGGAGTGGTGTTCTTCGAAATTTTTTACAGCATACTTTATACATATTTTAACTATTCACTACTTGTGTACTTGTGTTCACTTAATGTTAAATAATATCAATAATTTATTATAAATTGTAGAAGTTATAAGAAGTTATAAGTGATAAGCTATAAAAGTTTTAAGAAGTTATAAGCTGTAAGAAAGATGTTACGTAACGAAATTGATATAAATGTCAAGGAAAATTGTTATAAATCTTGCAACAGACCCACTTTAGCTGTGCACTGTAAGGTAAGTAGTAGTGGTAAGTAAGAATATTATATATAAAAAGGAACAAACTTTTCATAATATTCCTTGGGCGTGGTCGATTTTTTTTATTTCTTCTTAAAAAAAATGTGGAAATTTATATTGTGCATGTGTTGGATTTTATGAGTAAAAAGCAAAAAACACGAAAAGTAAAGATATTCACATATGTTTTTGTTGTGTAGGCGTATGGGCTTTTTAGGCGTTTAGGTCAATTTCTTCATGCTTGCGAAGAATGTTTAAAACATTTATTACGCAATTGGGCAGACTGACGGATGCAAATACGAGCAGATGGACATGCTTACGTTCATTTTAGGCTTGAAACTGGCCAAGAATTTATATACTTTATGGAGTTTTTGCGCTTAAGAAAGGTATTGAAAGAAAAAAAATTAAATTTCGATATATTATAATACTGAGTAGGCGTGATCAATTGTTACCATATTTGTGCACGAACGCAACAGCATCGCCCATAGAATATGCGTTCAGATTTTTGTACACTTATTTGCTGTAGGTTATGAGTAATGAGCAAAAAACCAATTTTTCATTCTTTTTAAAAACAGAGGTGTTCTCAGTTTACGCGATGCTGAGGGAGTGTCCTTCGATCGATATGATCCATTTTCCATACCGACCTGCGTGCAGGAATGTTTTTGCCATTTTTGAACTCGATACCTTAAGTTTTGCGGCGGGTAGAATGTTTACAAAAAAACATTACATAAATGGAAAGACGGACAGATCGGCAAGTTAAAATCGATTCCGAATTTGATGCTGGTCAATAATGTATATACTTTGTGGGGTCTCTTAAGCTTCCGTCCAGGCGTTGCAAACGTTTTGACAAAATGATTCATCCTTCGATGATCGGTATAAAAACATTACAAGTTATGTAAATTATATAATTCATAAATAATAAGAAATTGTGGAAGCTATACAAAGTTATGTTATAGCAGCTGCGGTAATCATAAGTATAAGAAGTTAGAAGAAGTACATGTTATAGTTCGATAAGTTATACCAACTTATTAAAAATTATAGGATGTGTCCTTGCGATGATAAATCCTAAGGATAGAAACGAAGTTAGGATTTTACCACAGATTTTAACGTCCTTTAAGACATCGTAAAATTCTGCAGTTGCGTTAACTTCTTAACATTTTTTATGACGCACCTTTTATATATTAAATTTTCGTCAATTGTATACAAACACTTAATAGTAAATAGTGAGAATAATGTTTTTTTTAATTTTTTATAAAATTTGGTTTTTTTATTTTTGTTTGTATTTTCTAATTCTGTTTAGTTTGTCTCGTCATTTCGTTATGCTTTCAATATCGTCAAATTATCAATTGATAATACTTTAGTAGAGGCGCGAACCAAGTGTGAAGATAGCCCACCTTTAGAGCACAGGGATCTGTGCGGGCTGTGCACAGTACGCTAACTTCACGCTAGTGATGATTTTATAGCCTTACAACGCATGCCGAAAATGGAGGATTGTTTGAGAAAAATTAATACCCTCCGTGTAGATACGCACACGTGCACCGTTATGCTAAAGGAATATGCAATTTTTTTTTTTTTATTTTTATGGTCTATAGAACATGATGTGACGGATTTAAACATTATATTTTTAAACACTATATTTTTAAATTTTATAAACCGCCTGTGTTTTGAGATACATTAACAATTTTTTGTTGTTGTTGTTTTCTTTTTTTTTTTATAATAATTTTATAATTGATATAATTTATGTAAACAACCGCATTTGTGAAACTACCATAAACTTATTGATATCTACACACATGCGCATGTATATGAATAGTGGAATGAACACAAGCAAACTATTGATGTAAAATTAATATATAAAATATATATGTTATATATATGACATGTAATATGTAAGATATGTAGTAAAGGGTGAAAATTATATATTTATGAATCATTCTCAATAGACTTATCATTTCGCATATATGATTAAGCAACAAAATATTCAAGCTTCCGTTTGATAATTTTCCATAAATATTAAATATTAATATGCCCTTGTTAACATGCACATATTTATACATATTTGTCGCACATCAGGGTAACATAATGAATTCCATTCATAGATGATTGGAGGTTAGTCAACTTTTTAATGCATATGCATTGCCCTTATTATGCATGAAAAGTTTGTTAAATGTAGAAAATGAAATTTACGTTAGCCGTGGATGATGATGATGATGATGCCTTCGTTACTGATAATAATATTTTAAAATTATTAAAGTCATTTAATATTTTTTTTTTTTTTTTTTCTACTCTTACACTTAGTGCTATTAAAGCGTAATATATCAAAGTTAGATATTGAATACTATTCTAATATAATATGCGAACGTCATTATATTCGCAATCACCGCAAAAAGGGATTAACTGAATTTTTTAATAGACCATCTGATGATATCCCTTTTTAATGTGGTGAACGTTCAACAGCCAAGTCAAGTCAGTCGGTTTTTCACCTGTGCGTTAATTTAAATCTTTTTAAGAAATTTGGTTACGATTTCTTATAAAGGCTTAACTTTGGGCATTTATGATTTTGCGAAGTTGCAGAATAGTGCGGCCGCGTTTTCATAAAAAGCCATCGGGTTTCTCATAAAAAAGGCGTTGCTTTCAGGTGAATCGCAGAAGACCTATGACACATATCTTGGAGGGTCATACTACCACTGAACTGCCAAGTATGATAGAGAGCCAAACACCATCTGTGTAGGTCACAAAAAACTTTTCCAACACCCCAATATTTAACCATAGACAGAGGGCTACAGCTATACAAATGAGACAGATTCTAAAGGCTTACGGAATAAATGTAAGCTATAGTTGATGTCCCCAGAGTGCCAAATATGAGAGGCTATTTTTAGTTAGTAGGCAGAATGTTTGTGGAAGACCATGGATCTGGTGGCTCCACTTATCTTATCTTTTTCTTTTTCTTACTCGCAAACTACGCAAGCACGTTTTCCCCTTTTCAGGGGGTACAGAGCTCTTGTCACGTCTCCGATAGTTAGTCTATCTTGGGAAAAAACATGGCGGGGTGCCTCATGTGAGTTTCCGGGCTTTGCTGCTTTCTGTTTCTATGCTTGGTGTTTAGCTAGGTTTATATTATGTTGACCATCTTGCTTCCTTCTTTCATGCTACGATATTGCTTTTTGACATATTCTTTATACAAGTGTTCTTAAGGTCCGTTTCTGTTGATCTGCTCATCTCCGTTTACTGCTTTCCAGTCTTTCTTTGAGTCTAATTGCTCGAAGTTGCCTCAGCAGTTTTGTTCGCATTATCATTGGTAAGCAGCTCTACTTAGAGTTCTCTCTGCTCATCTTGAAATAGACGATGAAATGACGTTAGCTTGAACGATTCCAATACTACCGTATATGACGTTGCTGCCTATTGTTGGTTTGAAGGTTGTGTTGTTAACAGTTACGCGCGTAATTTGTCAATAAAATTCAAAAAAATTTTGTTTTGTTATTATAGTCAGTTTTCGACTTTGCGATTATGTATGCCGTAGACCACACGATCATTTTATGCGCATTCTTATAAAACCTTGTATTAAGAGCCAGGCAGGCATTAACCAACTAATTCTGCATGATTCTTAACAGTGACAGGACTAGACCGTAATAACCAGGCTGCCTTAATTTCATCAAGGTGGGTATAATAAATGCATTAGTTAGAAAACGAATACGTAAGGAATACTGTCACTGTCATCTCATATCTATCTGGTAAGATCTGGTTTCTAGTATATCTTGATCAACATCTTATCGAGTTCAATGTTGACGCTCATCTAAACTTTCTCACCTTTTCCTCTATCTTATTAGAAGCTTGGAAATGGCGATATTCTTTTGCCATGTAGCAGATCCCCAGGCATAGTCCCCAGTGTCGTATATACCCATGCCATTCGCTACGAAACCCATACGCGCTTGCATATACCGCTCAGCCATCCGTCTCCCGCTGATCCCCGCTGATGTGCATAGATGCTCCAAGTAACTTTGACCTAATTATAACATCAACCACAGCAACCGCAACAAAAGGTTCAGTTTTTCTCTCTGCCATATAAAAGCCACATATTAAAATAACAACACACACGTGCATAGCCAAAAAAAAAAAAAAACGTTGTACACACTTACTTCTTTATAAATACATACACCTGTATATATTTATATAAGATATAAATGTGTATGTAAATGTGTATATAAGAGTATGCATGCATACATCTATTGCTGTGATATATGTATATGCGAAATTTTGAAATAAAGCAAGTGTCCTACAATCTGCTACTTAGCAAAGGAATAAAATGAACAGCATAAGTATACACCTGCACATACATACGCATACACACACACATATATATATACACATTTATACACAATCAGAGGCTATGAACACACTTGCACATACGTGCCTAATAGTATGATTGTATACGTATTTGAATGCTTTAATATATCATCACATTTTCTACTAAAGAGATTTTGAGATGTTTGCTTAAGAGTCGAAATGCATTCGAGTTTTAGTTATACTAATGATGAGTATAATTGTGGTTGTTTACCGACACATATATACGCCCAGATACCTTACCATACCATAAGGATGTATACATGTGCAACGTTTTAATCAGATGAGTGCTCCCTCCGGCCAAAGTGGTTGGTTGACTTATGCTGTTTCCATTCATAAAATTTTCTGCAAATATTACACATATTTCTATATGTATATATACATATATATAAGTGTGTATGTATGCTTATATAAACATATGCACATATCTACATACATATTTATATATATATATATGTATGAATGTATTTATGTATATGTATATATGTGTGTATATATATAAATAATTTTCGTACTCATACAAACGCCGAATTGTTTACTAATGCTCGAGGTGTTTTCCATAATCAAAATATAATATATGTGTCTGCATATACTCTTGCAACCGACGCTAACACATACAGTTATAAGTTTGTCTTACCGCCTGCCAAACCTTTTCTGTGTAGTGCTTGGTGAATAAAATATCAGACAAACGTTACTGTTAGATTTCTCCAATAAACAAAGTGAAAGTCTTTTAAGCAATATTTTCAATTTTTTTTTTTTTTTAAATAAATAAAAATATGAATCTCTTATATATTTTACGCTAATTTTAGTACTCTATAGCTTAAGTTGCAAATTGATTAAAAAAAGGAAAAAAAAAACATTAAGCAGGAACGACTCAATTGCCTTAGGAAAATTTTTCAATATTCATTAACCAGAGTTGTGCGGAATTTTTGAGTTTCAATTTAATCTCCTCTGTTACATGGTTAAAACTACCATCGGTTTCTCGTAGCTTAAGAGTTTTATGTAAATGGATAAAAAAATTGCTTTATTATCCCGTAACAGAAGTGCATTTGTGTCGCGTTGCATCCAAGCGCGTGTTCGCGTGTTCAACTCTTAGTGTACTTTGAGCACACATGGCTTTCTTTTTTTTTCATAAAACTTCCGGACAATCACAGTATTATACACAGGAGACATCCGCTCGAGTGAGTGTTTACAGTAGAAAAAAAAACAAACTGCTCTCAGGAGTCATACCATAAGAGGCGAAGACACCCATACGATTCTGGCAGATTATGATGCATAAAAAGTCGTAACAAAATAGTCTTAATATCCAAACATATTCTCTTTTCCATATTGATACCCATCACCGAGAGAGATAAGCGTAAATTTGATTTATTTTAAAGATTACACTAAGCTCCGAAACATGCTCATAAATTGTCAATTTTCTAATTTCCCTGAGACGCTTCAGTTACGTGTAAGAGACCATCCGAATAGATGAGAATCGTGACTAGCAACTAAGTGTTCGCAGGTTCAGATCTCAATGCGGTAGAACACACTATCTAAACGTTTACGGGGCATCTCCTGAGTGTTTGGGTCACATGAGAAGAATTTTTCGATAACATTTCTTGTTCTATGCGACAAATAACAAGTTGAGACCTCCTACAAGGGGGTGACTCAATTAGTCATTCAAGAACTTGTCCTCCTATGAGAGACACGATATTTTTGCTTTCTTACACAATCTCTCTTACAGTCTTATATAATTCGTTTAGCGGCTTTTCCAATTAATTGCATTGCATATCTGAACGTAAATTCCGGATAACCAATAGAATATTAATCTATAACTATTGTAATGGTTCCGTTTGTGTCTGATCGAAAATGATTGCCAGAGAAAGCTGTGATGGCCACTCTTTACTATATGAATATACTCTAAAACTTCTTGAATTTTTTCTCCTAAAATTTTCGGCATCGAATTGATTCAAAAAGCCTTGAATAATATACTCCTTCACTTATATAATAATCCTGCCAATTTAAAAATAATCAGCTGATAAGCGCGTAATTCGCACAAAGAAGTGTGCAGTTTTACACTTGCTTGGGATGATAGCTATGCAAGAAGGAACGTTACAACATTATACTGCACTTGAATAAACAACACCACCGAAGTGATTCATAATTTCTAAAGGATGATAATGATAGGCGGTTGTTCAAAATATAATCCGTGCACTATCACAGTTAAAATAGCAGAGAGACTTTAACCACAAATGTTATTTCCAACATTTATGGACGCTTGATACGGCTCAATGTAATCGCTTTGGATTATGATTTCAATTACATGAAAAAAATGTTAATGCAATGCATTACTGTTTCTAACGCAAATGAAATTAAATATCAAAAAGGAATGAATTTAATTTACGTGAGTCTCTCACAATTTGTAAAATTTTACAATTATTATTAATATAATACCATAGATGGAGTTAGTGTGATCTCTTGCATATATTCCTCTGCATTGGAAGGATTTGGCAGATTTGGCATTTACTTTAGGTCGAACCTTTCATTTCCCTTTTATGTTCTTTTTTATCTTTGCTTAAGCAGCAAAGAAAGCGTTAGTCCACTGATTGGGGACGTTTAGGTAGATCTATTGTATTTAAAAATTTAAAAGCTAAGTTCTCATCTATTACTGGTGGGTTTCTTTCTTTAACTTTAATATATTGGGAGGAATACGTGTCTAGGAGAGAGTCTATGTAAATAATACTGTGTGGGTCGGTGAGTAAAACTACGACTTCTTCATTCGAGAGTACGGTATGAACGCTGCTTGGATTCTTATGGGAACTTTTGGGGGATGGCTTCAAAAGACTATCATTCTTTGAGATGGAATTCGAAAATTGTCTGAGAAATGGAATAAAACAAATGACCAACGCTGCACAATTCTTTGATTAATTCCTTTGATTAATTAATTTGATGTTTCGCCTCAGCAGAAAACGGACCTTGCAAATTTATACCGCAAATATTTTATCTTTTATCGTATTGGTTTCGTTAGGGGAATGCCTGCCAGAGTTTGAGTTTTTCATTTGGTTTGAATTATTTTGAACACCTCTTCAATCTCGAATATATTCCATCTATGTTTTGCTAGAATGCCGATACTTAACTCCTTTTAAACGTTATTGCATTCTCGATGTAGAATGGTATTATGCACATGTATAAGTGCTTAAAAGTTTCGTTAATTAAAGAATAAGAAATTCATTTGCTTTATTTTAAAGTTAGCCTAACATTAAAGCATTATTTGGGGAAGAGCATAAAATATCGTTGGGCAATAAATCTTTAACGCTTCTGTCACACAAGAATTTGCCTGTTTTATGAAGTCTTGTGAAAAATCAAAAATATCAACAACAACAACAACAACAACAAAAACAAATGGAAACCAATAAAACTTACGCATGTACAGGACAGAAAACAATACCAGTGCGTGCACGATTCATCGTAAACTTACCAGTTAGCTATTGCGTTACGATGATTATGATGAATTGTTATTAACTTGGTTATAAGGTTCAGTTCTTTTTTTCTCTCCTTTTTAAGGGCATCGCATGCTGCTTCTTAATGCGAGAACTAGACAACCTTGGTGATCTGCTTTACGTATGCCAATATTACACGTACGCCTGAGAGAGGGGAGTAACTGCGTGTGTGAAATTGTTTCACTTGTGTATAACTGTATTCAAAAGCAACTTCGAAGCGACTTATTGTATGAGTTCGTGTTTATTGGATTTTTTCCAAAACACGATCATTAAAACCAAAGTTTAAAATTTCCACCCATCGCGTGCAAAGAAGCTAATATCGGCAAGTAAGTTGAAACTTGGAATTGGAAAAATTTGATTTCAATATAACTGAAAATATACGCATACATATAGCGATAGTCAATATGTCAAGAGTCCGTAAAAATTCACTGGGAACAAAAGAGATGAAATAAAGGTCGATCCCAACTCCTTTTTACATTCGATTTACAAAGGAATTCATAAAAGAAATAAAAAATGCGGAATTTCTTAGGGCAGCCTTACTATTGTTGATGAGTAAGCTGCACAGTCTTATTGGCGTAGGTACGGCTGCACAAGCGGTTTTTCAGAGAACTATTAAAATCGTGACATTGGTCTTGATCCTTGCGCTGATGGAGCGCTTTTAATTGTGTTTGGAAGTGCGTTTGTATTCTCTTATGATCCTTTAGCACTTTGCGCTCTAGCGTTGGCTTGGTTGCCATAAACTTTCTTTTTATAAAAATTTCTACTATAAACGATAAGTTGGATATTTAAGACTTGACTATTATTTGGAACAGTATATACTAGAGCTGTGTACAAGTTAGATGAACAGGAGTAGCATGCAAGTTACCGCAAACAAAGCATATATGTGTTGCGAAAACTATAGTTCCTTGTGAGTGACAACGGAGTACGCATTTCTCTTTCACTCCTTAAGTAATGAAAAGTTAATTTATTTCAACCGCTTTTCAGAGCCGCCACGTAGGTGTGTGGATAAGAGACGTGATTACGCAGTCGGCGTTCGCGGGTTCAAGTCCTAATTCATGGTTTGTGCTTATAATTGGTCGTAGCTATAGTGAGTGCTCAGTTCGATTATAACTACTTCCGATCACAACCTCTAACGTGTATAAGAGACGTCGCCTGAGTAATTGATTACGATTTTCAAGAATCCTATCTTAGCAGGCAGAGAATCACATGCGGGTTCAACGCACACCTGCCGCAATCTGTTTGATTCGTGACTGATTGTAATAAAATAGTTTCAATAGCAAAATGCATTTATTGGTTGAATATATTTCCAGTTCGTGCTTGCCGCGTCTATACTTTGCGTCTTAAACTGCCCAGCACTATAGCACACTGAGCATTACCGTTGTGTACGTTAGTGTGTTGTTTCCTTGTGTACAATTCTTTATTATGATTTGATTTACTGTGCTGGCCGGCGTACTATACGGTTTTTGTGTGGTACTATAAAAATAGGTAATATGCGGTACAATGTTCTATTGTAGTGTCACATACTCTGCTCTAGGCCATGTTTGTGCGTTTAAACGCGATTTATTAATTCGGAATAAATAAACTTAATAAATTTTTTAATTTTGAAAAGATTTATTTTTCCAAAAAAGATAAATTTATCCAAAACATGGAATTTTGTTTTTCTTTCTTTTCGTTCTCCATCGTCTGAAAGAGGTCGAAAGCTAAAGTTTTTTATTGATACGAACTTGGATGTTGGAAAGTATTGGCGTGTGGCTTACGAAAAACTAATTTTGCTGTTCATATTCTATATAAGGCGTTGTTTTTTTTTTTGCTTCTATAAGTGTATATACATGCATATATATGAGTGTGTATGCAGTATAGACAAAGAGTTATACATCAATTGAAATGCTTTGTACGTTTACGAGTGCAAGTTTACATGATTGAATAAGGTTGAGCGGGAAAATATGAGATGACACATGCTGTAAGGCTTGTTTTAGTGATAGTAGTAGTTGTTGTATTAGTAGTACTAGTAGCATAGTTAGTAATAGTAGTTGCAGTAGCAGTAGAAACGGTTATATTACTAGCCATTAATTCTTTTCAGTTTTTTATGACCTGTTTCCTCAATTTGTGTTGAAAGCTTTTGTTAATTGCTAGGAGCTGCAAAGCGTGATAGACTTTTTGTAGTAGTGTAGGTTGGTAGTTTTTATGCAAAATTATAGCGATCTGTTATGCCGGGGACATGTTTTTGTTTGTTTAGCAGAGACACACACTGCAAACTGAAACTTAATTACAGACCTTCCTTTAGATGCATTATTCCAACGATATTATTGCAAAAACTATTAATTATGGAAGACTTCTTTTCTTCTTTTTTGTTTTTTTTTGTTTGCATTTCCCATTAGAGATATTTTTGCTGAAAGGCAGCAACGAACAAAAAAAAAAAAAAAAGGAAAAGAAAGGATAATAAATGATACCTAAGACCACTGAAAAATCATTCAATATTGCAGTAAAATTATATATAAAAGTTTTAACTTTTATGCTTTTACATATTTTCGTGATATTTAATTTAAAATTATGTTATTTGTGTGCAAGAGAAGTATTTTGTTCAGATTCTTGTTATTTCTTTGCTTTTGTTTTGATAAGTTTATATTTTAAGTAAATACTCGCTATACATTGTGTAAACAAACGGAAGCTGTTATAATGCTTAGAAATTACCTTAGAGGTTTGTGTACAGTAGAACTTTTTCTTTTTCTTCTTATTTTTTTTTTTTTTTTTTTTTTTTTTTTTTTCAGTATTTTTATTAGGGTCGTGAAAGGCAGTATAACTCAGCGTATACGGAGGATGTTTATCGTGCAACTACGTGGCACTACCACTACTACTACTACTACTACTATTACTATAACTAGTGCAGTACAGTTACCATAGTACTCCTACTCTACTTGGACAAACAAATATTTTAGATTGCTAAATAGAATTTTTGTAATATTTTCTTTGTTGTCCTTTTTCGATATAATGGCGCGCATACTTTGTTTTGCCTTCTCTTGTGTGGTAATATTTGATTTTTTATGATTTCATTTGGGAAAATTTTTTGAAAAAGAAAAACCTTTATTTTGTTTATCTTGTATTAAGCTTTCTACGAATTTTTCAAATTATTTTGTTTTTTGCTTCGTTTTCATTAAATTTTTTTGCGATGCGAATCTAAAATTTAAGTCAACATAAACGGACGGCAAATTGCTTTGTCTTTATGAACATGAAAAACAAAGTTATGCATTAAATGGAATTTATGTACATATATCTATGCATATAAACCGATAGAGACCATATTATATAATATATAAATAAATATATATAATTTTATGTGATCATATATATTATTATTATTATTATTATTATTATTATTATTATTGTTATTATTATTATTATTATTGGTATAATTTTTACATTAATAAAATAAGTTCTTAGACTAAAGAAAAAAAAAATAGAGCACTAGCAACACAGGGTGTCAGCTCTATTTTAGAAAAGAACATTAGATATTAAGTCTGATATTGTATTGATATTGTAGCTGATTTGAAGACATCTGCAGGACTAGTTGCTCCAAATGCAATGCTTCTAGCAAAGTCACAACAAATGTGCTTTATAGTGAGCATTTGTCCACACTTGCAGATAGGGGCGGAAGACCTCTTTAAGATCCATTGGTGAGTTGTAATTGTATGGGCAAAGCGAAGTCTCGAAAATTTTTGATCTTGATTTTCTCAATATTTGTTGGATGTAAAGGTGGAATTAATTGAGGGTTAAAAGAAGAGTAGTGCTGACGATAACATTGTTTTTGTGTGGATTTCCTTTCATAATTTTCTGTTTAACTTTTTTTACAATGTATCTTTGAACGTCCAACTTATCCATCACATCATTCATAATAAGGGGTGCAGAAGCAGCATAATTGGCCGTTCGATCAATTTTCTCATTTCCCAATAAAACGATATGACTGAGTATTTAAAGCATTTTAATTTTATCGCCCCATGTTGCAATGATATTTTTCAATTTGTTGATGGTGCTCCATCTCGAAGTTGAAGGACTTGAAGTAGCTTTTAATACAGACAAACTATGAGCAACAATGACAGGTTTAAGTTTATCTTTATGAGAAAGATTCGTAGTGTGTAGGATAGTTTTGGCTTCGGTTGTGAAGGTTGAAGCACTTTCGCGGAATATGTGATTAAGAAGAACTTGTCCTGAAGCATCTACCACGGCACGAGCAGGTTGCAGACCGAAGGATTTAGAGCCATCTATGTATAGAAGATTCCAATCGGTACTTTGACGATGTTACATTGCTATATATTATATTAATTTTTTTATGTTATTAGGAGTACAGATAAGTTTCTGTCGTATTCTATCAAAAATTAGGAATTTAGTGTAAAAGAAAGCTATTACAAGAAAGATATTACATTTATTTAAAGTATTACCCATCATTAACCACTACTTGTTTCTATTTTTCTGGCAGCATTCGGATACTATGTCGGTTCATGTTTTGAGAATATCCACGAGTCGACTTAATTTTTGGTATCTTCCTACGATGGAAAGCGATGCTCAGGCAGACCTTGTGCTATTGATCGAAACAAGTGATAATTAGAGGGGGCAATGTCATTAATTTTATTCGATAGGGAGCACCAGTAAAAGTTTCAACCGGTTTGAGCAACTCATAACAACTACCATGAGTATTCGATTTGGTTGTCGATCTTGAAGCTTGAAGGTGGTCCCCATAACTTTCCCTTTTTTGGGCTATCGTAGTGGATCCATTTTTCGTCACCAGTGACAGACTATACGATGCAAAAAGCACTTTTCATTATGACCGGCAAGCACCATTTCACTCATGCAAAAGTCGGTATTCAACGTCACTCGGCTTGAGTTCATGTAGAATCCTTTCGAGTCATTTCTTGAGATGAATATTCCTCCAGTGCGATTTTCAATTTCCTGTACGGTATCAATCTTCTTTTACGTTCTTTGTCGTCCAAGCCAAACCATTCATGGCAACTGCTCTCACTTGAAGCAGCCTCGTCATACGCTTCCACAAACAATCGGTGTACTGCTGCTACGGATTTCTTCAAATTAATGAAGCAAATCGAAAGATCCCGCAAATGATGATTAGTCGGCGCGAAACTTTGCATTCCTGCACCGAAAAAATTACGTAAGGGCAGATGAGCCAACTTACGATATTACGTTTTACATCTGGCAATTGCAACAAAACCTCCTGGTGGGGCCATCCTTTGTCAAATGGTGGAAACTTATTTGTACCCCTACGCTACACATTACATTATATCTATATAAATATATAAATATATCTGACTTAGTATTGCTGTCGTTTTTAAAAAGCTTCAATGCATTACACTTTTTCTTTTTAACATGTTTTGAACATTTATTTATTTTATTTACCATATAAACCGTGTGATTGATATAATTGATGATCTTGGATCACTGCACAGGCAAGACAAACCATTAAATAATGCAATGCCATTGTAGAGACTTAAAGAAATAAATAAGAAATAAAACAAAAATGCACTTCAGAGATTAAAAGCTTTTTATTCATCGTTTGGGAGTACAAAGAATAGTTTTTTAAGAACAACACAACAAAAATTTTAGTGAAGGAAGTGAAGCACAATTTTTCGGTATACTTAGTAGCGCTTGCTGCAATGCACCCAATAATTATAAGAAAATATTGAAATACGAAAAGATTGTAATACGTCGAATACAGTGGGTTTGTCGCAAGAGAGAATCGCTTATCGCTTTGACCAGGCAACCATTGCTAATGAGAAATAATAAGTGCAAAGTTCTCGATACCTAAAATTGACGTATTTTTATACAATACATTACTCGTGCGACAAGAGTATATTAATACCAAGAAAGACTCGGCGTGGACTATCCTTTTATTGCACCCATGAATTTGGAATCACATACTAAGCTCCTGTGTCCGTATATCTGTCTTGTTTTCTTGTCTTTAACCTACAGGTCGTAATGTTTGAGGTATTTTGCTGAGATTTGATACACGGATAATATGGAAACTTTTCGTCCACTTTTTCGTCATCTTTCCGTATAACGCCCTATTTTGAAAAGCTGTAGAATGGTGTAAGATATTGAATGTATAAGTTTAACGTATCTAAGTAACGAAAGTACTTTTACAGTCAATATAAGCAAAAATGAAACATTGTGTGAGATAAGTAATCTATGTTTTCCCACTTAAAACGTGCAAGCGAACAAAAAAACAAATTTGTTTTTTTAGACAAACATTAGACTCCATCAAGCAATATAATAATGCTTATAAGTTAATCGTTTCCAAGATTCCTGTTAATCAAGAATACGATTTTCAATGCATGTGCCTAAGCGTTATAAATATTCTTTAAAGATGCTTCCAACGGGTAATATAAGATAGCAAGATTTGCTTACTAAACAGTAAAGCATACTGTACTACTATACTGTACTACTGACGTATGAGTGACTTATAAATAAAGAGATAAAAAAGACGGTTCATATCATAAGAAAAAATTTATTTTTCTATTATTCACAAATTAAGTTTTTTATATCAAATATTTTCTAAAATACGTTGATACATTAGTGAATACAACATTAATTATTAGCCACAAACGTATATGTGTGATTAATGAATATCACACAGTGGATCATAATGTCCCTCGACGTATATTTCGGGTGGTAAATCGATCGTAATGCATGGTTCGTATTCAAAGTTCGTGCTTCAGCGATTAATTTTGCGCAAGTCTGTTTACGTTAATAACTTTCCCGCTCGCGGGAACTTACAATGGAGAAGTCATCGAGAGTATTGAATGTCGTCTGCTTGCAAATTTCTTTACCAATCAGTTAATATGGAGATCCAAGATCTAACATAAGCCCATGACAGGGTCTAAAAGAGTACGTGTGTGACAGGGTGTTTCGTATTATTGGGTTAATATCTGGTCCTTCTACATTTAAAAACCATGGGAGAAAAGTTGGATAGCGAATGGAAGAATGACTGAAAATGTCGGGTATGGCAATCGAAAAATATTATAGTTCAGACAATATGGATCAGGGCGACCAGGGCACGTATTGTAAGTTATCACTTGCACACAATTGACAAACTAATGGATTTCATCTGATTAAGTTTATCCACAGGTGCTGACGTAAAATGCCAAACGTTGTCTGTTTACAACTGTCGATAGCGAGTAAACTCGATAACTTTCGATAGATTGCATTGATTTAAATTTTCGAAAATTATAATAAATAGATGTCAATGAATGTATGAAATTTTTGCAACACCGCCTAAGTTCAACATAGATCCGATATAAGCCTCACTGACTGTAAAATTTATTTACGAATGGATACTGTCTGGAGCAATAAAACATTGGGGGAGGATGTGTAGCTGCAGGCTTACTTCTTGCGTTCTTAGTTTAAGTCTATAAATGAACTATAATGCAGGATAATGAAAATTGTTGAAACATTGATAAGAATCTTAAATTAGAGAAAGCAATTACAAGAAATGTAAAATTGTGCTTGTAGTACGTGAAAACCATTACATATACAGACGAAAATGTTGTGGCCATATATAGAATTATAACTCATAAAAATATAAACATTTACGATTGTTTTTTGTTTGGTTGTGAAGATTGGCAAGAAACATCGCCCAGCAACGATAAGGAAGGTATTCTAAACTAACAAACTACAAACTATACCTCTTCTCCGTATAAAGGCTTGCTTTCTATGATCACCCTTATAAATATTAGGGTCTAAAAAATAGCCTCATCTAATCCAAATTCCTTATAATTATTTTTTTTTTGCTGCTATGAAGCAATTTTCATCATCAATCGTTAAAAATTAAACTTTTTTCTGAATGGCTTTACAATTCATAAGAAATTTTACATGGAGTGATATAAACCCATTTTGTTCAAATTTCCTCCACTTAATTTTGATATAAAATTATTATCATAAAAACATTTTCATCATAAAACATTGACAATTGGGCCTTTTTGCCATATAGGGGTCTACATTTCCTGACAATTCTTATATCTAAAAATAGACATATGTGGTCCAAATTCGATAGGGTTGATTTGTTTGTCAAATTACTATTATGAACCAACTTCCACCATGAAATATTAAAAATTAACCCTTTTACTATAAAAAAATTCCGTTTTCGAGTGGTCGAAAAACTGGACCGATCCGTCAGTGTATTGAATTTTATCAAAATATCTCAAAAATTGCGACTTGAAGGTTGAACAGGAGAATACGTGGACAGACAAGCTTGGATTGATTTAGAAAATGATTTTCATTACGATTGATATAATAATTCTTGGGTCTATTACAAGTCCGTCTGGGTGTTACCTACGTCTGTACAAACTTAATACAATCTGTCCCACAAATGGTGTGAAAAAAAAAGACAACTCTATAGGAATATATTAGATTTCGCGTCATAATCGCTACGAAGATGAAGAAGAAAACTTTTTAACCCAAATTAATTATACTAAGAACCATTGCAATTATATTAATTACCTAACATTCAATTTGATTTGCAAAAACCATTGGTCCGACAGGTGCCGAGCTGGTCAAAGTATTTAGGGGATATGCTGGATATCATTTATATTTGAAGCCTATTGATGAGAAAACCGGCATTTTGCCTTTAAAAATTGCTTTATTGTTTCTTCAAAAATGTTTTTTCCGCTGAGAAAACACTTTCGCATACGTTCGAGCCATTTGTCAGAGCATTTTTTCCATTCCGTTTAATGAACCGTAGTTTTTGAAAGCATCAACGGCTTCTTTTGGCTCAGAGATATGTGAGAGCTCGCTTTGTCACGACGAAAGCGTTTCTTCGTTTTGTCGTATTTCCCCAAAGACTTTCGACGAAGAAATGGTTGCCTGCCATTCGAAATTATTCGTTTGACTTGTTTCTGAAGGCACTGTTGCTATATCACCAGTTTTTGCGAAAAACCAGGTGGTGTTCCAACAACCCATACGCATAGATCCAGGATTCGTTGTCTGTTGCCATCTTATGTATATATATCTTTTGAATCACTGCCACTGCGTTTCTTGAGCATTTATTTCCACCCATCGACACAACCGTCGCTTCTGGGTTTTGTCAATTTATGTTAGAGTCATCGAGAAACAGTCGCTTGTACGGCTAAATTATTAAACAGTATTTTATATATATCGGTCAAATGAACGCTTGAATTTGTCCGAATCTCACAGCATATCACATGTCGACCTGCCCCATTCGCTTTTGCACAGCATCCATGTTTTCTGACACAAAAACTGATTTTGAACGGCAAACGCTCTGCAGAGTTAGAGACAAGCATCAAAACAAAATAAATTTTAAAATGATTATTTGAATACGTGTGTGTGCGTGCTCGCGTATGTGTTGTCAAGACTATAGGAAATTTTCTCTTAATTTTGTGTGCATTTCGTATTATGAAATACTCTCTAAAGCTGAATCTGCAAATACTGTGCGAAGGCTATGAGTTCTGTTGAAAAATTTCCTCTTTGTTGTATAAAAAAAACTTCGATGAAATATAGATTAAAAGGATATTTTTATGCAACCGGCATTAGTTTGATGGCTTCAAGAGTCTAACTAGTATGTGCATTAAAATCTGTTGTTCTTTTAATTTGTTTTTCTTCTTTGAAGAATGGCTTATGTTTGTTTTTTTGATTTAAATTAGAGGATTAAACGATTTTGCATCCATTCTCAGAATTCATTAACTTTAATACGTTATGTAGATAAATGCTTAGAAAAAATGCTTAGAAAATCAAACAAATAAATTGATCGTCACGAGGGAGGAGGCATTGAACTAGAATGGTCATATATTGCGCTGTTTTTTCTTTTTTTTTTTTTTCTTTGATATATCGGATTTTTATTATTTAATGTTCAGAATATTGACAACTTTTTAGCCACGAACTTTAAGTACTACAGAATAAATCTAATTTTGAATGGAACACAAATACTACTCGCTCGAGTAAGTTACGATATCGGTCGACAAGGACTTTAAACAAGAAACAAGAAAAAAAAAATGTTTATACCATTTTTTGGAGAGTGTCAACGCTTAGACGACGCTTAAGAATTTTTATAATTTGGCAAAACAATAAAAATGCGGAAAATATAGGCAACGCAAAGCCCTTTTCCAAATTGTTATCGCGTTTATGCAGATAGAAGAATTTGAGCAGAGGGATTATTATCTGTTCACAAATCTCAAATAGATGCTCCAAGGAAAGAAAACAAATTGGAGTAATTGACAAGGCTTTGGGATATTTTGTTCTATAAATAAAAGTTTAGAGAAACTTTAGACTTAATGTCTCACTCTTAGAAGAGACTATGCTGATGAGTATTCGTATGAGTAGTCTAGTAGGTAAGAATCGTGACTACCAACTCTGTATTCGGGGGTTCAAATCTGAAGTGCGATAGAGTTTTATTTGTTCGTAACTGCAGCGAGTGTTCAGTCGGCCATCAGTATTGCTATTGGTATGTGCATTCTCCGGCAAATCTCCCCAACAATCTATTTATCTTACTTCAGTTTTCCATCTACTGCACGTTTCGTATATCCTCATTAGCTAACTATCTGCCCGATCATCTCATCATGTTGCCGTCAATTTCTTTTTTCATGCCTATTTATGAGCAGACAGCAGCAGGTGAGAGAATCGCGACTATTAAGTCAGTTTTTCGCGAATTCAAATCTCAGTGGAATTTGCGACCATACTTGGTGGTGGCTATAATAAGTACTCAATTGACGAAGACATAACACTGACCGATTGGTCACACACCCACCCACTAGATTGAGGCCACCAACTCTCTCTCTTTTTCTCTTTCCTCACTTTTTTCAAAATGTTAGACGAACAGTGGGCATACTTACAATGGTTGGTCCATAGTAAACGAAAAAACCAAAAAGAAATTTTTTTTCTTATTTAGTCTCGGGAATTCTTGAACGACGTGGTAATAATGCTGTATAGGTAGCGCAGAAGTTTAATTTACTTGAAGCCATTAGAAGATTTTCACTTTCACGTGGCAACATAAACTAATCTTACGTTTAATCTTGACTTAAGCACTTGTAGTAGAAAGCACTGAAATTCAAAATATATGCCATTGTCAGGAAAACAATTTCGTTGAGGTAAATTAAAGAAAAAAAAAAAAAACTCTCAGGTATAAATAAAGAATATTTTCTATAAATATGCACACACACACATATATATATATATATATATATATACATTACATTTTTAAAGTATATATACAGGCGTTTTATTTTCTATTATTGCAATATTTTCATAATTCATTGAAAAGTTTTCTCAGCCTCTCTATTCACTGATTGATGCAATACAGCAGCAAAAGAAATTTTCTTTTTTTTTTTTTTGGATACGGTTTGTTTTTCTAGATTTGAAAACTTGAATGTTTTGTATTGTGTTCAAGTAAAGCACTATGGGAGAAAAGAAAATGTTTTAATTTTTTTTTTTTTTTAAACATAAGCAAAGAATAAAATAAGCGCATTTTACTTGCATTGTACGAGCACTACTGGTTGGTTTTCTCGATTTTTTTTTTGTTGTCGTTGTTGTTGCTTTTTTTCGTTTTTGCTGTTCTTCCCACCAATTTTTGGTTGGGATTTTAAAGTAGGTTCATTTCTATATACTATTAACCGCAAACCAAAGTTGCACACAACCTGAAGCAGTGCTAATGCTGAACTCTAACAGTAGGTAGTATTGCCTGCTTTTGCCTTATGTGCGTATATGTGTATATATATATATATTACTTTAAGTGTGTGCTACGGTTAGTTATTTGAGTAATTTTTTTTCTTTTTTTTTTGTGTAGCTTTCCTTCCGTCTTCTTACTATGTTTTAGAAAATTATAAATTAATGATTATCCTTGGTGACCTACTTTTGTCACATAGTAGTAGTTTTCTTCAGAGTTCCCTACGAACTTGTACTGCTACTGTTGTTTTTCATCTTTTCTTCTTGTATTCTGTTAAAGCTTTCGTTATATTTAAAGTTCAGTAAAATGTTTGGCCCAAAAAATTCTCCTCAAGGGTCTTAAAATATTTATAAAGGAAAAATTTGCAAAAAAAAAAAAAAAAAAAAAGAAAGGAAAATGAAGCAATCTTTTGTAAGTTTGTTGGTAACGGTGTGTGTGTGGGTGTGTGTTTACGTATATATGTGTGTTTAAGCCAGCCTACGCTTCTATGTGAATATGCTTCCAGTTGATATGCGATAATAACTCATTCTAAAAGCAATATTTATCGTTGTTAATTAAGTTGATCTATGGGTTTTCAAAATTAACCATAAATTTCTAGATAATTTGCATATCACAAAAATTTAATTTCATTTATTGTGTAAGAAGGCTTTAGTTATAAGGCCCTACAGGGCACGAATGCATTTTTTTTTTTTTTTTTTTTTATCAAGATTCGATCGAACTTTTTCACATCTCCACTAAATAAGAATAATAAATATTATTTTTATAATGAATTAAAGCCCGATGAAAGCAATAATTTTCATATTAATAATTCAAACTGTCCTCACAGCCCTCAGTTCTTTCTTAACATCTCTGATATTAATAAAACAATTTTGAAAGTATGAACACTCAGCAGTCTTTTCTTTTAAGATCCCACACCGCTTGCTGCACAAGAGTATATTAAGTTCGTGCGAATGTATCCAATGCGCAGAAGATTTTGAGATGGATTCTCCGATTGGTTCATTTCCTTGTGTTCAATCTACAGATTGCAACTTTTCAGATATTTTGATGAAATTTGTTACATTGACATGGTTTGGCCCAAGGACTATTGACATTGGATCGGATCGGACTTCTTTTTCGAACATCATATTTTGATAAGACACTGTATTAATAACTGTAGGATAGTGTAACGTATTTATTTAATGGTGGTCTGTTGCCCGCTGTAGTGCTTTCTTTCTTTAATTCAATTATAATATTATTGAGTGTTGGGATTAGCTTTAATTTCTTAGTTTAATGGAAATTTTCCTTTCAGTTATATATACATACACAACTATACAAGCCACACTAAAACGTATGCAACACAATTTCCTCGACCTTGAAAGGTAATGTTGCTGATGACTTACCCGTCATGAATAGTGCATACATTATGAAATCCACAGCCCAACTAACTATGATGGAGAATGAGCGAACTCTTAATATCGACAATAAATCTAAATGTCTACATCCATATATGCGTTGGTGGGGGCAGGGCGGGGCGGGCGCTAAGTCATGATGTATTAGATTTTCCTTCAATCAGTTACAACAAAAAGTGGTCGTGGTTTGTCAAAATTCATGACATCGAGAGTTGGGAACAAGTAGCAGCCAATGTGATGGACCATATTTTGTTGAATTTGTTCATTGATTTTTTTCTGAAATAAATGCATTTTTGACCTCAGCAAGAATCGGATCAAACTAATTTCTATTCTAAATATATTTAGATATATGTTTACCATTTTCTCTCTGTCCGAATAACTATTTATCATCGATGGAACAATAACAACATGCAAAGTGTAGCTCTTGAAAAAAAACACGCCTGCGGTAGGCAAAAAGTATTGCTAAATGTCAACCGAAATCTTAAAGCAAACATGTATTAAAATCGTTTCAAACATTGACGGGACAATTCTCGTCATCCGCTTAACAGATCATTATAAAGAAGTTCTGACCGATGAATTAGACAACAATTAAAAACTATAAAAAAAACGAACAAATAGAGAGGTGTTAAGCGGAGAAAATGATACCAATATACGTCCATAATCTATAGAATGCTCTGTAATTTTTTTACATTGACTTGAACTAATAAATATCCAAGTTTTACTCGTTGTTGACATATGCTTTTTACTTGCTTTCTGGAGTGTATGTCATTCCGTTTGTAATATTGTGAAAAACGCATTAGGAGCCGCATAAATTACGTTTATATTTTCAACGATCGTTGAATTCTGCTGCCATATAGTGTTACCCGGTTGTTCTCAGTTTACAGTTGGTACATATTGATGATTATTGAGGATCCACTTCTATTTGTTTATTTTATTCAGCTAAAAGTGTAAGCAATAATTTTTCTGATGGGCGGACAAACTATATCGATGCAAAATGACCAATAATAAGTTAAAAGTAACAGACAAATAATTAAGTCACGTTCATAAAGAAGGGAAGGAAGACGAAGGTAATTGCATGGATTATGAACATTGAACATATTTCTGATCTATATAAGCAGTAGTTATTTAAAAGCAATTAAGAAGGCTATAGTCAAGCAAGGCCCATCGTGAGATACCCCATACCACTTCGCTTAATTAACACTACACTAAAAACTATACATTATTCTTATGCAAATGGATAATTTTTATGAAAGCCCTTATATTGGCGGATACTCGTACGTCGACGTGATTTAAATTTCGCAATCTTAAGTTACTTGCGAAAGATTTAATTATTTTCCAGTTTACTCCGTCACGACAAATCACAAATTAGCCTTTAGGAAAGTCCCTGTTTGATATGATGTGGCCTAAAAAATAGATCTATTTGATCCAAACTCCCTATGGTTAGTTTACTAGGAAAAAATCTTCATTATATACTATTAAAATTAGAATGTTTTGGCACATAAGCCTTCACTTTTCCTTGGAATCCTTTTATGGATTGAGGACCTGAAAATAGACCTACATGGGCCAGATTCGTCCGGTAAGTTTAATTTTTATATCAAATTATTATTATTATACATGCATTTTCATCATGATGTTTTGCAATTTAACAATTTTTATCATATAAAAATTCAGTTTCCATAGGAACGGTTAGCGGCTCAAAAACTGACCCCTTCTCCCTTACCCCATCCATCGATAAAAGTTTTTCACACCGACTTAGAATAATGAAATACTAATACTAAGCGCATTTGACCTCGAAATTTCAAAAATTGTAAGCTGTTTTCTTCGTTTTATATGGGGAGTATTCGAAAAAGTGATCTGATCCGAACCATTTTGAATAATGTTCACCCTTGTGCAAATCAGTGCATCAAATTTCATCAATATATCTTGAAAATTGCTGCCTATAAATTGAATGCAAAAATACATGGGCAGGAGTCAGACAGACGGAGAGAGAGACTAGCTTAAATCAATTCAGGAAATGATTCTAAACTGATGTAATAAAAGGTGGGTCCATCTACTGGCTGGTCTTTCTGGATATTACAACTGTTCGCATAAACTTAAAACACCCTGTACTACAAATGATGTGGGATAAGGTATTACCGTCCATATGGAAAATATCAGTATTACTGAGCTTAAGTTAAAAATTCGGCTTAGCATTTCTTTTACCCCGTCCGACGCTTTATATGTGTCAACGATTCTCATTACAAATCGGATGTCGCAGCTATTGACGAGTAACTGTAAAAACTATGTTGAGATGGATAAAGACTATGTTGATAAATAAGGATTTCTTTCCTCAAATGCATTGCAAATTCCTTTTCAGGTCCAGCACCTCTGGAAGCATCCTCGTATACACGCTTGAATGATTATCTGGCAAGTTTATTATACGATTATTTTCCACGTGCCACAGATTCGAATTTTAAGAATCAGTGACTTAACGCAAAATAAAAAAGAAAAAGACCCTTTCTCCCGTTTGTTTATAAATTTTCAAATTTCATTTTTTTACATATTTACAATATATTGCGACTGACTAGATAGATGCGCTCTTTTTTCGGCCAATAATACTGTTTACTCTTCTTAAAAGTTTCCATAAATGTTCACTATTCATATTATTATGGTATAATATTCAGTTGATTTAAAATATTTCTCTGAGCCATATTACATTAATCTCCTGGGACCTCATTTGTTGTGTATTTACAATTTTGGTTTTTTATAGTTAGTTATTATTATTACTATTTTTATTGTTATTTTATTAAAAGACCTTTGCTTTTGTTATCTTCCGATGTAACTTTAATGCATTCAATGCATGTACGTATTTATATGTGCGTTCATATTATAAAATATGACCTAGTAACACAGCATATAAATATTTAGGAAAAGAAAAAGCAGATTGAAAAATTTGTGTAAGCAGAGTAGAAGAAAATCGAGAGAAAAGAAGGAAGCGCATGATGGATACGAATAGCAATAATAATACAATAAAAGCAAATGTAACTTTTTACAAAATACGTAGGGATTTATTCAAATAACGTAATACGTGCTAAGTAAAATCAAAATGCAAAATAAATACATATAACGTAAACACAACTACGTAACGTAACTGACCTTAACAACAACAATTTCGTATAGCTGGTGTAATTTGATTCGATACAGACATATTAATAACGGGCATATCGAACACATGGAATTTATTCTGGTGTGAATCACGAAAACAAAACCGTGCACGCAAAGCAACAAAGAGAAAGAAGAAGTGGGCAGACTATGAAAGAGAGAAAGCAGAGATACTTTAGTGTAATTAGAGTTGATAAAATTTGCATCTAAATGAAAAGCACGTGGGAGAACAAAATATCCCTTGAATTTCTATAAATAAGCAGGAGATGGAGAGAGCGAGAGAGAGAGAGAGAGAGAAAAAAAAGAAGAGAATAACTAATGGATGCTGTGAGGGAAATTCCAGCATATACTCGCATAGATTTATTACTTCAATTTCTCTTTCTCATATGCCCCGCTCTTCATTTGTGCTCGCTCTAGTGATGAGGATATGTTGGGTAATTTTTTTCTCTCTCTTGTATGCATAGATGAGTCGAGATTTTGTTGTGTTTGTGTGTGTGTGTTTTTTGTAGTTTATAAATAAGGAAGATGTGTGTGCGTGCGACTGTGTTTTTAGTTATACGAAAAGCAGTTGAAGCATTAGCAGCATCAATAGACTTTAAGTATAACGATTTCTTATTGACGAAGGAATAGTCAGAATAGTCAGTCTTCGCGTGCACTTTACACGTAGCGGTCGTAAAGCGTGTTACTTATACGCATTGTACGCATTGTTGTATACATGAGTTGAGGGTATTTAAGAAAAAATTAACAAAGCAAAAGAATCGCGTGAAGAAGAAGGCAAAAAAAAAGAAAAAAAATTAAATTTAATTCAAATCAAAAAGTGTCCGAAAAATTGCCAATTTTCGTTTTGTGTGAGTTTTTTTTTTTTTTTTTTATTGAAAGTAAACAAAAATGTTGTAAAATTTTATATAAGATTATGTTTTTGAAAAGTGTAGGAAAAAAATCACTGGCATTCAACTTGTACGAAAGCTAGCAATTATTAAAACTAAAGGATTAGGATTTCTGTCAATAAAATCAATTAATACTATAGTGTGTTTGTCCAATAGTTTTACAAGATATTACAACAATTGTTGTTTTTGAAAAAAAAAAAAAAAAATATGTGAACAAAACATCTAAAAATTTCGATTGCTGTTTACTAAAACAAAAAAAAAAAAAAACAAACAAAAAACGAAAGAAAGCAGAAAACTTAGGTGAGGGATAAGCGGTGGGTGTTGCTAACACTTAATCATCAAGCGTACGGTATGTGTGCCATCCAACATTTTTGTCATCAGTATATTTATTGATTTCTTTTCTTCTTTTTTCCGAGCGAATAAGGATTTATGCGGTTTAATAATCATCTTTAATGCACTCTTAAATAAAAAAAAAAAAAAAAAGAATAGGACCTACATTTCTAATAACACTAAAGCAGTTTCGCTTATTGTCTCTCATATCCGTAACTATTCAAAGCTAAACGCGTATCTGTGGTACACATTATATCTGTGTTATAGTTTATTCTAAAGAAAGGGGTTCAATGCCATTTGTCGATGCAAAAAAAAAAGTAAAAAAAAAAAAACAAGTATATGGAGTAGTTTAGGCTTTATATGTAAAAAGCGCGGTTTTTCCTTTCTTTCACTAGGTTGGTCGACTTCACTTTACTGTGCCAGTTTTTGCTGCACAAAGTGGATTAGATTACCTACCCCTTCATCATCATTACCACGTTAGGTTGCTTGCTTATATGGCAAATGGCTGCTATTGCTACTACTGCTGTTTATAAAGATGTTGTTTGCTGATAAATTGCCAACATATGCTTTCGTAACTTCTGCTATCATACAGAGAGATAGATAAATCCCGTACATCATTTTGTATATGCTATGCTGTTGGACATGGCTCTACTTTTACATTTTTCTTTTCTTTCATTTTTTTTTCTGCCTTATTTATTTATTATTATTTTTTTTTTTTTTTGTTTCTTGGCTCTCTCAGATAATTCGTCAAAATCATGTGTCTGTAGAGCTCATATTTCTTTCTGTTGCATCTCTTCTAAATGCCTGTCGTTGTGAAAATTTATAGAGCCTTCATAACTTTGGAACTTTTTTGATGATGTTTACGAGTTTTACTTTTCTGCTTTACGTATTTAAGGGGAAACAAAAAAAAAAAAAAACAAACGCGAAAAACTAAAATGTTTGTTATTTAGCTTTGCCATTTCAGTTTTTTTTTTTTTTTTTTTTTTTTTTTTTTGTTGCTGTGCTCTACGAGTATTGAGTGAAATGTTTTAAGATTCATATTTTTATACAATAGTTCTCATGTGCTCAGGTTACCTTGCTGGTGACCTTGACTTTTTGAATTTAATTTTTGTTTGTTGGAACAATTGGGAAGAGGGGAGGGGCACAGGTGGGGGGGGGGGTGTATTAAAATATTCATTCGGTGCATTGTCGCTTAAAAAAGATGGTGTATAGTGTAAGTTTAAAACGTAGGCAAAAGTATGTTAACGTTTTGCAAACTTTTTACGTTAATGCGTATTTGAACACTATCTTTAATAAGCATACGGTACTACAAGATGAAAAAAGAAAGAATTTACAGAAACCCCATTTCCTTTCACATATAATATCAGGTGTTGAATTTTCATTTAACTCCTTGGTAAGTGTTTTAAAATATTAAGTCTTCGTTAGCATAAATTTCCTTTTCGTTATTCAAACATTTACATGTGTGACTATGCAGTTGTCCATCTGAGAGCAAGTAGAATCATTATTAAATATCAAATGGCCAGTATTACGCCTTGATCTGGTCCAACGTGTGTCGGAAGCTTCTGAGTTCTTCCATTTCGGGGCGTGTCCTGTTGGCTGTGATTTACGCTAAAATCGCGAAAAGATTATTTATGTGTTTGGCATGGAAAGTGAAAATATGTGGGGAACCTGTCTAGCATTCAGCACTCACAAGCAATTCAGAACGCTGAACACATTACATACGTCTAGTGCATTGCGCGCTTACGTCATTACGGCAAGGATACTTATTAAGCTCCTATAGCCATGTGTTAATCCTGTGCTGCCGGTCGGGTATATTTTCCTCAGCTGCCTCAATGCTTTAGTTGCCTCTAGTTTTTTTTTAAAATTTGCCTATCGTCCGAAAGTATTCTAGATTTGTTAAAAGTTGTTATACAATTTTCGGTTTTTTATTAGTTGGTATATACTACAAAGGTAGAAAAAAGTGAAAAAAAAAATGAATAAATAAACTTAGGTAACTAAAGGAATAGGGCTTGAAAGTATTCTAAGAACACGAAATCATTAAATATCCTACACGAATACGCTTAGGACATTTATTTTTATAGTACCCTTTCAATAGGAGGCGTTATATGAAAAGTGATCGAAAAACTGATCCGATCCGAACCATTGTCAATAGTATTTGTCCTTGCCGCAAAGCAAACTGGTCTACCAAATTTCATCTCATAAAATGCAACCTATAGATTGAACATAAGGAAACAAGACAGACAGCCGGACAGACAAGTTTAGGTCAATTTAGAAAGTGATGCTATATAGATCGATATAATGTGAAAGGTGAATCTTATACCAAGTTCTTGGGGGTGTTGCATGCGGCCTGAGTTGAAAGATATGAAGAGATGGAAGATTATCGATTGAGTGGCTACATGACCTTACAAAAGTATATTTTTTCATATGTTGAGAATAAATAAAGGCGAGAAATTGTAAATGTGGAAAATTTATTTGAAAAAATAACGAGTTTTCTTTAGCGTCTATCATCATTTTAATTGATGATAGAGAATTTTTTATATATATTAGATAATTGCAGTTAAGCTTTCACAAGTTTTTCGTGACGAATGTATATATATATATATATAACTAAAGTAGTAAAAATCACATTGCTCTAATGTAAATATATCATTACACACACTTGCTCTTCATGCGTAAAATATGAATCAAATTTCAAATGAAGATGAAAGATGAAAAACGAAAAGTTTTTTTCTCATTTTTTTCTTGACATTTGCCATAAAGCGTTCATATATTATATATATTCATATATATAATATATATATATATATATATATATGTAAGCATTTCTATTTCTAAGTTTTGAGAAATTATTTAGAATGAAAGAATATATGATTATTAACACAGTAGAGAGATTTATTTTTGATGAATTAAATATTATGTAATTAATTTCTTTTACCGAGTTTTACCACTTTACAGATTACCGCAGTAAAGTATTGCTTTTTACTTTATAATACTGTGTAGATATATTGGCACAGAGAGAGCACAAAGATAAAGAGTGATACCGCTTAAGATTTTATGATTTTTTATTTATAATAAGCAAATACCTTATGATAGCTTTCGACTTGGAGATACACGAACTAAATAAGTCTCTTATATGGTATATATATGTGCACTAATGAGAGTATTAGTTGTAACTCATCATTCAATAAGTCTCCGGTTTGTCAAAAAACGATTGTAACTTGTAAACTAATAGGAACAGCAATATAGTGAAAATTTGTTACGTATCGTTCAAAGATTGGTGTTATTCAGAAATCATATATGTCTGTCTGTCAACGGTGTTGCCATATATTTGTCAGACCGGAGACTTATTAAATAATTAGATATAACTCAATATACGTATAATACTTTCTAAATATAGAATGTAGAAAAATATACATATATATATATCGACTGCTTAAACGCTATGTAGCTTTATATTTCTATTATTATACGGTTTGCGTTGATAATTCTCTGTTTCTCTCTTTATATAGAAATTTAAATTATTGACTTAAGAAAGGCAAATATTTGAAAAATTGTTTGAATTTCTTACGTTCATGATACGTTTGAGTAATTGCAGTATTTAAACAATTTTCATTCATTTATAAGCTCAGTGATTTCGTAAAAATGCATAACTTTTTAAATGATTAAAAAGAATAAATAAGTGTTTCTTTCTTTTGTGTCAATTTGATACATTTGATCAATATATATATATGGTTGCTTAATTTTATATATATACATATGGTTGCTTAATTTTGTTTATTTAAACATTTTGACCCATTTCCAGTATTAATCAATAAGTTAACGAATTACTTAGTATAGTGCATGTTTGATCCCAAATGAGCAGAAATTTAAATGTTAAAGTTATGCTTGTACATGAATGCTTTTAATTAATTATTAAAATTTAATCAAGTTTTCCACATACAAAAAAAACTACAAACTACGCAACGATAAAGAACATGTTTTACATCCCTTCCGGTTGCATCTTGAATACTATCTACCTAAGTTAAATACATACATATATATATGTATAAAAATTGCGTGGCTTCATTATGCATAGGGTGTTGTGTGATACAAAAAGAGTAATATTTAACATTTGTTTTAAGTTTTGTGCCGATATATGGTTTATTGAACCAAACGTATAACAATTTGTGATAGAAGAAAAACTTATCTTAAAATATTAAGTGAAAGTGAATTAAGTTCGAGGGCGATGGAGAGACAGACAGCAGATCAGACAAACGGATTAGATACACAGAGGCAAGCAACAAGGGATAATATTTTGTTAATTCGACCAATGAGCTTATTCGTGTAACACGGTGACGGTTAGAAAAAAGTGAGTAGCGAGAAAACCATAGAGAAGTGGTGGGCGCAGTCTAGTGGATAGGTGTGTGCCCAATCGGTAAATGTTATGTCTTTGCTAACTGAGTACTCACTATAT
Source organism: Glossina pallidipes (assembly GCA_000688715.1). Classification (NCBI taxonomy): domain Eukaryota; kingdom Metazoa; phylum Arthropoda; class Insecta; order Diptera; family Glossinidae; genus Glossina; species Glossina pallidipes. The sequence goes on along the minus strand of KK499910.1, from coordinate 282,446 downwards.
CTATGACCAAGTATGGCCACCAATGCTATTGAGATTTGAACCCGCGAAACATTGACTTGATAGTCGCGATTCTCTCTCCTATTTGGCTACTTATAAGAAGGTAACATGATGAGATGATCAGGCAGAAGGTTAACGAGGAGTTACGAAACGTAGAGTAGATGGAAAACTGAAGTAGGATAAACAGACTGTTGAAGAGATTTGCAGGAGAATGCACAAACCAACAGCAACGGTGATGAAATGGGCAGAGAAAACGGAAAGCGATTACACTAACAAACAGACAGATGGACAAACAAGAAAGGAGAGACGCAGAAAAATGGACATACGGACGGACAAATAGAAAGCAGGACAAACAAATGGCACTGTATAGGACAATGTAGTGAAAAATTCTGACTATCTATAAAAGATAATCATCTGAGCAACCCTTACTATTATATTATTAGAAATCTGATCATTACGTATACACGGCAGTATTGCTTAGATACAGACCAGTGTTTATCCAAAAAATTCGAGCCGGTGTTGTAAATTTTTTTTCGCTTTGATACTATAAGTTACTTAAGTATTTTTGATTTCTTGGTATAAATCTTGCCCTTTGTATGCATTTGTAAAAAGTCCCTCGAGCTTCGACTACTAAGTCCGATGGGCATAGAAAATCAAACGCTGGTTGGGTTCGTGGTCGGAGTGATAATTCTTTCTTACAAAAAGCTATTCTCCAGTTCTGTCACAATGTAGTTTGGAATCAGATAATAACTATAGCGCGACCTGACTAATTCATAAAAATAACAATCGATAAACCTAATGTATTATCTTTGTAGCGAACAGCTGGTAAAAGTCCAGAAAGTATTATTCTAAAATCTAATGAAAACTTTTGTACAAAAAAAAAGTGTAATCATTAATTAGGCGCTAAATGCAGGTATTTGCAAATGAATGAATAAAATGAATTTTTAGCTTCGCTTAGGCTAAAGGCAATTAAGGAATATTTTTGCGAACGAACTTTCGAAATTAAAATGAACGGTCGATACAATTCTCATCTCCATTGTTTAAAGCTTATACATATAAATATATATATAATTCTTTTTTTTTTTTTTTGTTTTTGTTTACAGTTATTACACTTTGTTTGACAAAGACCTTCAGAAACAAAAAAAGAAAAAAAAGAAAATTTGCAATAAAATGCAAAGGAACATCTGTATGCGTGCGTGCATGAGTTTGGATATTTATTGTGCGTTTTTCTTGCCACATGGGACAAATAAAATAATGAACAATGTCATGAATGCAGACAATTGTGCAATGGGTTCGTGTAGAACACGTAAAAAAAGTAAAAAATACGAAAAAAACAAAAGAAAATAACAACAGTAGCTTAACACCACTTACACTGCTTTTATTCAGCCATGTTAAATTGTGTGTGTGTGTGTGCGTGTGTGTGTGCGCGTATTTGTGTAAGTGTGAATGCCGGTGTTTAATGTAAAATTTTGCACATACGCAGCCACTTGCCTGCACACATGAGAGGATGCATTCATTTTTCTTCTGTATTATAAACTATCGTAAAGAATGAGTTTCTTTAAATGTATTCATGCATTGCCAGGATCGCCGTTAAGACTTTACTTAATTGTTAAGGGATTAAGGGTTATGTGGTTGCTTTAGAAAAATAAAACCAGAAGGAGAAAAGAATAAGAAGAATAAGAACAAGCAGAATATTCTTTTTCAAGTCGAGAAAATCATCATTAGGAAGTTGTCACCACAAACGGTAGTTTTTAAATAATTTTATTATCATTTATAATAGTAAAGTCCTTTTAACCGAAAAGCCAAAAAAGTTTTCTATTCAAGATGTGCATTAACGTAAAACTCTTGTGGTGTTTGTTATTTCTACCAACGATGTAATTTTGTGTGTGTGTGTGTATGTGTGTGTGTGTGTGTGTGTATGTAATAAATATATAAGTTTACAAACAAGTCTAGCTACCTGCTAGTAACCTTTTAATGAAATTCCATAATCTGTTATAACAATTTGAGAGTACGCTTACATCTTACACCACAGTGTTAGCTAACGGGTTCACGAAAAAATTGTTTAAAACTTTTAATTCTAATTGATTTTTACATCGCTTGTGCTACAAAGGTACATTAACATCTGGAAGGACTTATCATAGACTCATCTTTTATTCGACCGATTAATTCTGATTGTTTGTCCATCTGTCCGTATTGTTTTCTTATATTCAAACTATAGGCCGCAAATTCTCGAGATATATCGATCAAATTTAATACACCCCGAGGTGTTTTGGACGTACGTTCTTGAAAATGGTGCGAACCGGACCATTTTGTCGACCATTTTCTGCCTCATTTGGAAAAGTCGTTATATGAATGATATAAGATATTTAACGATGAACCGTGGCCCGCTAAAGTACTTTTACTTCTTTTTTTTTTTAGAAGAATTTTTGATTAATAAATTTATCTATAAATTCTGATAGAAGGAATTTAGCGAAGAAGCAGAGCAAAGTTGTTTAGAATGTTTTCATTTCGAACGGAAAATTTGTAACGTAACTGAAAAATCTTTAGATAGTTTGCTAATGTTTTACATCTTAAGTGTATTTTATATATGCAACAGACTCTCTACTTTTCCAAATTCCCAATTAATCAAAAAAAAAAAATTTCATATAAAAATTAATCAGCAATTACTGCATTCTATTAGAGAATTAACTGAACCATCAGCTTAAGTTTTATTGTAAAAGTTTGAAGAAAGAAGCTTCATAGCAGATAAGATTGTGCTTGTATTTCGTCAAAGAGATTGAAAGAACAACTTGCAAGCTTTGCTGATGATCTTAAGATAAGTGATTGTAAGAATTTGATTTTGCATTCATTTAAAACTTAATTGATATGAACTTAACTTGACTTAAGTCCGTTTTAATTTTACTTCTTGCTTAATGAGAGAATAGTATAAGTCTCTCCCAAACAAAGAATCTGTACGATATTTAATTGCAAGGTAAATCGAATAAAATAATAAGATTAGTGTAAAATTGAAATTCATTTTTTCTTTTATTACGTATTTAAAATTGGCATTTTATCGAAAAAATAATGAGTAAATATTATGGCACGATGAGGAAAAAAATAGAGGTTATTGTTCCATAATGGTTACAATTTGTTATATATAACAATAGAGCTCTCTATTGTGGGCTCGCACAAGCATACATGCTGTTGTACCCTACACCACTTACGGTAGAGGGTAAGTTTAAGTTTATTCGATAGTATGTAACACCCAGAAGGGTGTAAGGTAGATCCAGCTTTGGTTATACCGATCGATTCAGAATCATTTTACGGGTCGCCATTTTGAAATATTTTGAAGAGATTTGGTAGACTGATGTGACTTGATCTAAGCACGAACCTCGGATTCCCTCATTCTCCAGATAATGGCGTATTTCGAAAAGTCGTCGTATGGAAAAAAATTGCAATTCTCAAAATTTCTCGAGAAAATTCGCTGAGTAATAGTATTTTTGAACCGCCTCTCACATAACCGTTCTTGCAAAAACTGAGTCATTTTTAATATTTCATAGTGAAAATTAGTTCATAATAGTAAATGAACAAAGCAATCAACCTTATCTTACCTTCGGATCGGTCTATTTTGTGGATACCACCGCACGTAAAAATTTTCAGAAAATATAAATCCTTATGATGAAAATTCCTGCTGCAACTTGCTCGTAATGTCGATACCGCGTCCTGGCAGGGTAAACAAACTGATGTTGTTTACGCAGATTATATTACTTATATAATACATAAGTTGCACTGTATTGGTTTGCCTAATAATGTGATTGTATGGTTTAAATCCTATCTAACTGGCTCTAGACAGCGTGTATTAATTAATTCCTGTTCATCTCGGTCTATAGTTATGTGGTATTCCGCAGGGCAGTCAAATGGGTTCTCTATTTTTCAATTTGTTCATTAATGATCTACCGTCTTGTTTACAATCTGCAAAAGTGCTCATGTTTGCGGTTTACATCAAGTTGTTTTGCTCATTTAATTACGCGGAACATGCCAAGTGTCTGCGTTCGGGCTTAAGTGAGCCTTCTGTCTGGCGTAAATATAACAATATGTTACTTAAGTTGAAAAAATGCAAACGATTGCCACGATTGTTATTGACACCCATATGTTGGAGTGCGTTTCGAGTGCCACTGATCTGGGCCTTATACTCAATCCTGAATTGAATTTCAGTTTGCAGATCGATACCAGCATTAATAAATTGAAAGCTCTCCTGGACTTTAGTAAACATTGATTGTTTGAATTTACAGACCCGTGCATTGGTAAAAGACTATTTACCGTAGTTGTTAGGCATATCTTGGGGAAATCCATTGCGGTATGATTCCCGAATAAGACAAATTGCAAAAATTTGCTTTACGTGTTTTGGGATGGAATCCGGCCAATCCATTTCCACTTTAATCTTAGACAACTTCGAACCTTGGAATGTAGACGTACATGGTCGAGTGTCCCGTTTGGCATAAATTTATTATCTGGTGAGTGTTATTCACCGTTTTTACTGAACGAGTTAAACATTCATATTTCGGCAAGTGTAACCTGTAATTGTTGGTTTATAAAGCTGTCTTCAGCTTGTATCAACTAAGAGGTCAACCATCCACTTCGTATTGCGTGTCGATCTTTCACTGACTTTTATACTTTGTGTGATATGACGCCGTCGTTATTTTTAAGAGTAAAGGAGGAAATATATATTAAATGAGAATGCCTGGCTCCTCCTACCTGTTGCTATTGCTACAGTGTACTTTTCTTACTATATACCTTTCAATAGAGAACTCACTGTTGTAACTTAAATTAGACGTTCGTATGTGTGTAACTGGTTAGTAGGATATTCGGTGTTTGCATCTCTTTCGGATAAGAATGTTTTCCGCATATAATCAGTAGTTATTAGCTAATATTTCGAATTTTTAATATTGAATAGAAAATAGCTTATAATGTATGGAGTGTAACTAATTGACTTTACTTCAATAAATAATAATAATAATAATCATAATAATGATAGTTAATTGGACGTCAGAATTAAGTGCACAAAATTTGAATGGCATGGGTCTATTTTTTGGGTCACATAGATATCTCGTGAATAAATAGTATCGCCTTTAGAAAAAGGTTTAAGTTTTAACCATTTACGATGACGCAATTACAGAAAAAATTAACGATAGAGAATTTCGATCACACGAACCAAATGAATTTTTCTAAATTTGGATCACACGAAGATATCCTGCAATATGCGGTCTTTCATAAAAAGCATTCCTAGGCATGAAAATATTGTGTATTGTTTTTTTTTTTTTCTTTTTTGTTTTTCTTCATCAGATGACAAGACTTTGGTTTGCTCGAAAGTAATTCAAAAACGAAATCTAAAAGTAATTGCAACATACGATCTTACGTCTGTTAAGTGCTTCAAAATCTTTTATTTAAGGTTAGGTAAGGTTTAAAAGGCCTTTTTGACGAAGAAGCAGAATTTCTACTTTACAAATACTTTTGAATAATTAAAGAAGAAATTAATTGCTCAATATTCATGCATGGAAAAGATACGCGTTATTTAGGAATACAGGGCTGCGCTGTTGTCGAATAAACTGGTAATAATTAATTTTTACGACATAATTAATGGCATAAAACTGCCTTAACACTTAATTATTTTCGCAAACCTCGCCGCTATCTGCCTCTTTCTTTTTTTTTTTTTTTTTTTAATCGCATTTTTTTTTTTTTTTTTTTTTTTTTTTTAATGTTAAAAACAATTTTATGTACCCTAGTGTGGTTGGGTACTAAACAAATCGACTTAAGCTGTTGCCTCTTTTTTTTTTTTTTTTTTTTTTAATCGCATTTTGTTTTCATAACACGAAATCCCTTAACGTACAAAACTGAAGACATTGAATATTTTCTGAATTCTATTTATACTCTCTTTGAATGAATTAATCAAATTATATTAAAGCGACAGAGAGAGAACGAGAGAGAGAGAAAGAGAGAAAGAAAGCGAGGGTTTGGCAAACTTAAGTCTTTTGAAAGCTATATAAAACCTTTAAATATTTAAGTAACTAATTTTTGCACTTGAGTTTTAAAAGTCTTTATAAACTTTTGAAAAACTGAAAATGAAAAATATTCGTGTTGCTTGAATGGCATGTCTCTTAGGATGAAAATTAATTGTATTTTCACACCAAATAAAATTGTTTTTCTTCATTACATCCTTTATGATTTTGCATAAATTTATTTAAGACACACAACAAGATGTTTTTTACAATTCATAAAAAACAAAAAAGAAATGAAAGGGAGAGAGAGAAAGAGAGGGAGATAAAGGTAGAGTTCAAAAGCAACAAAAGTGACAGTTAGTTATAAATAAGTAATAATTTCATAAGGATGTAAATATAGTTTTAAACTCCTTTTAAATGAAACGAACGAAGTGTCGACTCGGAAAGTGACACGGGATAATTTCTTTATTATGTATTATTTATGAAATTCCAACACTAAAATAATATATGTACCCAAAAAAAAAAAAAAAAACCAACGAAAAAAGTGACAAGTATTCGACTGCATTTGTGAAATTCCAACTAAAGTTTGCTAATTATGTTCGCGTATGGAAATGATTTATAATTTTCTGATTAATGGATTCCAACATTGATTTAGTTTTTCAATTTCCGAACCTAAATATATGTGAAACAAACTTGCTCTCTTTTTAATGTACAACCTAAAATAGTTATATATAATGATCATAATTATTACGTAGTCGAGTACATAGGCTCTCCTCTAATATGTACATAACGTATTTACGGGCAATGGCAAACGAAATGATTTTCCCTTTCCCCATTTGCTCAAATATAATTGGACGGTTTTCGTTGGAAATAGCGGGCTGGATGGGATCAATTCTTGAATCCTTTTATTCGGAACGGTTCCCCCAAAAAGTAAACTTCTATTTTATGATGAAAATTCATCTATAACTTTAATTGAAAAATATGATAAAAGTTAACTGCAGAAATTTTTGGACCACGTAATCCCCTCAAATGGTATGCGGAGATGGTCAGCGCATCTGTCGCCCAAAATTTTGCTCTCGATTGAGTCTTTTCTGTTCACGAGACGAAATTCCTTCTTGACTGTAACTTTGGAAGGTACGTCGTGGTAGCATTTGTTTTCAAAACATGTGTACGGGTTAAGGTTAAATATTAAATTTTTAATTTTTCAGCCCTAAAGTACTGTAATAAATCATAATTGAAATATCATTTTTAAAAAGCGTCTCATAGTCGATTGTGCAATTCTGGCAATCGTATTCATCTGTACTCTGGATATCAAAGCACATGAACCTCATGAAATTGATGCAACGAAGCCTTCTACTTTTAGCTCTACGGGGCTTAGTCTAGAATCCTCGCTAAGATCTTCCGCCTTATGAAGATGGGTTAATGCTGATTGACACACAAACCCTGCAAAAAAAAAGTGAAATGTTGAAAGTTGTCTTTATTGTAAAATTAATTAAAGGCATTATATCTGCTTCTTCTCTACTTCAGAGAATCTCGTTAAATATACTTAAACGATTAACAAGACGTAAAACCTGCCAGAACCTTTAGAACCCTCATCAGGCGCTTTATATGATCTATAATACTAATCGCTACTTATTTGATCCTTCACTGAGTTCTACACATTTTCTTGAGGGTGCAGTTTTACGGATAAGCCGCAAGTATTTTAGCTACGCGTGTAATTTTAAAGAGATTTATCTATAAAGATGCTTTTATTTATGCTTACGATTTAATTAAGTCAGTTACTGATTATTGCGGCTTCCCCTTGATGGACATGCACGTATTCCTCTCTTCCTGCTCACTAAATTTTTCTATTCCCTGTTGCTGCAAAAGTTGAACTCTGTAATGATGATTCTTTTACTTAATCGTACTCTATACAAATATCTCTTACTCTACTCCCGTCATCACTCTCTTACTTATAGTTTCGCTCCAAGATATTTTATATCGGCTGATAATTTTTATATATTGCTGAATAAATGAATAAAAAAACTACAGTTGCAGTCGATCACTCTGATTGATTTAGTAGAACATTAAGCATAAACTTACGACACTGGGGACTACGGAAATGTTTTTACTGGAAGGGTTTTAAAGTAAAATAATGTAATTACGATATCTGTGGACAAAGTAAATCAATTACATGCTTTATGGTGATCAAAAATACATTCATCCATTATACGGTTTACGATGTTCTTTTCTGAAAAAATCAAATAATCCGCTATAGTGGATATGTGAATATAAACTTGGTAGCACTTACTTACGGACATTAGTACGGGCGTTTGTCTTACGGTCAATGCAATCACGACTATTACTGAAGCCTAGGTATTAATGAAAACGTAATGCATTCTGTTTGACAAAGTTTCCCATTGTAATTCAATCATCGTTTCATTTAACGTGATGGTCATTGTCTATCCTTGACATGGCCATACCTTGAAATTCCAAATGAAAAGTATTAACATATTTATTTTGATATGTGATTCGGTAATTACACTGTCATAGATAAATTTTTATCGAAAAATATTTTCAAATAAAATGATTATCGATTTGCTAAAATGATTCTCATATTAAGTGACACATGTGCGGAATTTTGTGGAAAAGTTTTTGATAAATTTTACATATTAAATATCTATCTACACACATAGTTATTTCGTGTCGCACAGAATGTATAGAGTAAATTATCAATATTCTCGAAAATTTCAAACATATATAGGATTTAAATTCAATGATATTTTTGCTATCGTTTCTATCTTAACTAACGCTATGACATTATGGACATATTTTGCCTTTGTCAAGAAAATGGGGAACGAGAAAGAGAAGAAGACGACGACGAAGAGCGATGTTATATAAATACATTATGAATGCAATATATACGCAACGATATTATGTTTGTTAAATGTATCTACTTAAATGAGTCTTTAATTTAATTACGTTAACAATCTGCAAATTAAGATATTTTGTGTCTGTTGATATTTTCAATTATTTTAACATTTCATTTGTGTGTGCGACAATGATGACAACGAAGACATTATGAACGGATGTAACAATTTCCATAGTGACCGTTCGCATTGATTTAAGAGCACTCTTAGGCAGTTCTTAAATTAACGGCTTTATAATTATGTGTGCGTGTGTTTTTGTGTGCACGTTTATAACTCTTTAGCGACTCGTTTGATTCTGGGGCAATATCGTTACTTTATATAAGTGTTCATTTATTATTTTTGCTCGTAATAAATAAATCGTACATCATTACTATGTACGTACATATACTTAAGCACAGGAAACCATAGGTTAACATAAGTATTGCAAAAAGCACAAAGAAAAGGAAAAAATTATAAAATCGAAATCTTAGTATCTTAACATGCATTGTAGGGCGCAGAATAATTTTTTTTCTCTTTCTTCTTTCGATGTTTTAAGTCGGAAATATTGTGGATGTTGGATTCGGATGCGATCGATGTCGCCTTTCTATCCAACATTGTCGCAATTTTCACAGACACTTCTTGAAAAAACTAACACAGATGGGCGCTGATACACTTATCCCATGATTTCGGTTGCTAAGAGTTCTTTAGACATTCCGGCAAAAAATTTTATAGCGTATTTTCAGCAGCTCGTAGAAGACTTGGATTTCTCTGTTGCAAACTTTTAAAACGGATACCTACGATGCTTTACAAGAGGTGAATAAGTGAAAAAATTAAATTAGTAAAAATAAATTTCAGTAACAACTACCTTTATGCAAGAAGACCTAATTCGATCATAGCCAGAACTCTTTCAACTGCGAAGAAATATTAAGCGAACCTTTATTTGAAAGTCTTAACAGTAAATATCTTTATACTCATCAGCGAAGGATGAGTTTCAGAGACGTCAGAAAGTAAATATATTTTTGAGCATCACTACCACCTACTCTGTCTGTTCGTCCATTCTCCTATGCAATGCCTGCTATAAACACTCCCCAACAAAGAGAATTTGGCAGAAACATTGGATACTCTGACATGCACCTTTTCACTGAAAATGAACCAAACCGATCAAAGCACCCGCTTACAATACTACGTAGACTGACCACATGTTTGTTTTTCAAAAGAAAGAAAATGATTTCTTATTCATTACTCGCAAACTAAAGCAGGTAAATCGACAAAAACTTAAACACATTCTGTGTACGTTGGTCTGTCAGCCACACAAACTTGAAAGAGATTGGCCCCGCCTACCCAATATTACAGGGTATTAAATTTTCATGTTTTTGTGAAAACTTTTATAACGTCCCGAAACAAGCTTCAATAACCTCATAAATTATGTGCAATCGTGACCGGTATCAATTTAGCAACGCATCGCCAGTCTGTTCGTCTATCTATCTGTCCATCTGCTTAATTGTGTAGCATCTGTGGTAGCAGTATCCTGTTCATGAAAATGAAGTTATCGCTTAAAAAGATACAAAATTAGGAAAATCAGCCGCGCCCAATCGTCACGTACCTTTTTCCTCTTTTTTGAAATCTTGTTCACAATAAATGATTCGATCAGAACCGAATACACTCTTCTTACTTGTTTTTTTCTGTTGAAGTTGCGTGTCGCCGTCAAGTATATATTTTTTATCTCTAAATATCAATGTTACCAGAAGAATGCAATTCAAAAGAGGCTACAAAAAAAAAAAAAAAAAAACAGAAAAGTCTCTGCGCAAATCAAGGGATAGATACTTTATAATAGATTATATATATATATACATATATATATATGTATATAAATAAATGCAACCACAAGTGAGTCAATTGTTCAAGTTAGACACATTCCGTCCCCTGATTTTACTCGAAGGAAATGCATAAAAAAAAGAAGCCAACTAACTCAGCAATTATGCGATGTATATAACGGTTCGTAAAAAAAAAGAAGAAATTAAATAAATAAATTAAAAGGGTAAAAAATTGTTAACATTACAAGCGAAACATAACTACTTCAGCCAATTGCATCAGTCAGTGCACTTCCTTAGGCCATCAGCGTTATGTGTCTATAGAGGTTATTATTACAATTTTTTATTATTATTATTATTTTCATAAAATTGTAATTTATTTTTGTCTTTTCTACAAAGTTTCCATTTAGTTTTTTACTAATTGTTTTTTTAAATCATTAATACGCTTTACTTTAAATCCCATAAATTATTAATGAATTAATATTAAATTTTTTTTTATTCTCTACCCTCACTTATATCTACATACGCACGTACATAAAAAATTAACAAATAAAAAAAAAACAAAGTCCCGTTTCCTCATGAATATATTATATAGTTATGGAAATGCCAATTATAAAGGAACACGATATGCATACACATATACAGATGCATATAAATATATATACATATATATATATATATATATATATATATATATATATATATACTAATATGTATATATAGGTATATGTATATACACGGATTATTAAAAAATAATATAAACAATAATATAAAATTTCAATGTTTTTTATCTATGTCAATGTTCATACATATACAAGAAAACATACATGCACACACGGACACATACATACAATAATGGTGTACTAATATCCATATATTGGTATGCAAATAAAATTGCGGTTGCAGTTAATCTATTGCGTAATCAATATCATTGTGCTCTTAATGAAGCAAATAATCGTTATTTTCTATAAATGAAACAAATCAAAGAAACAAAAAAACAAAAAAAAAAAAAATCATTGGAAATTATACAAATTTACTCTTCTTCTTTTTTTTGCGCAATTGTGAAACAATCAAAAATTAAAATTTTATTTAAATATTTTGTCAACAAAGGCAAAAAAAAAAAAAGAAAAACACAAAATAAAACAAACGGAAAATTAAATTTTCTTTCAAATATTTTCATACTTTCATATTTATTTATTTATTTTCACTGCTTCACACGATTCGCGTTTTTTTTTCAGATCAATTCAGAACGCCGAAATGCCATTACTTTTGTCGAGAATTTTTGAAAATCGCGATTTTTTTTCATCTAACCACTTTTTCAAAATTAGCCGTCATACGGAGAGTAATCGAAAAATGATGCGATCCAATTTACTTTCAGTGAGGTTTGTTCCTCTTGCCAAAAAAACTTAAGTGTGCCAAATTTTATGAAAAGGTCTTGAAAATTTGCCATCTGTAGGTTGAGGACATGACATCGATGGGTCAGACGGACAGGCAAATTTAGATCGATTCAGAATATGACTCTAAATCGATTGGCATAAAAATAGTTGAGTCAATCGTAATTCTTTCACAAGTGGCACAGAGTATAATAAGTGGCACAGAGTATAATAAGAAAAGAAAAGACCCTTGTGATCATACTACAACAATATATTTTCCAAGTATCATGTTATCTATTTTTTATTTTTTGTTGTGATTTCAATAAGATGGTGCAATAACTCATGTATCTCGTGTTATATTATTAATATTGTAAGAGAAAAGCTCCATGTTCGTCTAGTTTCCAAAAGTGCCGATGGAGATGATCGATAATATCACGCGATATAACTCCATTGAACTTAAACCGGTCATTACTCGTGTTATTGATGAACTATGTGCAGACTTGTGAAAGAAGGGGGCTTAAAAAATCTTACGCCTGATATCATTTTTAAGTGAAAATGTCATAAAGACAAAAATACAAAGACAATTTTTATTGATATTTTATCCCATTATTTGAAATTAAAAAGATTTAACCCTTAAGTGGTAACGCTTACTCGCTGCCGGCGTTGATCCGAACGAAGAATGCACCCTTAACACGACGAAAATGTCCAAAACTTGACCAACCAATATTAAGTTTAATAAGCGACTTAAGTGAGGCGTTCACTTTTCGATGTATAGCGACGTAGCTCTACATCGTAGGTTTAAAACTCCATAGTTCTTTTTATAGCCACATTTGCATAGTGTTCGTTTTTCAATTTAATTTTGCGAAACTTATTTTATTGTTTCCGAATGCAATTAGAAGCGTCGGAAGTTTATTTCGTTATCTGTGACAATTTTCGTTATTGGTGCGCTATCTGCGTCCAGTTTCATTTCTTGAGGGTATTTCGAATTACTATTGTTTCTATAATAAAAGCATATAGAGAGAATTGTTGTCGGATCGAAACAAGATAAGAGTAACGAACTGTGTTTATGTTTTTGCATATACTGATAAATTTATTCAGGAACAGCGTAGTTTCTTTGCATCAATATGCAAAATCAGTTCTACATAAGATCACTACTACTTTTACTACACTACTACTACTATTAGTATTTTCATACCTCTTTAATCTCTTTTAAGTAATTGTATTGGTGTCTTAATAATTATGTAATTACAACGTGGCTACATAGTTTGCACATTGATTACGCAGGTGTTGTCGTTTCTGAATATATTATGAAAAACATGCTCCGAGAGATCATTCAAGTCACTTGCACAAGATCCGATCTGTAATAGACCACCTAAACGAAACATTTTCATCCATTCCAATAGACCGACGCCTCTCAATAGACGAGCAAACGTGTTCAACAAAAATAGGTCATTTGACGAATTAAAATTTGTCAAATAAGCTCTACAAGCGGGGCTACAAGCTATTTGTTTCTTGTGGTGTACTCCGGACAAGAAGACAAAAGAAATGAACTAGCAGACGAGCGAGATTTGGGAATCACCGATAGTGTGGTCTTACGATTAACCAAAGTGACACCATTACAGTGTTTTTCGATCGTTTTTACACACTATTGTCCCCGGCATACCATTTATCGAAAGAAGGGATCCATCCATTGCGTCGAAGCTGTTCAATAGAATAGATTGCGTAAAGAAAGTAATTCTCACTACGATGAAGTTGACGTTCCAGCGCCGATGTGGAAACACAACAAGAGTGTTACATATGGTGCACATAATTATTTTGGCTCGCTACCCGCAGACAATATCTGTTGATATCATGAGCAAAGAAGACTAAAAAAAAAAGAGAGAAATCCCCTGCCCAAAAATATTGCAAGAGCATAATATGCACATGGGTGAGGTGGACTTGAGGAATACTTGGATCGCTATCGTATAAGAGCCAAAGTACCCCAAACAACTATGAAATCTTGATGAGTTCCGCAATGATTTGGCTGATGCTCTTTGGAGTGTAGGATCTCATGTAAATGGCATTAAGAGAGGTCGTCCTAGTGATGGCTTATTAGCGCGAAATGTACAGGTGAGAAAACATAGAGGATCATCTCATCCTTTGCTGTCTATAGATGTACAAAAGACGACGTCGGTCACTGGCGTATATTTTCAAATCGATTGAAATGTAAAACTCCACTATGTAAGGGTACCACACACTGGTCATATAGCAAAAGCAATGTTCCGTTATGTTTAAACGCTAAAGATAATTGCTTCGTGGATTTTCATGTTTTGCAATGTAATGAGAGGTATTATTTATGTTTGAAATATTATATTATTGCACGCAGTGGATTTGTAGAACTCAAGGACTGCATACTACACACAAATACATCGATGAGGTTTTTTTTTCGGTTTAAGGAAAAAATTCTTGCTTTTCCCAATAACTACACACATTTCCCGGTGGATTTAATATTTTATTTTTTAAAAATAAAAATGCATTCATTTAAGTGTAAAAGATTTAAAATTAATTTAAGCACGACACAGACAAGACGAACGTATTAAAGAGGATCGAATTCTTAGTACTTAAGGTGCACGAAATTAGAATTAAATTATAAATGCTACTTAGATTTTTTTAAAGAACACTAAATGTGTTGAGAAATTCATAGGCACATCTACTTAGGCTGAAGCTTACGAAAGTAAAAATTGTTTGGGAGGAGAGTTAATAGCGTAAAAGTACATCTTATTTAATAAAACCGGCATGTGTCAGCAACATTAATTTATGAACTTAGCGAAGACAAACCTACATTTCAGTAGTCAAGATGGAGCAAAAAATAGCAATCTATTTTCTTAAGGTAGCAAGGAAACTAGCGGATCCCAAAACAAATTCCTAAGGGCGAAGATTAAGGATGATTTTTGAACTATTTCAAATAGGGACAGACTACAAACCAGATAAATAGATAAAGTTGCATGTGTTTAGGATTCCATATTATGAATAAAGTCTAAATATGGACGAATTCTAAGAAATCTTAACAAAGATTGGCAGACTGTAGAAACTTTGAAATTTATAGAAAAAAAAATGAAAAGTGAGTCGTTCACCTACATATAAAAGGAATTACTTTATTCATCTAAGTATGCACCCATATTATCTATACACTTCCGACATTTAAGCGACACATTGCTCAGAAGAAGCGGTAGTCAATGGATGATATATGCCATTAATCATCACATGCTCACCATCAATAGTTCTTTTTTGATGAATATTATGCTTTGGCATATGTTCTGGTGGTTTGTCCTTGTGCAACCATTGTGCTAAACGTTGACTAAAGACGAATCTATTCAAAAATCGAACCGATTTGTAACGAGAAAGCAACATCAAGCATGTTTCCAAACCAAGATTTATTTCGGTTTTTCCTTCAGTTCGTATGGAACCCACTTACGTAAATGTTTCACTTTACCAGTTTGAGCTAAATAAGTTAATATTATCTGTTTCCGCCCTGAAATGGACCAGACTCAGTGATGACCTATGGTTCTGGGCGACCGTGAAGATCATATGTGAGGTTAAACTTAGCTGTACGAAATTTGGCGAATCAATTTTATAGTATTTGATGCCAATTTCTAAAGGGATTTGTCATTAATTGGTAGATATGTAGATAGTGACTGCATTATGCTGTCAAAATGTTCCTTAAAAATAATGAATTGAATATGTGTAGAAAGATAGTCAGAACCAACAAGAATGTAATTTTGCTATCTTGTCTATGTAGAGTTTAGAGTTTTGTTACTATATATACTTAAGATATGTGATGCAATCATTGTAATAAACTCACTGTGTACGCGTAAAAGCAACTACATTGCTCAACAATAACACTTGATGAAAAGTCCAAATGAATAGAAAGGATGTCTACGTCTAACAAGTCTCTCCGTCAGCCATATCTGAATGCACGTATCCATGTTACACTGAAACTTAACAGTTCTGAGCCCTTGTGGAGGATTTCATTCATTATGAACCTAAAATACCATATAGTAGATCTGTAATCATTCACTTGTAAGTCTATTATTTCCGTTTTCAATGACACATGTATGCATTTAAGCATAAGACATAAATGCGGCTTAACTGTTTTGCAATCAATTTTCTGGACATCTGCTATTCTGCGAAGTATACGCAAATTTTGTAAGCAACAGGTGGGACATTTTTTCAAAACATCCTTTGACGATACGTAATGAGTTTCTTTTTATTAGCTTTTTCCGTCGACAACCATCAGCCCATTTTATGGCCAGGCGTAAACTTTGCAGTGACTACACAAACCAAAGAAAATCCTAAATAATTACAAATTTTATAGTATTTTGGAAGAAGAAAGATCCGATATTTCGTGAATATATATTTGTGGGCAATGTAAGAGCTGGAAAAAAAGATACGATTTTTAATATTTTTGTTTGTTTCAACGATTCCTTCTCTCCCTGCAAGAAAGATGTTGACGTTGATACATATCCTTCTTGTTTTCTATTTCATTATTTTGCCTTTCGAGTGTCTTAAGCAAACGAAAGTTCAGTTAAGTATATAAACAGTTTTATTGATGTCTTTTAACGTTAGATTTAAATAATTTCTTCCTTTAATAAATGTGAAGAAAATTTTAAATAAATATTAAATCGTATATGAATAATTAAATAAATTCATTTAGACAAATATTTACTTATGTTGAAAAGGCTAGAAGAGAGAAAAAAATTAACTAATAGAAATATGTTTAATTAAATTGAAAGCAACATTTTGCAACATCTTGTCTTTAGCCAATCTCGAATTTTAGAGTCCTTAAATCATGATTTTTATTTGAATGTTGGAATTGTGTTTCTTCCCACAAAGGAGTCTTAACAACGAGTATTTGTAGCAATCAAGAATAGTTTATAATTCTGTAAATATTTAATTTGGAAAGATTCAAAAAGAATTATTATATTTTGATAGATTTCATTTAAAGCAGTCTGCCAATCGTATTGTTTGCTCTTAACAAATTTCATATTAACTTACTAAGCTTTAGTTTAATTTTTATGTTAATCCTTTTTTATTTCAATTGAAAAGCAAAAATTATTCATATCGTAAAGGAAAAAAGGAAAGAAAAGTTATATATCGCTTCGATCGAATTTTTTTTTATATCTACTTACTTGTTTGTAGTGGGGAGACGATCAAGTGAATACGTTTCATTTAAGTTTTTATACCAATCATCGAAGGAAGGAGGTATATTTAGTTTGCCAAGACGCTACGCTTGCAACATCTAGAACTAAGCTGCAGAGAGCGTAAAAGGTATGCATATATTCCCATGCTCGTCTGATGCGGTGGCGGCCAGAAAGAGGTAAGGGAAGAGATAAGGAATAACCGGAGCCTAGTAGGCGTGTGGCCCATCGACAAGTTTTATGCCATTATCGGCGGGAACGTTTACTACAGCTATGGCCTAATATGATTCGCACTGACATTCGTGAAAATTCATGCACAGTGACTTGGTACTCGTGATTCTCATCTGGACAGATAAGTCCTAACTCATGTTAAGAAAGCACATTTTAAATCTAGTTATGGCCCAAATTTGTGTGTGTTCTTCATTTAGGCTTGAGACCGCAATAGTAATTTCAGGAGACAAACATGATAACAACGTACAGCACATGACGGTGTTATAAAGTATTCTACACACTTATCAAATGATCGGCTGTGCAAGCATTTGATAAACTTAACATATGTTGTATGAAGAAAAATACCTAATAGCATACTATTAGGGAGGGCAATTTTTTGTTTATAATAGTAAACGCTTTTATATTGTTGCGTTTCTAATGCTTATTTCCCTTGTATTTAATTTTTATGACTTATAGTTGAGACGAACCTTACGTAATCCTGATTAGCTCGGATAATTCAAAAGTAATCTTAAATGAATGAATGTATGTGTGTGTACAAATCGATGCGAAACGGAAATCTTTAACAAGCAACGACTTTAATTGATGTCAAAATAATATCTTTAGCTAATATATATATGGAGAAAACAATTTGGTATAAAATAATTGAAACAAATATTTGTATAATAGCTTAACACCTTTAGTTATTGGCTACATATTTAAATGCAAATATGCACACTTTAGGATGTACGTTTGTTTATAATAAACAAAACAATACTAAAATTTTGACCACAATTATGCCAAGTGTAAATTTTCTTTTATATATTTCTACGTAATAGGATGCATGCATACGTACGTGATACATATATATATATAAATAAAATTGTCATAAGCTCATGTTCACGTGTATATATATATATGCACATATATATATATATATGTATGTATGCGTACTCTACAAAAAACGTAAAACACATGGTTTGCGGCTGGCATAACTGTAGGTTTGTTCATGTTTTCGTCTATATTGTGTGTCCGGATATGTGTGTTAAGTTTGATTACTTTTAAATTATTGTTGTGGCATAATTTTGTGGATAACCAACACATGCCTATTAAATAAGTACGTAGTTTATTTGTGTCGACCAGACAACACAATTCAACTTTATTAGGTTAACAGCCTAAAAGTATATTTAACGCAGACGAGAAATGTATGCGTTTAATAATTTATAAAGTGTTTCTCGCAAAAGACTGTAAATTATTGTCAATGTAAAGGAAATTCTCTTAGATATAAAAAAAGGTTCAGAAATTGTCGTTGTTCATTTCGAAAGAGAGTGCTTCCTGAATTGTGTGGGATGATGATAGATATCGGAAGAGTAAATAAATATGGTGCAGTCTAAGCAAACCATTAACATTGATGAAAAATTTGAATATCTCTGGCGCCCCTGTTTCGGTCGATCAGGAAAAATTGTGACATCATGAGTATTCAGCATGACGAAATTCCGCCTCATTGATATTCTCCCCGCTGTTAGCAATTGAGGTTACTTCTTCCGATAATAATCTGTATTCCCGGCACGAGCAGAGCTTCTATTTCTAGGGTGATATCCAAATGCTTGGTCCTTTTGCGAGTAGGATTAAAAGTCTTCGATTGTGAATCCATATTCTGCCTACAGATTGAGAGAAATGTTGACAGCCAATGAAACGGGAATACCTCGTTACTTTCATTACAACGTAAAGGCTCTTTCACTTGCTTGAAAAGTGATGCTCAGAGAACGTAATACTTTCTAAAATTTAACAAAAGGACAAGGTATTCCAAGTAAATTGTGCCTTGTTACGAAGCACTAACGTTCTAAGCAAAATAGCGTTTAAGTGTGCATTATGGTTTCGAACACATCGTCGTACACGATGGCTCGATTTAATTGTTAATCACTCTGGGTAATATTAGTTATGTTACGACTGCGCTAGCCTGACGAATGTCCGCCTTCAAGTATTCCAAATCTTTTTTAACTTATCAGCAAAGACACTGGCTTTCATGCTTCAAGCTTCAAAGAAGGAAATCCATGAGTGATAAATCATACGAAACGGTGACAGAGTGGTGAAAAATCGCTGAGAACCAATAACAGACCTGCCAATTTGCTAAACTTTTTACCGATTTCTAAACATTCAGAAATCGCAGATGCCCTAAGAGAAAACTCCTCAAATCGGCAAGCCGGCTGCAATGCATCGAATTTCTACGACTTGCGATTGGCTTTCTAAGTGAAACAGATTTGAAAAAATTGTTTTATTGAGGTGTTACTTGCTTCTATGTTAGATTAATGCGTTTAAGGCAGACCATTGCCAAGTCAGCGTTTCCGGACTCAAGTCGCAGCGGAATAGGGCATACTTGGTTTTTGGAGCTGTAGTGGGACCGCATTTTCGCACTCGTCTCAGGGTAATAGGACATACTTGGTTTTTGAAATTGTAGTGGGTGCTCACACTCCTACTACGTTACGGTCATTCCTCACCTCGTTCTATTTTCTCACTTCTTTTTAGCCATTGCCGTGCTATACATGTAGGCGAAAAAAATTTAATAAATACAACAATTCAAGGCGAAGTCGCCGAAAGTGTCCGAATACATATAAATTAATATAATTAATATTTTTTCATGCTTAAAAGTCGACATATATAAAATTTGTCTTTTCAGATTTTCTCCAAAACTAAATTGAAACGTGATAGCTTGTCCAAAACAGACCTGGATTTAAGTGGTCTCGCCTCCGTGCAGGCACAGATTACGATTTTAAATCAAGAAATCTCAATCGAGAACCTTTTGGAAATATTTTAAAAAGTCTGCTCAGCACTGTGGAATTTTTTTTTAAGGATTCTTTTAACAAAATTTCTTCCCTTTGAATTTTTTTTTGTCTCAAAATCGTTCGAGGGTCAGTCATAGTAAAGACAAGTTTTAATTTATCGAATACATCGTCCGATTCTGATTGGAAAATCTTATGTTGAAAGAAAATTCAGAAAATCAACGATTCCTCAGAAAGGCTCGAAACACACAGTTTCGCTTAAAGCGCGTTTAAAGTGCTACGTTTGAATTCGAAAGAAGTCATTGCTTTTTTGCGAATCCGCAAGGTCTGCATCATACAATTGCTTTGAGTATTTAATGTGTCTTAAGGGTTCTTACATTTCTCGACTAATAATTTTCAATATTTCAATATTTTGGTGAATTGTTAAGTCAACAAAAAGGAAATCACAACTAGAGATATTTTCCTCTTATATTTAGTAGCTTGAATATTACGGAGCCCCGAAAATATTCAAAGCTATATAAACTGGCACTTAAGGCAATCAAACATTGTCAGTACTGTTAGTACTGTACTGTTTCAAGATAATCTCGTATTACAAGACGGATATATTGACTTACCTTTCATAAATTACACTAAGCCATGTTTTACTACTGAAACTATTTTTAACTTTTGTTTTTATATTTTGACTTATCGAAGAAGTTTCGTTTATGTATGAGTCACTTCATTTTTTAAATTTGGTTTAAATATCTATGCTTGTGATAGATAAAAGGGTTTCAGCATAAAAATAAAAAACCCAAGTGTTATGTAAGCCATCCGGTAACTTTGCAGTCGATAAACTTTTCGAAAAATTCTACCCATTTGGGCATTGTTTTTGTAACAATTTTGTAAATATAAACGTATGTATGTATACATGTACATGAATATTACGTGTACTTGAAAGAATGTAATCATCACTTATTTGAAAGCATATTACATAAGAAAGGATAGAAACAGGTACAATTGTCTACGCAAAGTTAATTCGAAATTTCTAATATTGAAAGTCTTGACAAATTCTTTTTTTTTTTTTTTAAATAAAGTAAAACGAAACGAACAAAAAAAAAATTGGAAAATTATATTCACCTTTCGTCGGATCTTCTGCACTGACTGTTTTTATGAATTGTATGCAAATTTTTATTATTGTATAGTTTATAATGGTAAGTCGGGAAAGGCAATTTTTTGAAAACAGATGTGCTTTCAGTTTATCTTGAATGTGTGGGCATTTGCTTTAAACGATTTGGCCCATGTTCAACATTAATTATGCTGCGGTAAGAAGTTATAAAATATATTTTTAAACGAGAGTACATATATATATATGATAGGCGGCTAAAGAAACGGATGTAGAAACAGACGAACGGACAAACATGATTAAATCCTTTTGTGACTTTAACATATATGTACAGCATGGGCGAGTCTGAATTTTGGGTGCTAACGAAATGAATGTATATCCCCATCCTACTCTGGTGGATATGAAAAAAAACATTCGCATTTAATAAAGTTCTGTGGTTTATCTTGCAGGACGCTATTGGTGAATATTGAAAGATTCGAGTTCAACTAAAGCTAACCCTTCTTTACTATTCGTTTTTAATGACGGTTCGCCAGCATAATTTCAATATAAAAATGAAAAAATAAAAAAAAAAATACTTTAACATACGTTTACTAACAAGAAAAAGGAAAACTTTAATATTTTTATATTTTGATAACGTTACAGATCACTGAACATGGGAAAGAACATAACAACAGGCTGTTGGCAAAATTAAATACAGAAAACTTCTTCTAGTGGAAAACCCGAAACCCTTATTTGTTATTTTGTATAATTTTAAATGAGTTAAACTAGTTGCAAAAGTTTTGGGCAAAAGAAAAAAAAAAGGAAAAAAAGAAAACAGAAAACAAAAAGAGAAAAAAATCTGACATGGTTTGTCATAAATTGTATTTTCTTATAAGTTATTACCCAAGAAAGAGGTAAAGAAAAACAAGTAAATTATCATAATTTCTTAAAAGTTTGCGGTTACGCTCACATAAAAAAAATATGTGGAAACTCTGCTATCGTCTAAAAACCTTGTATACAAGTAAGCACATAAGCGGAACTGTTGAATATACAAATTCAAAAGAAACAAGTGAGAAAATTATATTCGGTTGTGATCGAACTTTTTATACCCATCACTTTGTGCCAATTTATAGCTTGTATCTGGTGTAGTTTATGAGCAACGAGCAAAAGAGAGGGAAAGCTAAGGGTTCATTACTTTTATAACAAAGGCATTTTTGAGTTCTTGGGCAAGTTTGCGAACGATATCTTCATTTTTGCGAACGGGAAAATGTTTATTACCGGCGCTGCACAGTTGCGCAAATAAATAAATGAACGGACGGACATGCTTAGGTGCATTCCGAATTTTAAATTGGCCAAAAATTTATGTGCTTTACGGGGTTTTTGAAGCTTGTTTCTGCGAAAAAAAATGTTATTTTACACGCTATAACATTGGGTAGGCGTGGTCAATAGTTACCATTCTTGCGCAAGTACTACAGCATTGCCCATAGTATAAATGTGCAACGTTTACTACGTACGTTTAACTGTTGCAGTTTATGAGCAGTGAGTAAAAAACCAATTTTTGATTCCTTTTGAAAAACAGACATGTTCCCAGTTGACGTGATGGTTTGCGCCCGCTTTCAATACCAATTTGCGTGCAAGTACTTTCAATGTTTCTACCAAATTTGAAGTCGATAGCTTCATTTTTACGGCCACGAGAATATTTAAAGCAAATATTACACAGACGGACTGACGGACGTGCATAAATCGATTCAGAATTGGATGCTGATCAAGACTTTGTGTGTACTTTATCGCTTCCTCCAGGACGTTGCAATCGTTTTGTCACAATTAATATACCCTCCATGCTTGGGTGACGGATATCAGAAGCTGTGCTGCTAAACTTTTATGGTAGTGAGAAATTGTGTCAAAATATAATTCTTTAAATACTTTCTCATTTCGTTCAATGTACTTCTTATATAAACAACCCGAAATAATGTAGTATTATATAATGTATAATATAATGAAAATTTCAATACATGCTACCCATATAATATGGTTCTTAATTAAACATGTCTGTAAAGAGAAATGATTGCCTACACATTTAGTTGTTTACATGTAAACATATATTTACTACTTAAAATGAAAAATTTAATATCTCTGAAATACTTTATAATGTTTATCAAATTAGATAAACAATATTCACATATAAATAAACGCACACACACACAAAAACACAGGCGCGCGGGCAGTAGATAATAATAATAAATAACATATCGATCAATAATTTCCAGGATTGAGAATTAAATAAATATCCTCTTTAGTAAGGCGCCGATAAGATATTTAGAAAATCCCAGCCTTTACATAACGTGTGTTCAATATTTCAAATCATTTTGACGATATTTTCTATCGACTTGCAGTGATTTTAGTGACGCTATTATCAAAATAATGGGAGAAATCCGAATATTGTGGATTGACTCAGCATTGCTTTCTGAGGAGAAAGCATGCCTTTTCAACGTAAAAAACTTGTTACTTATTGGCAACTTGCTTATTTGAAAGGTGTGGAAGTGCTTGTACCAGGCAACGTAAACAAATAAAAAATCCATTTTAGTAAACGAAAAGCCAAATTACAAAAGTTGAGCAAAATGAAAAGCTCCTTCTCTCACCTTGCAACAAAAACATGCATGATGTTTACAGTGGTAACCCATCTCCAGATCTGGCCATGGGTATTATCTATTTGCAAATCTCAAAAGCACGTTTTGCATAAGAGAGTTTGAGAGGCGTATTTTGAAGCTTCGACGCAAACCGTTCTACAAAAAAGGCATTGAAATTTTAGTTAGGCGCTGGACCGATTGTATCATTTTTGTTGACATTTCTGGAAATTATTGACCGGTACATTAGGTGTACGAATGTATTTGTGGAAATATTTTCGAAAAGTAGATAAATAGTACCGCAGCATCTCGGGTAATATACTACAACTTCTGCGTATCAAATCATTATCCCCAGGCTTTGTGGATCAGTATAAGCTATTATGTGCGACGTCATCTTTCGGTTTTAAGTCTCAGAAAAGTACCAATGAATCTTAGGGAACGATGAACAATGACCATAACACAATAGCCGAAGCACCAAAGACCAAAACAATTAACTAAGATGCAAAGGCGAATATTCATGGCGAACCCATTTCAGAATTATGGTTGTCTAAAATGGATCATGGGCTGGCCCAAACTAATGAAATCAATAAGTGGTCGAATTGACGTTATTCATCTTGAAGAAATTGTAGAGGAAACATTAGGAAAACTCGGCTGGAAAGTTTATTTGACACCCGACTTATGTCTTCAGATATTTATTTGGCTAACTAACTAAACTTTTTTAATTGATGATTGTTTGCTTGTTCGCACTAGATTTTCATCCTTAAAAGGGCAACCCTAACTTGGGTTCGTTTCAATAACCTGAAAGGACTTGTGGCGAACCCTGCTTTAAATAAATTATTTCACAAAAAATTTTAATAAGCGTTTAATTTTAAAGCAAAAAGAAAAAAAAACGTGTGAAATACATTCACACACCTAATAAAATTTTATAATCATTTCCAATAACATTTTTGCGGGTAACCGTATACACATACGATAGATTATTCATTATTTATTATATTTTTCTGCAACTATTACATTTGAATAGTTGCTTTATATATGATATGCTATTCATTGAGTATTTATTGGAAAAAATCTAGTGAATTTTGAAATGCTTTCGGTTCATGAATTTTCATATAGAAATGTACATGAATTACATTCTCTTTATCTGCTTGTTTGTTCATTAGTTCAATTGCCAATTTTGTAAGCTATAGAAGGACTTTGTTTTCCCGCATATACTCCTCATAGGCATAAATATTTTATTTGCTGGGTTTATATGTATGTATTTGCATGAATTTAACAACACGTTATTTGCTGTTATAGTTTATAGATAATGTATTATGATGCATTTTAAATAATATGCTAAAATGTCTATATACGTAATATATACGTGTGTTTGCCATAAAACGTTTGCCTTTATGTACACTACGGGCTTAGACAAAAGTTTGATTATTTAAATTTATGCTTACATGTGGTATCACTTGTGTATGCATTTTATTGAAATTAACATAATTCTCATAGGAAAACATCGTTGAAGTTTCCCTTTTGTCTCGTTCGCTCTATTTATGTTATTAAATGTAAAACACGTCGTTACTGTTAACTAAGTGCATGCACTATAGGTAGGCGTATAGAAAGTTCAATAGATGTTAATGAAATGCAAAACATATGTAAATATTTGGATATGTACGTACGTGCACGGGGGATTAAGTAACAAGTATTTATTTAAATTTTTTTTTTTTTTTGTCTTTCTTCCGTTTATCTTTATACGCGGCATCTAAGGATCATAAAGCACTAAATATAGGGCTTCCGAAAGTAAAGGTAAATAAAATATACTTCGGTACGCGATTTGGATAAAATAATTTTCTCAAAATACTGTAGGGATCTTGCTATTGCATAATTTAAATGCCCTCGACGGTGCACCCGCGTTTCGATGATGTACAGGCCTTAATAAATCTATTACAGATCCAGTTGATTATGTCAACTATAATCTGCTCGTAATGAACGATACACAGCATTTTCGTAGTAAGTTTTTACTATTTTACCACGTTTAGCGTTAGCGTTTACCATATTATAAAATGGTAAACATTACACTAATAATATGATGTCCTCGAAGATAGCTCTATTTTACATATGTTACCGGAGCAGGTTTGCCAAAAGTGTACCACGAAATGAATAGTTTTATGTGTACATTACTCCATTTGCAAAACTCAGAAATATTCACCAAGGAAAGCGAACGAAACACTTTAGAATCAATTTAGGCAGGCCGTCTGTCCGTTTTTTAATGCATTTCTGAGAAATCTGCGAAACCTTTGAAAGAATTTTAAAGTTCTTTAGCTTTGCAAATCAGATGTGACAATTGGGGTAATAGACTTGCCTACGCTCGCCTACAGCGATTATAAAAAAAAAATATATCTATATATATATTCTTAATAAAGGGAGCACATCGTATGGCATTAGAATCAAATAAATCAGAAATTAAGAAAACAATTTGGTGCAAAGAAGGCAAGAACGAAGAAAAGACGAAAGAGAAGAGACAACGATTTGCTTTCACTGATTAAAGCCCTTTCAAAGCTATTTCATTCAGACCGAAACAGTCTATCAAGAAATTCATTTTATTCATTTAATTCGTACCTAGAAGATATACACACGCAAGCAACTGGAATTAAGCTTAAATTTAGTAAATACTAGGACATCTAGAATAGAACAGAGGATGACAGAAATATGATTTTTTTTTATGCACCACCGCACAACTCATCTTTTCGTAAATATTCGTTTTATTCAATCTATGTTTCGAAAAGTATGTCAGTTACTTTTTTTATAATTATCGTCAATAATCACTACTAACAGATTTAAAGTTGAAAGCGTTGTTTGATTGTTTTCTAAAATATTCTTTTTATGCCCTAAGGTATGCAGCAGTTCCTTGACTATATGACTCAAGTATCGCTATGCAATAAAAACAAGAAACTATTATGTTATTGGATAAGTTTGTGTCCATAGCACATAAAAACTTCAGCAGTTCAATTTGTAAAGAATAGGTTTATAATAGAGTTAAGGATATAGTTTACATTTTCCTGTAGAATTGCCTCCGCACTATACAAGACTTTAACGATTTCATTTTTGAAAAATGAATGTTAATACTTCCTGAAAAGGATGGACGCAACCGTTTTGAGTAACATATTCAGATTTCACGTTTTTACCACTCAAATCGGAGGGCGCGATATTAGAAGAATAGAGTGGAAAATTTTCTTCAGCAACCTTGTCATTTATTACTTTTACATCCTGCACTGAGTTACTCAGAATATCGTCATCAGTGTCAGAAGGCTGCTTAGAGCAATTGGAGAGGAATTGATCTTCAAAACTTAAGTTTAAATTTCGAAATTTTGTCTGGCGATCAAGAGCAGGTAACATTAAGAATTGTTTTTTGTGTATTCCAAAATTCATTCCTACCCGAAGTTTAAATACGATGGCCTATCGTAAACGCGATTTTGCGTTTTCCATATCAAGGAATGTACAAATCGACTTAATTGCTTGATATTTGGTAATAACAATATAATAAATAAATAATATGATAAAATGCTACAAGATACTGTAATCTTTTCAGTGACGACTGAAATCCTTGTATGTGGATTCATGCAAAGAATTTATTTAATTCCCAAAACTTACGTGATTTTGTTTAGTTATATTACTTTTCTATTCATATAGAAAGATGAAATAATTTGAAGGCGATCAACTTCCGACATTTTTCGTGATTTACCAGATGCGTAAATATGAAACCAAAATTTCACCATCA
This sequence comes from Glossina pallidipes, assembly GCA_000688715.1. Classification (NCBI taxonomy): domain Eukaryota; kingdom Metazoa; phylum Arthropoda; class Insecta; order Diptera; family Glossinidae; genus Glossina; species Glossina pallidipes. Next base: position 254,767 of record KK499910.1, on the reverse strand, counting down.
ATGACTCGTACATGTCTGAAATTTTGTTTTTTGTTTAATGGCTAAGACATGTGGCAACGATAAGCAATTCTAATACCAAACCTTATCACGACACAAAAATACCTTTTCTAATATCGCAAATGCTCTTTATTCTGCGCCAAATAAAGAGCATTCGCCGACATTATTTTTTCTTTCGTTTCGGGGATGCAAAGTCGAACTATTTCGAGAATCAAAATTGTAAAAATTGATGGGTAGATTTAGGCGTAACGCCTCTTGTCGACTGCAAGACTAAACCGTTTTGACAGCAAAACGATATTCTGATTACGGTGTGACCGGAAGGCTATGATCTGTTATTGGCTGTTAAAGGTCCGAAAAAAGGTAACAAAAAATCGCATTTTTACATACCATATTTTTCGTTCACTCATACACGAAAAAGTACGATCCGTGGTGCTTTGAAAACATTCGAATGGGAAATGCTAGTACAGGCGGCTTAGTTAACAAATTCGTGTCCCTGCAATTATCGCTTGTTTGCATTGATGCGACACGTTTTTTCTGAAAGCACTTCACTTCTTACGAAAATGTACGACAGTGGTTCACTAAGTGGTTTACCTCAAAAGAGCAACAGTTTTGTCCACAAATTGTCTGACAAGCGAGAAAAATGTATAGTTCCCGCTGGGCAATAATTCGAATATCATATATTTTTTTGTTCATTTTCTTACTGTGAACGTGTATTTTCCGTATAAAAATTCCCGTTTTATATGCACGTGGTATACATTTACCTGATGTAAATATTGAATATGTAAACATTTGCACATAAATTTCTGCCGTGGTTTTAGTGAGCTTATCCTTTATTGTTTTCCATGATTTGTTTCATTTTTTTTTTTTTTTTTTTTGTGTATATGTCATCCAATTATCCAATGATACAAAATTTTTATTAAGTTCTCGTACAATATTACGAGTGTATACGGTATGTATGTTGTTTGGTACAAACTGGAAGTTATTAAGTCATATCTTATAGTAATCTGTCATATATTCATTTGTCCTTTTCTTCGAATTTTGAATGGTAAAAAAAAGGACTGAAGTCTATTGAGAAGAGGTTCTGAACAATTTGTAAAAGTTCCTTGCTATTAAAAAAAGAGTGAAATATGCTCTCATCGTTATTATGGCTGGTAAAATATTGGTAATAGAAATATTCACAATAATTTTTGTAAAGCATTAGTAATTGAATTATTCACAATCATTCTTGCAGTTTGACTGTTTTTTTGTTTTTACCTACTACTACTACGGCTTTTGCAGACAGCATTGCGATTATTGTAGCCAATTATTGCAGCATTTACACTTAATATCGTAGATATTACTAAAGTTTCTACAGTCACTTATACTACAGTTACTGTAATCATTTGCATTCTAAATCACTGTCCCAATCACTGTCTGAAGTAACTTTCTATAGTTATTGCCGTCAGTAACGTAACTAGCACTACGATTATTAGCGTCGGTAATTGTAGCCTACACGCTGTAAAGGGGAAGTAGGTCGCGTGCTATTGTTAGTACATTCCCTTTCTATAGCTTCTTTCTTTTCAGGCCCGTTTAGTTCCTTTCACAAAACATAATATCCAAAAATGTCAGTTAGAAATCTCTTAAACTTATGTTCTTAACGTTTGCCTAATGATACTAAACATCAATGTAATCCTCGTAAGTTGAAAGAAGCGAATACTCTTACTCTCTTCTCAACCTTCTATTCACATTCCTTTTCTACTTTATTATCTTGAAGATAAGTAAGTTATTGTGTGTAAGAAGAGAGAACTCGTTGTTCCACGTTAATAAATTCCTTCGTCTTGGCCAGTAGGTGTTTAAAATTCGACTTAAAGTTTACATAGCTTTCTTAGATATTTTTTTTACAGTATGTTAATATATAGGAACTTTTTTTCCTTCTGCATGTTAATATAGAGTGTTCTGTTAATTGAAACATAATTTATGATATAATTTAACAAATTAATTACTCTTACTCATTAAGTCAGACGCAGTTTTAATTACAAATAAAAAAGTGAAAAATAAAATAAAAAAAACGAACAGCCACCTGTTTGCATAATAAAATTGTATTTTAATGCAACCATAAATATATAATGCGGCGGTTGTTGTTACATTAATTCAAATTACCGAGCCGCACTGTTGCGTTTCCGAACTATTTCTAGTTGTTTTGTTTTGTACTCGTTCATCCTGCTAACTTAGTTTTTTTTTTTTTTCTTTCAGTTTTTCTCAGCATTTACAGATTTTCTAACACTTAGTTTATAATAGGAAATGAATTGCATTACTTATATGTGTACAAAATATGGCTGATGGCATCTACAGCGATAGTGGAAAAGCAATAGAGAAATGGAGTGAGAGTAAACAGATTGAAATTTATTACACATAAATCTAGGCATTCACACCTGGTTGTTTGTACGTGTTTGTATTCGCAATCTACATGGCAGGGCATGGGTGTCAGTGTGTGTATGTGTGTGTGTGTGTGTGTGTGCAGCGAGTGTTGTTGGCATTTATACGTTATGTAGTTATACGCTATAATAGAAAGGCTTAAGGGCTTTGTGGATACCTATAACGTAGTCAACTATAAATAGCATTTTCAAACGTCAAGCTCAACAACACGTTGACGCTCGGCTCTTATTTATTATATACGTATATACATGAAAGTGTACAACAAGCTTTATCTACTTTGTGCGACAAATATCGCCGTTGGTGTTCGTTCTTTTCTTGTATTGCCCGCAGATTGTTGCCACCTTTAGACTGCACACGGAGAAATAATAATCATACAAAACGAGAAAACCTCTGAGGATAACTGGTTTACGTGTTGCAGTATATGTGTTCTGCTTTTGTTGCATACCGATGCTTGCATCAAACAGTCAAAGGCACGTTGCATATCTTAGGGCATCCTAAGAATATTTTAGAAAACATACAAACAATACTTTCGACTTTAAATCTGTTAATAGTCATTAATGAGAAACCGTGAGCTAAATACTCCGAAAGGGAGGGGGAGGAAGAGGGAAAAAGGATGAGAAAAAAAAAGTAAAAGAGAGAGTGTAAGAGAGACTGAAAGAGTGATGGGAAATAGGAAGAATTTCTAAATTCTCGTTTTACTTGCTAAGTTAATGCTTTACTTAACTCTTTAAGACAACTTCTTATTCACATATTTATGTATTTATTTTTTTTCTATTAAATGTTTTTCGTTTATACCGCTAAAGTTCGTGTTTTTTGAATTAAGTGAACTTTTTTTTTTTTTTAGCAGTTTTTCAAGAATCATAACCCAGAATATGTTAGAACACGGCGATAGGGTTTTTATATAAAGTAACGGTGCAGTAAAATGATAGAGAATGCTTTGAAAAGATAAATTGCACAGAACGACCTTTTCAAGTGTGACATTTACGATACTAATCAAATAGAGCGGAAAGCGTAGCAGGAAATGTAGATAACCCACAAATATAAAATAACATTTTTTAAATTATGAAATTTTTTTTTTTTGTTGGATTTCGATGAGGGGAAATATTTTCTTCGTACAACTATTTTAATAGAATTCCAACATGACTGTGTTTTATCCTTTCTATTGAATCTCATCAAGTTTAATTAAATCAAAGTATTCTCTACGCCTACGCCCACCAAAAAAAGAACCCAATAATTTTAGCAATTTTTTTTAACAATGATTGTAAAATGTTGAGCTCCTCACTAATAGCAGTTTGGTAAAGTGTCTTCAAAATTTCATAACGCCGCAATCGTGATATTACCGGAATGTTGATAAAATACCCTCGCTTTAGATGGAATTTTATAGTTGCTTAAAGTACATCCGCTTCGAACAAGTGATTAATGTTTCCCATTATTTTTCAATAAATTATCCATACTCTGCTGTTTCGCATAATATTCTCTTTCGAGCCCTATATTCATTTTCCAAAGCTATCCGTTTTTCTTGTGTGTTGTGCGCTCTTGTGTATTACATTTTTGGTTTCGCGCAAAGTACATTAGCGTAAAACGTAGAGTGTATAACTAAATATGCGAGGTCTTGTAAATATTGATTAGTTTCTAAAAAAACGTTGCTGGTTACTTTATCTTATATCATATTACCTTTGATTTTTTCTGAACAAGTTGCGAGACCTGTAGAAGACACGGAGATTTTTTTCAATAATTTTATTTAGGGAAACAACAAAAGGTTTAGCAGTGCCTTAAAAAAAAAAACAGGAAGAAAAATGACGAATTTTGACATTAGTACAGTGAGTTTTGTGGGTAGGTTTCCTAGGTTTGAACAGTATCTTCGTAGGGCAGCTTAAACTATTTTTCTTCAATCATTTACTCTGCATTTTTCATTCGGTTTAAGGTCGTGTCTGCTTAATATGCATTAAAGTTCTTTAATTTTTCCATTCCACTTTAGTTTACGCGTAATAACCAAAAGTGCTTAAACTATATTTTTCGATGGATTCACTTAAGAAATAACATGCGAGCCGAAAGCTTCTGAGTCGTTGACTTAACTGTACGTAAAAGAAATTAATGGCCTTTTCTTGCACGAAAATTCAAACGTTCAGTTTTCATAGTGTCGACTATCGATTATCACTGCTCACAAAAAGATACGAAGGAAACTGGAATGCAAGGTACTAGGCTAATGGCGATTAATGCCATTCAACGATATGAATACAATTAATGCAAATTTTAAGATAGTTTCTACTACATGTATATCGGTCGTATTTCTTCATTAAAAAAAAAAACATGCTCTTTTTTATTTAGTTTAGTATATGTACGTATATAACATTTCTAAAAATTTTTCTATTAAGTATAATATAAGTGTTTTCAATTACATCATTCATTATTCTACGCTTGCCATATGCACATTCCCGTGAGCCCTTATATCGAAAAGGATAATTCAATGAATATAGTTTATATTTACGGAAGAGTGAAAAAATGAATTTGAAGAAGAAAAAGAAAAAAACAGAAAAAAAAAGAAAAGAAAAAAATTCATAGCATATTTCCAATTTAATGGTTAACTCTGTCTGTTTATCAGTCTCTTTGTTTGTGTATATATCTCAATATGGTGTGACACAGTATTGTGCTTACAGGAAAAAGTAATCTTATGCTTCAGTAGCTGGTGTAATAGCATCAGCATCACTAGCACCATCAGTATATAGTCGTTGCCATCATCGTCATCAAAATCATCGTCACCGTCATTCACTATTTTGCATATGTGCAAAATCTCTACGTTTTGGATAAAAATTTCGTTTATGCTGATGTTGTTGCTGTTGGTGTTGCTGCTGCTGTTGCCGTTGCTGTTGTTGCATATTGCTGCTGTTGATGTTTATTTTTGGTCTTATTCTGTAGTATAGTTTCTTTTTCGGCTTTCTATAATACACTCACCCAAAACATATTTACTTATACATATATATGAGTGTGTGTTTTTTGTGTGTGTTTGTGTACATTTTAAAGATTATTTTTAACAACAAGTCCCATGTATAAGTGTATGTATGGTGTCATGGTATTCTATGCCATAACATCTTACAAATTGTATGCGAGACAAAAATATGAAATACACACGTGAGATTTATTAAACAACGAAATTTAAATGCCCTACAACAGAGATAGATATCGGCAAGGAATTAGATAGATAGAAAGATACATAGATAGGTAGAGAGAGAGAGAGAGAGGGAGAATAAGAGAGAGAGGCAGAGAGAGAGAGAGAGAAAGAGAGAGAAAGAGAGAGAGAGAGAGTAGCTTAGCTTAATGAAAAACACTAATATACAATTTAGTGCTTTTAAGAGATTGAATAATAAAAAAAGGAAATCAATAAAAATATTTTTTAATTAAAAATAAAATAAAATTAAGAATCTAAAAAATTTTGGATATAATTTAGAAATTCTTACAATGTTACGTAGTAAGAGAATTGATTGTACTGCACTCGAAGAAACCGCCACAAGTCGCTCGATAATCTTAATATGCACAGCATTCACAGAAGTGCTGTAAAAACTAAAAATAAATTTTTGCAAGTAAATATGTTGTTAAATCTTTTGACTCCAAAATTCTTTCTTTCCTTTTTAATTTTTTTTTTTGCTTCTCCTTCGACAATGCAAACTAAAAGTAATTTTTAGTGTCATATATGAAATTTAAATATTTTTTGTTTATAGTTTCTGCACATAAAATTTTATTAAATCATAAACTATAATTCCGAAATTGAAGGCTTAAGCGTTCAGGCTGCTTAAAAATTTTTAGGCGATCATGGATGATCTGACAGCAAGCTTTCCTGTTTCGACTTTTCTAATTTTCATCTTAATTGCTTTTGGAAAGTAAGAAAGATGCATTGCAAGCAGAATGCGATGGGTTGGATTATAAAACAGAAAATTTCGTTAGCACAGCGTTAACACGAGAAAAAATTGCTGAAAATTTTTCAGTTTTTTTTTTTTTGGTCTTTAATATGACTAACCCTTTGGGTGACATCCGATTTAAGTGCAACACGGTGCTAGTCTGGAAGAAGTAAAGAAGGACAGAAAGAGTTAAGAAGTGGGCGCAGCCTAGTGAATGCTTGCCGGTAAGTATTATTCCTTTACCGGTTGATTTCTCACTGCAGCTATGCCGAGTACGTTCTATCGCACTGAGATTTAAATCCGCGAACATTGTCTTCGTGGTAGATTTGAGGGAGCTGTACAACGGTTTTTATATTACGGTTTTGATTTTACCCAAATATCTATGAAGAAAATATTTAAAAAAATTGCTGTTGTATTATTGCAGAAGAATAGGAACACCTATGAGATAAACTATAATCGCATATTTGTCTTTACTCATTATAACCAAACGTATAACTAATCTACTATTGAATATTGTGAATGATATCACATCAATCAATTAGGTCGTGGGATAACATGCAGATGTAATGTGACTCTTGACGAATCAATATGATGTTTAATTAGGAATAAATTTCAAACGAAATCCGTGAACATTTCTTGACAGTCCGACCATTCCTTTGTCAGTTACGGTAAGTTTTTCTAACGCCGTGTGTGAAATTCAGAGTTGTTTGTCACTTTATAAAAGCAAAAAAATAATCGCTAAAGTAATTGTAATATGATGCTATCTAAAATGCATGTGCATTCACACAATATTGATGACAAATATATATTAGCCGACGAACTTATTGAGGGTTGTGCTACATTAGATTTGTAAAATATTTCTACTATAAAATGAATGGTTAGCCTGGGAAAGCGATTTTGACATGCGCGTCATTATATCGGTCTGTGTAAATACAATTTTCATCCTCAAAAGATAATAACGTATAGTCTGACCTACATAAAGAATAGTGATTTAAAATACAAATTTTTCACAGGATTATCTGCAAAGTGGAGAAATCGCCCCGATCGGTCAAAATATAATTTGGCCACCAAAGATTGCTTTTAACGCAAAATCCTTTTGCGATTTCAAAATGTAAACCCAAATAGTATTATAGTACAGCAGTTCCATGGAACTAAGAAAAATTTTCTATGAATTTAGTTTTTTTTTATGTCCTATAACATTACTGTTTCCCACAGTTAACTACTGTTCTGTACATGACAGATTTTTCACAAGCAAATTTTTAGAACAAGAGTAAATGGTTTCATAAAAGTAAAGCTTAGAGATTTTAAACTTTTAGAGAGCGAACAACTAATGCTCACATTAAAAGAAATTGTTTGTTTTATTCTATTACACTCGCTCATGCCCCTGGATCCCGCCCACTTCTTTGATTCGGAGCATCAGACAATGTCGGGCGTTATAAACAGGCGTTTCACTTAGTATCTGATTATGTAGATGTCCTCGCATTCACACAGAATATGATGGTACATTTTACGCGTCCCTGGACAGCATTTGCATGAATCGGTATCTGAGATAATCATTGAGATTATGAACCGCGTAATAGACAGTGAGTAAACGTAGGCCGCTGCTTTTTAGTTCCAGTAGGTCGTATGCTGTGTCGGGAGATTTGACAAATGTTATCGCCTTGCTTCCAATGGCAATCTGATTTTTTCTGTGCCCATTCCGATACCAGTCTTCTTTTTATGCCACAGAAAATTTCTCGACCTATTATGGTCCGTTCAGTCCCCCGGTTAGCCAGACAGTCAGCTCCTTCATTGCTTTCAATATCCGAATGACCAGGTGCCGATATTAGCGCGTCAGTGCGCTTGTCTACTTCATTTATGGTTTTGAGGCGCTCTAATCCGACTCTAGCTGCTATTATTTGTCTTTTCAACACCTTTAAGGGGGCTTGGCTGTCGGATTGAATGATGTATCCGGCATTGCCGTCTCTGGCATTCGAAGTCATATACAGAAATAACATAAATATCTGCTTGGGATGTAAACGGAGTGTGTCCCAATAGTACGGCCTTTTGAAAGCTCCTGGCGCTGTCTCAGCTTGGAACCCTCGGTATAACATTTTTTTGTTTCCGCCCTAAGTTCACAAGCTTGTCCGTCTCATGACCACTCTCCAAAGAGATTGGACCCCGTAGTTAAACTATAAATTTTTTTCTTTCTTATATTCTATGGTTAGGAGTTATGATGATTTTGCCCTCTCTATTCTTTACTGAATTCTATTCGGAGGTTTAGTTATGACTTATTAGTTAATTAAGAAACATTTTCAATTGCAAAACCATTAAGAACTACAACATTTACATAACCATTAACTAAGTATTTAAGTAAAACAAAAAAAAAGGGAATAAAATTATGCGTATTGCAGAGAAATGAAAAGAAGAGGAAAGAAGAAAAAAAAAGAAGAAAAAAAAAAAAAAGAAAAATGCGATGTGTGCTGACTACAAATTATTTTGTATTAAAAATCCCGCATAGGTTTTAATGCAATTTTTTTCGCTTTCTTTGGTGAACAAAATGCGTTCAACTGACGACGATTATTGTGTTTCGTTTGTTTGCTGAGTAAAAAAAGTAAAAGAGAGAAAGAGGCGGTGTATATACACATATACATATACATATACATATGTATATGTCTAAAAAATATTAAGCCTAATAAAGGAGACCTTATTACGAAATCTAATATGAATTTATAAATAGTTAAAAGCTCAATATTTTTTAGAATACCTACTATGTTTACATTTATTATATATATCTATGCATGAATAGCAACCGTGTCTGAAAATATTATAATGAAAGCCTTGATGTGTATAAACATTAATATCACATAGTATACGCAGGGCAAAATTACAATAAGAATAAACGTAAGTATGTTTGCGTATGTTTGCGGATGTGTGTATGTGTGTGTGTGTGCGCGCGTGTGTGTGTGTGTTTAGGTTTAATGTGTATTTCTGTAAGCATATAAACTACCATCAGAAAGCCAAAAGTTACGTACGTGTACTCGTTTATGCATATGTAGAAACTTATGTAAGTGCTGCACTGAGCAAAGGCTTTGTTCGCTTTTCTCCTTTTTTTTTTTTTTGGGTTTTCGTTTTTTTTTTTTTTTTTTTTTTTTTTTTTTTTTTTGTTTATTTTAATGAAAATGTTTCGAGTGCTTTAAATATTTCGCAAAAAACAAAGCAAAGTGAAGGAAAAAAAAAAAAAAAAAAATTAAAT
>KK499910.1:218590-245127 GCA_000688715.1 Glossina pallidipes | reverse complement strand
TTTTTTTTTTTTTTTTTTTTTTTTTTTTTTTTTTTTTTTTTTTTTTTTTTTAAAAAAAAATTTTTGGGGGGTTTAAAATTTTTTCAAAAAAAAAAAAAAAAGAAAAAAAAAAAAAAAAAAAAAAATTGAATATACTGCAAAAATAAGCTGACGTTTACTTGACAATTTACGAAGCTTGTTTTCAAAATACATTCATGCCAAAAATAGATTTTATATAAATTTTTTCGTTCTATTATTTCAATTATGCGCATACACATATACCCGCGCACACACAGCCAGATATCAACACGCACAAGCCGACACACCATCTAACTTATAAAACACACACACAAAGAGCGATGCCATACCGTGTATGCCTTTATCATTTGGCAAAAGATTTTGCCAGACAAACAAATAAGATGGAAAAATGTTGCACTTACGTGTGTATGTGTAGAAGTGTAAGAGAGCAGCGAGTCTGCTGGTGTGATTCACAGTTAAAGGAACAAAAAAAATGTTAATAAATGCAAATGACACAACGAAATATGTATAAGACGAAAACGTTGCAAGTCCATCTACAATATTTGCATTCACTTGAGCTTAATGTAATATAAGCAAAAAAAAAAAAAAAAAGTTTTTTTTTTTATTTTCCTTATTTTTTATTAGCCTTAGAAAACAAAGGAGACGTACGCTGAAATAGCGGATAAAATAAAGGAGTTTGGTAAACATTAGTAATCGCGATTGACAAGCGAGAAGTTGGTAATACGATTTGCTACCATATGTTGATAAGCAGTGAGTCGACTGTATTGTTTACTATCACCGTTCAAAACTTTATTTATTGTTTATGTATGTCGAACATAAATTTACGAAAGCATGAATTTAAATGACGCCGGATAATTTAAGTCATATGCTCGCTCGCCTGTATTGAAAGCTCTACCGCACTTGATGCTTAAACTCACGAGCATTGCCTTATTAATCGCAATACTTTGCCTACTCGGCCGCTCATGCGTCCGTCGTCCATTATTTCTCGTGAAAACAATTTGGAAAAAACGAAGGTGTCGTTATCTTAAAATCCTTATTCCTTATTAAGTTTTAACACCAATGGGCATGGCACTGGACGCATCAATTACTAAGATGAGATATTAGTTTTTGTCGCCGTGTTGACGAGACGACCGCTAAACGTTTAATGCTGTTCTCCATTATTTTAGATCGCGTATAGTTTCTAGAATAATTATTATTTTAATTATTTCAATTGTGTACAATATTTTCGGACAGAACGAAATATAAATTATATTAGACACTTACCCAGCATAGATAATTTATTGTTGTACTTTAATCATGAACACAAGCTGACGTTGAAGCATTGGTCCGGCGTAATAACTGTGCAATTTTCATGTATATGGAAATGAATCTTTTTGGATCGGCAAAACAAAATCGGATTAAACAAAAGATTTCGTCAATTATTTCAGACCGCTTTACAGCTTTTAAAGTACTGTAGATTTTCAGAGACCCGAAAGGATTTTAACGAACAAATATTTTTTGTGCTGGTTATTATGATGACCTTTTTTTTGTTTCTTCTTTCTTTTTAAGAAATATTCGCGATTGATTTTTCTTTATATCTGTTGTTTCTAGTGTAATGTGTGAATACTTTTCAAATGTTTTAATATGCAAGTGTTGGGTTTTTCTATTCGTTGTTGCCTGCCCGCAAGTTACATAGACTTTGGTAAACTTGATACACTCTTGTTGGGCGAACAGCATTAAAATGAAATTAAGCAAACTTCAGAGACACAGAGCCTTGCATTTAGATAGATATATTTGTATGGCATTATGTGTGCACATGCTTGTGCGCTTGACAGGCGAGGCAATTATTTGGGTGGGTGTCATTTTATTAGAGTTCAATGTTCGTTCAACGGAATATTTTGCATCAACTTTTTGAAAGGAAAATTAACAAAGGAACAAAAAAAGAAAAAGAAAAAAATTATATAAAGGAGAAGAAAGAAATAAATATCTATAAAAAGAGGAAATTCTATATTGACATGTTGTATATGTATGTACATTTATTTGTATATATATATATATATATATGCGTGTGTATGCGTATTCCATACATGGTGTTTATAGATGTATGTGTATGTATGTATGTATGTATAAACGACATTTCTCTATGCCTTCCCTGTGCACAGAGTCTTTAGTGCGTTTGACTTTAATGTGACACTTCAGTGATGTGCTGGCACATGCAAAATTCTTTACTATTCTTTATGTTTTGTCGTTTTACTGCTTCTTCTATTGCTTTTCTTGTTGTTTTCGTTCTCTTTTTCCTTTATAGATTGCAATAAAGAAAGCTCAAGCTTTTTTGTGGGCGTTGTGTTGTGTGCAACTATATATATATGTACACGTATGTGCGTATAACACACTTCTGCATATGTATATACATATAACAAGTATGTATTATATTTGCATAACTATATACAGCATTCCATACGTTTTGAGTGCTGCCTAAAGTGTTTCACTTAAATTTAAAGATTCCTTTTATAATGATGTATATTATGTAATTCTATAATCTTTCTAAGTGCGGCAACTAAGTCACACCAACGGAGTATAACTTAAACGTATCGCTTTTGTATGTGCAACATGCACATATATTTCTCTTATGACTTTACAGATTTTATGTTTATCTATTGGTTACAGAGATAATAGTTTCAATTGCGTTGTATCCACGTGCGTGTATAGTGCATGTGTACATCGATATCCTAAGATGTGTGCTTTTTTTTTTTTTTGATTCATCTTAGACACGTAATATGTCCGCACTTCCCGATAATCCGCGATAGCTGTACCGTTTGTTTTGTAGAAATCAGGCGGTACGTTATCTAGGAGAAGAAACAAAGAAAAAAAAAGCCTGAATCTTGACCAGTAAAAATTAGTCAGATGCTCTCTTAAGTTTCTATTCCAACTTCTAATTATATTCATTTTTCTAAAGTTCTTTAAAACGCCCCTTATTGCGATACCCATCTCAGATGAGATAATTGTTTCCCTTTCAAGTTTCTGTTAGAAGTTACTAGAATAGACGATTCTGTCTATTTAGAGGGACTTCATACAACATCCATTACATACTATGTATCATGTTATATTTGCGAAACTATTGGGTGCTGCGTGTATTCATATATGACACGATCGCGAGGCAACCTAACAATACTGATAATAACTTATAATCATTGGATTCTTTTCTTGTTCGTTAAAAAACAGATGTGAAGTTCGAAGTTCGCAACAGTTTCGAAATAATTAATTATCTATCAGGCGTCATTTTCTTTTTTTTATATGATTTTCAGTGAACATTACTCACTTCAACTTTGTTTGTGTGTAAATAAATAAATTTAGAACATCATGGCTGGCGTGCCTATGCTTTTACACCTTTCGATATTGGCTTTAAGTTTTTTATTTTATGTTTTGCTTCTGCAAACATTAAAACTGCCAACCCATACGGACGAACGAATAGGTGGATAGGAGCATGGAATTATGGAAGAATAAGTGAACATATGCTGTTGTAGTCGTACAGAAAAGAAGATAACACCGTGCAACCATCTAGAGAGATGATATCTGGTTTAACTTGCACATAGCCGAGTATAGAGCCGATGAATAATTAGTTGCTCGATACGTCTTGGATGAGAGAAGGAACGATTGAAAAGTACATGAGATAATTTTCGTTACTTATATAGCGATTGATGTGTTTTGAAAATTTCATTGAGACATAGATAAACGGAAAGACATAGTTATTTAGTGTTGAACGGAAGAGCATGGCTAGAATCATTTGCAGATATATAATACGCATAACTTTATAAAGTTTTTGGTGACTATTCTGGTGGGTGTTGCAATGGGAATGACAATAGTAAATATTTTAGTGGCGAGTATAAAAATGCTATCTCATGTTTTCATGGAATGGATGGAAACGGTTTAGGACGGTTTCTTGCCCCTTACTTCTTTATGCTAAATCGATCATGTGTATATGTATAACCACACATGTGTATATATATGTAGATAACATCAGCTTCATTGCAGAATGTATTGATGCTGGTTTTCAAGTAATGAAAGGAATTTTAGAATTTTAGGAAGAATGCGTAGGGATGATTGAAGGGAGGACAAGGCAGTTTGGGTTTTTACTTATTTCCCTTCATGAATGTAGATCTTCATGTAAGGCGTTAACGGTTTTTGTTTTGATTTTATCTAAAACATTTCTTTCACGGCTTTATTAGAATACTTGGCCCTATACTTTTTGCTCAACTTTGCTTTTACACCTAATGCCTATGTACGCGTAAAGGTGTTCATAATGTTGTTTTGATTTTCAGTAATGTTTAACTTTTTAAGGTGTTCTTTTCACATTTGTTGATTACTTTTTCAAATTAAAAAAAAAAAAAAAAATAATAAAAAGTTGCATTTGTGTACGTAAAAAGCGTACCATAGTAATACTCTTGTGTATTCTGATACACTATATGCGTTTGTTTAACAGATTTCTTTCTAATATCATATACACGTACTTAAATATAGATATGTTGGTAAGGAGATAGCTATACGTATCGATATGTTATGTGTAGTACGAGAGTATTGTTGACTTAAACAACGAAATCAATTTCATTGATTGTTTTCTTTTCTCTATGAAATTCTTTCATTCCTTTGCACACACCCTGTATTTGTTTATTTTTTGTAAAGAGCAAAGCAAAAAAAAACAAAGGAAAATTTATATTTGGCTTAAATCGACATTTTCAACACCTACTAAGAGCTTGCCTAACATTCCGTTCAAATATCTCTCAGATGTATACGAAATCAAATTATATATCCTATAAATATATCTTGCTCATGGTATATAAGAAAAAAATATTGACATATTCCTCAACATGGTAGCCTACGTACCTTTCAAGATAGGGTAAGAATTTGAATTCCAAGAGCTTTGTAGGAGAAAAGAAGAAGAAAAACAAAAGGTTTTATTGTAACATGAAAAATCCATAATAGATGGATAGGAGCTAAAGCTCGATAAGCGCGCTCAGCATTCAACATCCTCCCAGGCTGCTGCTATTGTCTAAATATCTCTGCTCTTTTCTTTATGACCATCACCTTGTTGCACTTATAGGAGACACTTACGCTTAGTGGATGGTGACATTATAGGCAAAAAGAACAAAGCGCTCTCATCAGCAAGGATCAAGTGGAATGTAGTTTTTCATCGTCCAAGCTATCCGCCCATAACTATATGTACCTTAGTATATACTGTACGCGATATGTAAAATGTAAAATGTTTCGTCAAATGTTTGGCAAAGAACAGCCCAGATACCTATATATTTTTTCGATGCACTTTTAATTCTAATCAGATTACCGTCAGTCTTCGAGCCATGCTTGATGTTCTGATTTAAATTTTTTAATTACTTGTCATAGCATTTCCAGGAAACACATATATAAGGCCTAGGGCACCTAAATGAATTTAGACTATAAACAGAAAACAACAATACTTTAATTATTCCCACAACTCTCATAAGTGACTGAGAGTCACACCGTGATATTATTCGTTAAAAAAAGATGATTAGTTTGTACTTAAGAAAGCATTTAAAATCTGACATTTCGTTAATACTTAAAATCCTTCTGACGATAGCGAAAATAAAAAAAAAATATTATTAATCGAGTTTTTCCTTCTCCAAAGCAAAGAGATAAGCAAAGCTCCTTCGGTTCTTCTTATTTTTACTGATTAAAAGCGTATATATAGCTTATCGAGTGTTTAAAACGTGATTACATTTGACAAACGCAATCTAACATAACTCCTGTGGTTGTTACAAAGGAGAGAAAAGAGAGAGATAGAAAAAAAGGAGAAAAAAGAAAATGTGAACAATACTTTTACCGAAATAGTATGGACTTTCAATGAACATGAAGTTCGTTTAGCTTCGATTGATGTTTTCCTCAAGTTTTTCTTTTTTCCGTCCGTTAGATTCCGTCCAAATAGAGAAAATTGATTTCGTAATTGTCCATGCTTACAATGTTATGAAAGACATGTTTAAAAAAATTTGCAAGAAGAAAGAAGTAAATCTTTGAAAGCGTGTATAGTCAAAGTAAATAAATCTTTCATAAGTAATCTTATACACTACTCTTTTTTTTCTTTTTTTTTTTTTAATATTTGTTTTCCAAAGGTGATAGAACTGCAAATAGCAAAGAACGGCTACCGAATTGGGTTTGCGCTTCATATGTTTCTACTTTTCCTTTTTATTCTTGCTTCGTTCTCATTTATTTAAAGGCGGGTGGGTGGACGGATAGACAAGCATGCTTATATCGACTGGAAATCTTATGTTATCCAAAAGTATACAAATGAAAGTCCGTAAAACACATTTTTGCGTATTCCAACCCGACTGGCAAATCTAATGTATCCTATATTTGGTTAAGGATTATTCAGGTGTCTTATTAAACAATTAATCGCGTTATGATATCTAATACATATACATGTGTACATACTCGTACGATGACATGTAGATGGCGCCACTATTAACTGATCCGTAGGGGGTTTAGATAGTTCCAAGCCTGTCAATGTTGCAAAATATCATAACATTCCGACTTGCAGTTGACTTAGTGACAGTACTTATGTAATTTTCAAACCAATAGAAAATTCTGGATTTCGTGCGTTGATCGAAAAAAGTTGTTTTTTGATGAGAAAAAATTCGTCCACAATCAACACTGATTTGAAAGATGTTATTGCGACTCTTGTCTGCCAAAAAGATAAATGTGTGAGTGGTTTGTTAATTTAAAAAAAAAGCCTTATACACATCGATGATGTTAAATCCTTTAGGCAAAATAAACGGAATTTATCCATGCGATATGTGGCAAAGGATGAAACATGCATTCATCATTACACTGCATAGCCAAATCAGTGGTCACTTGATCGGTAATAGTCGCTTGGGAAGGTTATCGCGTTTGTCTTTCGGAATGCACCTGGTGTAATGTTCATCGACTACCTTGAAAAGGGGTAAAAGAGCGACAGTGAATATTATATAGCATTATTAGTGCCTTTGAATGACGAAATTGCAAAGAAACGGCCCTGATCTCACGAACTTATTGAGCGACGTATTATATATATAATTAGTCTAAACCATTCCTATTTATTATATCTCTTTATAGGTCTACAAATGAAAAAAAGCGAAGCTAGAACAAATCGTGATATTCTTTAATATTATGTATCCTTCGGTGTTTTATTTCTTTGGACTTATCTTCGTTCCTTGAAACATTTCTCTATGTGAAGATAATTTCCTTTAAGCATACGATCTTTATACCATCTGCCTTTTACATGCCGTAGTTCCTCTGTTTGTCTGCAGTAATGGTATAACTCTTTGCACGATAATTGCTACGCAAGCATATGTCGACCATATATCTCTCCATATAAAAGATGTTTTTGTGTCAGGTAATGAAAATTTCCATGACATGATCGTGCATAGGCGCCAGTCTGTCCACGAGATTCGACACACACCAATGTTGAATTATATGATTCTTTGAACTTAAGTTTCAACTTTGAGGCTTTTTGACGAAATGGTTGGGTTGGCGCATTGTGGATTTGTAAAACAAAGTGGATTGTTGGATAGTCATCTTTCAAATAAAAAGAAAGTTAATTAGTTTTATTTCAATAGATAATTCTTTGACCATAGGGACAAAACCTATATGCGCAGACGTCTATGATCGTGTGCAGCTTTGCGGGTCTATGCGTAGTATGCGCTTTCGCACGATCATCCTCTGGCATTCCTTCGTACACTTGCGCTTCTCAGTATATGCTTTTACTGTTCATAGACTCTGCCACTTGTGCGTTCCTTCTGTGCAATGGCATCCAAACGTCTGTTTTCTCACAAGATCACCCTTCCGCATGAACACCTGCACGCTTACACCTATTGAAACATGGATAGGCGTAGGCACATAATCTACACATACTCTTCCTTCCAGGGCCGCACTCTGCCATACCTCCATTCATCTGAACTTACTGGCTTTTGTGCTTCCATGCGTGCAGATGCGGACTTTTTTACTTGCGTACTTCTCACGATAGATTCACCCACCCGGTTATTCTTATTGGCTGCAAAAAGAAAAAATAAAAGAAAAACGGCAGTTTGACACATCGCGAGGCAGCCTTACAAATCCAACGATTGCTATACCTTTCCTCTTTAAGTTTACTACATATGGTACGCAACTGTGGGAAATTTAGCATAAATATAAACCTTTGTCATATATTTAAAAGTTCAGCATTAATCTCACACGTGTGTAATCATTAAACACCTTCAATTCCGAGTAGTTTTATATATTCCGGATAGGTCAAGGATAAGAGAGTTTTATTTATTTATTTTTGTTTTTTAAATATCGGTCTTTTGTACTACTTTTGTTTCCTTTCTTCGCCTTTATTGATACATATATGCATGTATACCTATGTATATGTATATATATACATATTCTTGTGTGAACATTTTTTACTCATTAAAATTCAACAAATGTATTGCTAACAACCATCACATGTTTTCGAATTGCACCCACATACGCATATGTATGTGAATGTTTTTATGCAGTATACATGTGATTACACATGTCGTTTTTGTACTTTCTCTTTCTCTTTCTCCTTCCATTTCTGCCTACTGCTTACTATTCAAACATATGTCTCACGCTCAACAATACACAATTCAACTTATTATTCAAAATATTTTCATAAAGATAGAGAGAGCGAGCATAAGAAGATTGGGCGGCACGCACATACGAAACGTATGCGCCGAGGTTACTCTTAGTATCGCATACATTTTCTTATGCGGGTGTGTCTGTGTATGTCCCTGATTGTTTATACGACACCTTAGAATCACAATCCTGAAAAGGTGTTGTACACTTACAAGCCTGATTTTTACCCCTTGCCGTGTTACCTACGATTTCGCGTTTGCTTAACGCAAAGCATAACACAACTACAAGTGCGTTACGGTATTCTTTTGTTGTCACGGACAACTGCAAAAAATTTAATAATAGTCTTATATAGTGTAAGGATTTTTTCTCCTTCCTTTGTGCATATCAATGCTTATGGTTTTCAATTTCACTTCGGTGTTTTATTAATTTTGCATAAAATTGTGAGGGTCAAATTATAATCCTTTAAAGGCTTTGTTATTATTATTAATAAATTTATTGTTTTCTTTTCCTTTTTTTTTGTTTTGTTTTCTATGAAAGAGTGTAAACATTTTTGTTTATTTGTGGTTTGTATATTGTTTTTCTGTCGATTTTTGTTTTTTTTCCTCAATTATTTGCTTATAACAAATTATGCCATCTGTTGAGAAAAATATAAAAAATAAAAAAAAAAAAATTAAGGTGAGCAAAAAAAAAGTATTGATTGCATTTTAGTTAAAATAAAGAAACTAAACTTAATAAGAGCTTAAGTTTAGTTGTTATATTTCTAATCGATTTGAAATTTTGCCGGGAATACAACTTTTTCCTATCCTTCCGCGTACCAGCCATGTCATGCTGTATCGATCTGAACAAGTGGTAATGAGAAGGCGCTATGTTTGGTGAGTGCGTTGGGTGCGGCAGAACTTCCTATTCGATTTGCAACAGTGTATTCTTGACAGCTCTTGCAACGTGTGGCCGAGCGTTGCTGGCCTCCTTTGCAAACCGTTGAAGCCAAAAGGAACAATTGGAATATGACAGCACGATATCTCCATAAACTTCTGAAAGTGTTTAACGGGCTTCGATAGTATATGACTTCAAATCAAGCAACAAAAGTAATGAATGTGAAAAATGCAATTTTGAGCGTCCTATGATTTATATTAAACACAAAACTGTTATTTCATGTAGGGAAAGATCAAAATCATCGAATATAGCCTAACAACCCAATCTTCGAACAGACCCAAGATAACTCATGGGTGTTAAATCACTCGACCCCGGCGGCCTGGCCAGAGACACGTTAATGGTGATCAAGTCGTCGAGTGGAGCAAATGATGAGCGTACGGAAAAGAGCTGCCACTTTGGAAATCGTGAGGTTCAGGAATCGCGAGTCACTCCCTGATGAAACTTCAAATCGGACTTGATATTTTCACATATTGAAACACACAAAAAAGGAATATTTGCAACCGGGAATTCTAAGTAGTATCGGCCTTAATCGACGGCCCTTTATAAGAAGTATTTATAATGGAGGCCCACGGAGCGTACGGTCCAAAAAATTTATTGATTTTGCAATCAAAGCTTAACAATAAGTCCAATTAACTTAATACTATATGTATTAGTAAAGTTGCAAAGATTACATATATGAATAGTAGGTAATTAAAACGAATGGTGATAGTATCCCCCTCCCATTCATTTGGTTTACGACTCCGAGAAATGAAATAAAGAAATCTCAGGTCATTTTTTCTTTTCAAAAAAATCATTTTCAATTCGATTTTATCATTTACAAACACATGCACATTTTCGCGTTTTTTACATTTCTAGAAATCAAGAAGAGCTTAACTTCCCGACACTGAAAAGTTTTTATACCCTACACCACTTTTGGTGGAGGGGAATATTCAGTCCGTTCGATTGTTCGCAACACCCAGGAGAAAGATTTCAGATAGGCCCACCTTTTATTGTACCAATCAAGCAGCTAAAGCTTAGAACGAAAAGACAGTAAGCTGCAAAGTAGTTAGAAAGTGTTTTACGAGATGTCGGGCAAAAAAAATAAAACAATGGAATTCACAAATGTTTGTCCGTCTTCCGCCAAACCAACCAAGAAAATAATTTTTAATGCACCCGTTATATTCTTCTGACCAAGCCTCTTCCTTTTACCACCTCCTCGCAGTCACATTGAAAACATTAGCAGCTCTGAACAGTTGAAAATGACAAACTACTGCATGATGCATATTTCGATTGTTTAGTTTTGTAGCAATTAAATTTTAAGTAAAGTAAAATTTTATCAAAAAAAACAAACAAATCTTTTTGTACGCCTAACAATATGCAAAATAATTAAAAAACTGGGAAAAATATCTTATAAAAAAATGTCGTCCAAATTGTTTTATGATGCTTTTGTAATCAATCCCGCACTCTTTACACATGACTGAATAGTATGAAAATAAAAACTAACTCTTAACTTTCTTAATGGAATATTTTATATTTGGCAGTGCTAAATAGTTGAGAGTAAAATTCTTTAATTATAATCTTTAACAATTTTTTTTTTTTTTATAAAAGGTTCTGTTTATGTTCACAATATTTATATATTCGTGTAGTGAATGTTTGGATCAAAAATTTATGAAGAATTGATTCTATTCTGATCAAAGATGTGTATACGTAATATAAATTAACACTATATGCGAAAGCATACTTAAATGCTATTTCGGCATGAGTGGCCGGGAAGGTGAGAATTAGGATTATCAAGTGTGCGTTCGCCGATTCAAAGCTCAATGCGGTCGAGTTTACTTTGGTCGTAGTATTATTGAGTGCTCAGTCGGTAAAGGCGTAACATCTACCCATTGGGCCAACACCCGCTAGGCTGCGTATCTTTTTCTCTTGTCTCACTTGTTTTCGAACGTCACACCGTATTGCACGAATAGGCGGCATCTGCATAAAATAAAAATGGTTGATGGAAATCATTTTTAATAAACGGTATAGCACAAGCTATTGTCCTAACTTTGCTTTGTGCTTTGCCTGTATTATTTAGAACGTACTTATTAAAAAAAAAGCAAAAAAAAAAAACAACAACAAACTGATTTGAATAGATCTTTGAAATAAACTGACTGTAGAAAGGAATTTTTCAAAGGCGCGATGATCTCCACATCGTGTTTCGCTTAAATAATCGCTTCGCTGTTGAACTGAAATTCACCTCTTGCATGTCTTTATTTCATTTCACTTGAACAATATCCAAGGTTTTAGCCTTGCAAGAAGCAAGAAAAGAAAAAACGAAGAAAAACTAAACCTTTTCTTCGCAACTTGATGATGATGGCAATGATGATTACGATTAGATTAAGGTTCTTATGCATTTTATTGCATAAATTACGCGATAATTCATAAAATACAAAGGTAAAGAATGAAATTGCTGAAGCATTTTGCACAAATTCATCCCAGTCAATAAATTATATGCATACGTAGATAGATATCTTGCAGTATATAAGTAACACAGAAATTGTGTAACTAAGTACATAAGAATGTAAATGATAGTTTGTGTGGTATATGAAGAGCACATAACTGAGCATAAGATCTTCCAATTGCAAATTTACTGGTTACTCTTTCAAAGTACATTTTTACATTTATGCTTTGTGTATTGTTGTCGAAAGGATATATGATATGCAAGTAAGTAAGAAATTTATAATACATATATATATAAAAGGGCATCTATTTAATCGAAAAAGGAAAAAACGAAAAGGTTTTTGCTTGTGTCTGTTTTTGAAATACTATTTAGCTATTGCTTACAGTTGGTCCACTCGGTTTAGTAGGAACTTTTTAATATTTTATATTAATAAAGGACAATGTACAAGCACCAGTTTACTCATCGACAATTAGATTAAATAAAATGTTACATGTTTATTTTGTCCTGTATATACTAGCTTAGGCACCTCAAGTACTATCCTAACTTATTAACTCTTGTTTACACTATTTAATAAATCAAAGTTTTTCATTGAATCTATTAAAGTTAGTATAAATTGTTTTGGCTAAGTGTGTATGGCATATTCGTACAGCACCGCAATAGTGTGAATACCAACTTATTCTCCCCTTGCGCTTTTTTTCTATAATTTTTTTATTGTTCTCTATACTGCTTTCACTCTTTTTTCTAGCCCACTGCCAGTATTATACAGTTCCATTCGTTCTTATTCAATTCGAGTCGAGTCTGTAGAAGAGAACACAATAACACATACGTATATATTTGACTCATTAAGAGTAAAATGTCTGAATTAATTATGGATTTTGGTATATTCTTACTTTTGCTTTTTTTTGTGTTTCTGTTTCAGGACAATCTCATGTTATTCGCATTCGATAAATAGAAAAGGCGAAGAGTACGGTACGTATAAATAGAAAAAACTTTTTATGTAATGAAAAACACAACTAAAACTGATACATTTGCGGAAATACAAGTAGGAAAACTATATTTGCTTTATGTTGAATCTTCGGTACCGTGGCTGTATAGCGCACCAATTAAAAAATGGAGAAAACTGAAAACCATTGAGCTGCATCTAAAAAAATTTTTGTTCCAACCTAATAAGCCAAAGTCAAAGAAAAAGCTAGAAAATTTAATATTAAAAGAAGTAAAAGCGCTGTAGTGGTTCACGGTTTAACATTAAATTTCTTGCGCCACCTTACGAGAATTGATCGAAAAAATGTTTCAATCCAAACCGTTTTCAATAGGCTTCGTCCTTGATCTGAAGCAAGCAGCATAACAAATTTCATCAGTATATCAGACAAGACAGACAAGATTAAATCGACTCAGAAAATGTTTCTGAGCCAATCGGTGTCACAAAAGGTAGACCCATTCATCTCAAGTCCTTCCGTATATTGCATTCATCTGCTCAAATTATACACGCCCTTGTACCACAACTGGTTGTATAGACGAAATAGTTGTTAAATCGTTGCCATCTAAAGCATTCGCTCTTTTGGCATTAGTTTTCAATAATACGTTGAGATTGAATGGCTTTCTAACGTAATATATATGGACAAAGATAAAATCACGCCATGGCCAAAGAAACTAGAAAGCTGTTGTAAGCTCTGGCACATACCAATAAGTTTATTGGTAAGCCTTTCCAAAACCTGTCGGCTACTTATTTGGAACGGTAAAAACTTACCTATCAACAATTGTATAATATCTTGACCAAACATTAACATAGTAATCTTAATGGCAAGTAGTTTTGCGATCAAAAACTAGAAGACTCTGTTGGTTAATTCGTTTAGAATCGAAGTGTTAATCAAAAAAATAAACGCATTTTTTATGAGAATACTCTTCAATCAATGTGGGCATAAGGCGTACAATTGTAGGGGAAACAGTCCATAACTCAAGTATTACAATACTACATAATACAAGAATCTAAGGCTCTTCGCTAAACTGTTAATGCCGTATGGTATATTTGCACTAAAAGTATTCGCAATGACCTTGAAATTCCATTTACTAGAACTCGTATTCGATTCGATTTTCTTCATCATATTTAAACACACTTATCGAACAAGCCCTTTGGCAATCAATATCTTTTCTATCCAGTCAACTTTAGAACGTGTTCCTGAAATACATTTATACTGATTGTACTGAAGAAGGTATGCCAGATAGATTGTAAATTAATGATCTCGATATTATAATGGTTCCAATTTTTTCCTGTTTTTTTTTTTTTTTTTTTTTTTTTTTTTTTTTTTTTTTTTTTTTTTTTTTTTTTTTTTTGTAAGAACAGTTGGCCTATTTGTGGGAAGATGGCATTAGTTTCCACATAAATTAATTCAGTCTGTTTTCTATAGGAGGGTGTAAGTAAGGTCGTGACAAAACTGGTTACTTTGTCATTGCAAGGTACTGTCTTTAAGCCGCTTTAAGCTGCACGCAGGTAGCTATTGGCAAATTGTCAAACTAAAATGTACACAACGTAGTTTCTCTTGAGCTTAAAGTAGGTGTCAAGAAGCGCCATTTGCAGGAAACTTTAAGTTTCCCGCGGTACATTATGGCTTGTTCCAATAATTAAAACTATCACTAAGGAGCATCACCAACGACATACGGCGCAATTGTAACATAAAATGGGCGTAACATCCCGGAAGTCAAGATTCGGGAGCTTTCAGTATGAAGAAATTCGCATGCAGTTGTAATTTGGAATGTCGCATTCTCACCGACTCTCACGTGACTATACTCAAATTTGTGTCCTTTTTGGAATAGCCTTCAATAACGAGACATTTTTCCGAAATGGATTAAATAAATTATATAAGAGGTGGGAAAAAATATTAGCCAGGAAAAGACAATATTTTCATTAATGTCGTTATTAACTTTGTTCTCAAATAAACACATTTTTGACCCCAAAGTCTAGTTCTTGTGAATGGCGTGAAAAATTCACACGCTCACGACAATTTCTATTCACTTAATTGATAAACTTTTCACGATTTCTGTGCTAGCCAAACATAGAGTCAGAATTTTTAAATTAATGCTCTGGATACCTAAACTTATCAAATTTTGGAAGCATACTTTTGGGTGTTATACGCGCACTGGCATATTTAATATGCATCTCGATGATAGAGTTACAGAAAACTGTATCAAATTACCAAAATAATTTCCCGCTCCCGGTGTCCTTCTCACTCTCTCTCAAGGATTGAACTTTTTATTTATTTTTCAACCAAAAAAAAAAAAAAACTAAAATAAAAACAGAAAATACGTAAAGTTAAAGAAAAAATAACGTGAAGAATTCAAAAGTAGAGCAGAAAAGGAAAAAGAAACTTCAGTTATTTTTCTTGGCAAATTCCTATTTCAGTAGATCAACATTTTTGTTGTTAACTACCACTAGTTTACACTCAATCGACTTTCAACAATATGCTACTCAGGGAATGAATATCTGCAAGCAAAGCGTGATGAAAGCAACATAGAAGAAGAGCTAAAACTTACTTATTAATCTTTTCTTTTTACTAAACAAGATTTTTTATTAGCTATGGAAACCATTCAGTAAAAAATTGTTTACATCCAACAATCAAATGTTCTATTAAGTCAATTTCTTTCGAAAAAAAAAAAAAAACAAATAACCATAGCGGCCATTAGGTACAAAAGATTATTTAAGAAGCAATGAAACATTTCTCATATCTAAGACCATAAAGTGCTCATCTGATAGATAATATGTAGAAATGCTTAATTGTACCATCACAACATACATACTCTCTCTCTCTCTCTCTCTCTGTCTCTTTTTTTCTCCTCCGGTCTCTTTTTCTCTCTTTCGCTGTCTCTGCATCCCTGCGGTAAATTAAGTAGATGGCTAACTTTGTACATAATTGCATTCCTCTCACTTCACACTACTATGCTATTTATTGAGCTTAAGCTTCTCGTTATAGAGCTTAAAGACTCTCCAGGGATGCTTAAAAAGCATTCGCTTAAAACACTTTTTTCCATTAATGCAATTGTTCTCTGTGTATGTATCAAAAATCGATGTCACCCAATCGATTAGATTGAATGCTTTCCTTTTAATACTCTAACAATGTAAAATAGATCCGAGTATATTTTATTTTAATTCTTTCAAAACGTATGCCGACTATTATTAACAATTACAATTACATTTACCTCCATATATATGTAAAATTGTGACCACGACTATATAAATAATTACGTTTACGATTGCGTTTACGATTATTATCAGGTTAGATGATACTTAAATGAAACCGAGTCGACCAATTAATTGACAAGTTATATGAGAATTTTTGAATTCAGTTCACTTATCCGCCAATACTTATTGAGTAATTGACGGATGGTCACTTGTAATGCCACATAGCCTATATGTTCTTCTTGATCTCTATGATATGTAATAAATCTTATTTAGTTTCAAAAAATATTCAATTTCAGATGGTAAACAGAGAATACATATAACATTACAGTTTATTTTTTAAAGCAATTATCGGAAGAAAAAAAAAAGAAAAATTTTTTGGTTTAAAACTTTATTTTATTTATTTTTTTTTAATCTATTCTTCTAGATAAACAACTTTATATTCATAACCGGATACTTTACGAAAGTGTGTTTATATGTAAGGTATTCATGACACGTTTGTAAAATTTTACTTTCTTCGATTACATACGACAAACACTACATTCAAAAGTTTTCTAGCGCTTATACAAGAGTAACAACAGGCAGTCTTATGTTGTTTTTAGCTTGTAGAACTAAGGTGAAGATGTTTGTGTACAGCTTTTCAACTTTCTACATTATAAGAGAGGACTCTAACTTTCAAACTCAATGTACGCCACGCCATCGGTATATCTATACGTCCATTCATATGTGTCGATTTACACTCAGTATACAAGATAAAAAAAAAGTCTTGTTTGTATTTTTGCTATTTTTTTTTTTCATTCTTTCATATTCTCTATGACCAAAGTTTTGTACAAATTTGCGCGTGTCTCAAAACTTTTTTTCGTTTTTATTTTATTTCAGTTTTTTTTTTTTTCTTATTTTATATTTGATTTTTATGCATTAAACATCAACGTATATACACATTTTTGGTAAAAAAAAAAAAAATATTTGAAAAATATTTAAAGGGCTATGCGCAAATCCTTTTTAAATTTTACTTTTATTATTTGTTAAGCAAAATTAATTTAATTACTTGAAAATTTTTTAATATGCTTGATATTAATTACAATTTTGATAGCTTTTCATGAGACGGTAAATATAAGAATTAGATTAAAAGTAAGACGAATCTTGAATATAGCCGTTATCTTAAATCAAAATGCATATATATATATATATATATATATACATATAGCTTAGTATTATATATGTGATCCAATCACTCAGGGGATGTTCGTTTCTCATGTTACATATGTACCACCCAATCCGGCAAGCGATGTCTCCTGCTTGGGTAACGCGGTAAGGGACGGAAAGAAGTAAGGAAAAACTGGGTCGTTAAGTGTTATCCCCTTAACGACTGAGCACTCATTATAGCGACGATTAAATATGATCAACCTGACATTTGAACCATCGAACACCGACTGAATAATCGCAGTTCTTATCTACTTGGCTGCTCATACAAAAGTTCATACTTCGTTTAGTAGCGTTTGTAACAGGCCGTATCACAGTAAAAATAAGGCTACTTTGCACGATATTCTATAACTTATATGGTGATATAACTATGTGGACATTAGATCTATTTATGATCACACTTTACACACTAAAAAAAATCGATTGAGCTAAAATAATGTGAGGGTTTATTTCAGAGTTTCGCTTATATAAACTCAATTCTATTTCATATATAAAAGAGGCGAATAAACGGGTATTAATAAACCGATCCACAAGTTCGCTATGATAAAATAGAAGTTAGCTTTAAAAACTCTTCAATTTGTCTTTTGCGCATATTACAGGCAAAATATTATAATTTTTACAGCAATGCAATGTGTGAAAATCTATGCGAAAGGTTATGAAGCGAAGACGTTTGTATGGATAAGGGCAAAAAAAAAAAAAAAAACAACAACTATTATATTCGTTATATGAAGAGACAGAATAATTTCATGCTTGTTTTCTCAATAAAAATGGACAAAATTTGTTTTGTTTGTTTTACGACAATGAACGACGTAAACCTTTTTTTGTAGAAAAAGGTTTTTGGCATTGAAATATTATGTTATTTAAGATTAACAAAAAACGAATAGAAGACATAAAATTTAATTCAAAAGTCCAACTATTAAATTGTTGAAGCTAAAGCCAAACATAATACTTGAAATTTCGATATATTTATACCCATTGCACAAGAGATGGGGACTATATAATAAAGTTTTCATTTTTTATTTTTGCAAGTTTTAAAGTGATTTGTTGATTAAGTAACATATAGAAATTCTTTTGTTGAACTAGACAATCAATCCTAGAGGAGGACAGCAATGAAAATTGTATCTTTACTTATATACATACAAAAGTTTGAACATTTAACGGCTTAGGTGTGCTTGCCTAATATTCGTGATATTCGACATATTTTACCGTAAAGTGGAATCACTTATTGATTACGGAGATCATCACGTTTATTTATAAGATTTAATTGCTTTGATCAATTAATTATTTCGCTGATTGAAAAATATCAATAAATTTAGGTTGCTGGGTCAGCCAATAATATAGATTTCATTATTATCGGTCGTCAAGTACTAAATAATTTTACAAGTTTTTGCTTTTTTTATTTAAGCATTGCAAAAAATAAGATAACTTAAATTTGTTGTATTATGCGCTTATGTCAGAAGGCTCATGTCGAAAATTTCTATAAATGGATTTTATTTTTCATAAATTCACTCTTATATCTTTAGTCTTGTTAGTACTGTATATTAAAATATATTGTTTTATTTCCTGTAAGAAAAAATAAATATAAAAAGTTTGTTGTTTCCTAGTTTTAGGATCAGTGATTTAAAGTAATATCCTTGTCTACTTTCCTGCGCAAGATAAAAGAATTGTTTTATGAAATTACAATTTAATATTAAAACAGTGTTGCCTAGTTTTTGGGATTATTTTTAACATATATTACATAGTAGGTAAATGAATAAATCTCATTAATGAAATGCTTATTGTAACGCTTAATTATCGAAATATGCACCATCACTGTATACGGTCGTGTACCTCTTATTGGGCGGCTTGCCAATGGCAAGCGTCCTTAATCCACTTTTCCCTGTTACGTGCTATTATTGAACGTAAACGATAATAATGCATGTGTTAACAAGTAAAACCGCTCTAGTTGGACACGGCGCATCATTAAATACGCTACACCTTCTTCTTCTCTAAAATCAGTTGTTCATATAATGACTCTTATTACGAAAAAACAAAATAGACCGACCGACAGATAAAAGAATTGAAAAAGTGATTCGGAATCGATCGATATAACAGGAGTTGTGTGTATGTCAAGTCCTTCTGGCTGTTGCATATCTCTGGGCTAACTTAACATGCGCTTGTATCACGGGTTATGTAGGGTGTAAATGGTAGGAGATATTGCAAAGTCATTTCAATCAATCAAAACTAATTTTGTGAGTATTCTCTTTTACTACTACGTTGCGCTTTAACGAGTGCCCTCTACTCGTACGTACGTAGTCTATTCATTGGCAATGACTGATTGTCTGCAGAGTCAAATAATTAAATGTTGGAAATATAACTAAGCGACAGCTGTGAATTGAAGTTATTGAGAAGCTTACATTACGTTCATTATATGTATGTAGATTTGTTTGTTTGTTTGCATTTCCTTACGGTCATCGCTTAGCTACTTCAGATGTAAATAATAACAAACTAAGGACATGATTGTCAGTATTGGATTTAGTCATGTGTTTCACGTTGTATACGTTTATTTCGTACTGAACACAGCTATGTATGTCGTTAAAAAGAGAAATACATAAATAAGAGATAAACTAAAAAAAGAAAAAGACGGATTCTCGACCGATTTTTGTTTTTTTATTTTTTCTTCTTTACATGAATGCTCTGTCACGTCTAGCTTTACATGTCAAATAATGCTGGTTTATGCCCAGTTTGTTATATGTGTTTTAGAGAAACCTCTTGAAATTACAAAAATTTCTACTTTCCAGTTTTGCTTTGAAAGGAGCATTTTAAGGTGCAAGGGTTACATAGGTTGTTTCATCTAAATTTTTTCTCGAATAATTTCATTATAATTTATATTAGTTTTAAAATACTTTTCATAAGCTTTACAATTAGTTTATATCGAAGTTGTTACTTAGAAAATTTTTGCCTTATGAGGCGGAATGTATAGTGTGTGCAGTATTTCGTCTAAAAGCGATTAGTTGGTCGGAGAAACGAGTACCGTTAAAGTACAACTTATCAAAATACTCTTACGCAATATTCCGCTCTGTTAGGTGTTAAATCAGGTTCGCACAATTAGTTTATAAATTTACAAGAACTGACGAAAAATTATTTACCGATTAACGTCAACTTATTTCCCGCATTCCAACAATCCATATCCATATCTTGAATTCTTCCTTTCGATTTGTTTCGTCGAGTATTACGAAATGACTTAATCGGCTTGGAGCAAATCTCTTGATACAAGTCTACCTTTTGGATAGATGTTTTTCGTAATCTTTTTACATTTTGCTTAAAGTGCTTGCACTGGTACGGAGGAATTTTTATTAATCATCAATTGCATAATGCGCCTTCATTCAGTCAATGAACTGCGAAGTTAAAACTTATATTTCCTCTTAATACTTTCTCGGTAGTTTGAGACAATTCAACTTTAAAAAATACTACGCAGTTTTCATACGAACTCAATTTATGAAATAATGTTTTACTGAAATGATTAAAAAACCTTCACTTAATTTGCATTTGTGTTAATGGCGTGAGGGATAACACCGCTGTAACAGTCTAAAGAAAAAAAGGTTCTTTTTTTTAACCATATTTTTGGGATAGAAGAAAAGGTAGCAGAATAATAATGTTTGGCGAGGTTATTACGCTTATGTTGGGGTATAAAGAAGAAGTAATTATTTCTGAAAAATATTAAAAAATGACAACATCAGAGTCATTCTCGCGAAGCACCATCAATTTGAGTGACCTTGCGGCACTTAGTGCAAATGGTTCAAATTTTAATTAAAAATAAGAGAACAAAAAAAAAAAACATTTAATCTATATTGCTACACTTAGTGAACTACGTAGAATTATTTAAAAATATTGATTTTCGTACGATATTTTTAAGAACGATAAAAAATATTAATTTATTTTAATGAAAGTAAAAGGAAAAATTGTAGAGATTTTCGGGCGAGCAGGTTTGAAAAATCGTTTATTGAAGAGAAGCGCATTGTTGCTCCCTCCAATTATATTCGAAAATGCGATTTTTGGTTCATTTAAAGTTTTACCACACCCACAATTGCCTTTTCATGCCATTCTTGGCCATTTAAGGAATCAGTTAGGCCAATAAAAAGTGGTTTCGCTACTTAAGATCAATACTTATTAAGATGATATTTTTATCGTTGGTTCATTGTTGTTTATGAAGAGGTAAAAAAAAAGCTATAAAATTATTCATATCGTAATTCATATAACGAGTTTTCAAAATAAGATGCTGTATGGGAAGCGGTCGAAAAAATGATCCGATCTGTAGCACGAAAGCTATTGCATTCGACCTCGGGACAAGAAACACAGGTGCACAAAATGTCATCAAAATATACTAAAAATTGCGGCCTGTAGGTTGAACAAAAAAAGGAAAGTTAAGAAGACAGACGAATAGACGGACACATACACATTATCAGATATGCTACTGTAGGATGCAATTAAGTAAATTGATGTTAACCCAGCTTATTCTTAAACGTGATATCCGTTCTTCCGCACTTCTTTCAACTTTAATAAAATTTCTTTATTAAGCAATTTCGTTGCTATTCTTCTTTATAAATATGCTGCTGTTAAATAAAATATGTTGCTATTCATATATTTGTCATGTAACATTTTTTATTGCAGTAATTTCCTTTTCATATGAAAAGAAATTGCAATTTGTTTATAATTCATTTGTTTTGATTATTTCTTATGACTTCCAAGCTTCCATTGTTCAATGTGAAAACGTTTTCTTAAACAAGCACTATTGCGATTCGTTTTGATTTTCCAACTCAACCATTCGAATGCGTTTTATCATTGATTATAAAAATGTTATGTATGTTCCGATATGTGCTTTTCATCCTTCTTTATAGTATGTTTTGCACCCTTTCTGTTAAAGCAAAATATGAACAAACAAACACATGCATGCGCATACATACATATTAGTAGGTATGTAGCCAAAGAGTAACACCCAACAAACTTATGAACAAATACCAGAAGTTTGCTAAATTCTTCACAATAATCAATCAATAAATTTTTTATGATCCCTAAAATGTGGTTAATTTAATATGAAAAATTGTATGTAAGTCGAACAAGAGGTAATTGTATTCAGTTTAGAAGTACGCTCTAGTCTCGAGTAATTTTTAAAACATATTCAGTAAAATTAATTTGATCCTACATTGCTTGTCACACGGGATGCATTAACGTTTGTCCGAAGGTGGGTAGTATCCAGAGAGATCTAAGAGTCGCTAATTTTTTATGGATCCAGTCATAGGTTATGAACAGATTTGCCTCTAACCTTATTACGATATAGACATACACGAAGGTATAACGCGTACTGACTCGCGCACGCACCCAGTCGCACGTAGTTCATTCGCTGCCTCTTTCTCTTTCTTCACTTCTTTCTGATCGTCACCTTGGTTACTCGTATGAAGACATTCCCTGAGTGATTAGTTATGAAGTTGGTCGATTTGGATGGCCTCCGTCAGTTGCTGTTCACCTGACTGACCACCAATTTCACTTTGGAAAATGATCGTGGATCCATGTTGCACCCATTGTCACATATAGAATAAAAAAATAATTTTCCTTCGCGTAAACAGCGCCACACAGTTGTCTGAATCATAAAACGTGAGCAAACGCAACACTTACTTTACTTTACTTTAAGCAAGGCTTTCTCATGTAGATGAGTTGCCTTTTCATACCTTTAAAATGTAAGCTATCTCGCGAAGCTTCACTTTTCGGTCTTTCAAAATGATTCTTAGCATTTTTTTCATGTATTCTGAAACCAGTGACGAATTCGAACGATCAGAGTGTTCAACATCATCGATGTGCATGGGACTTTGTTTAAAAATAGCAAACCACTTAGAATTTTTCTCTTTTCGACAGATAAGAGTCGTCATAACGTCCTTTACCAAAAAGGAACGTTTGATCGACAAACGAAATTCAGATTCCATATTTCGATTATCTTGAACATTACAAAAGTGGGGTCACTAAAACGACTGTAACTTGTAAACTAATATCAGAACGCCACGAAATTTTTAGATGTATTGTTTGTAGGCCTATCCCGAAATCAAAAGGGTGTATCAACAGCCATTAATTTAGGTCAGACAGGGGATTTATTGAGTGGTGTGTTATATATGTATATGTTAATGCGTGTAACCCGATGAAAAGTGGTCTCCTTTATTTTTTTCCTAAGCCTGTAGACTGGATTCTACTTTAATAACAACCAATTCTCAGCTACTCCTGCCCATAACTGGATTCTGTTTTTTGTAGACTTGTTACGCAGACGTAACGCAAACACATATCGCCACGCAAAAATATGTTTCATAGCAAGAAAAATATGTTAAATAAAGTGCATATGCGCGAACGATAGGAAAAGGAGTTTTTTTCAATGTATCCTAAATGGAAATGCATTGTGGGAAGCGAAGATGTAGAAATTCATGGGCCGATTCAATCGTACTATCCATATCGACTGCGAGACTGAATCCCTTTGGCAGTGTGTTGATATTCTGTGTTTGGTGAAACCAGGAGGACAATGATCAGTTGTTAGCGGTGGAAGTCTGGTGAAACGGTGAACTTCAACGCCCCTAATAAAAAGTAATCGATCTGAATCATTCGCTGCTCAAAAAACGAGTCCAAATATTCTTTTACACGATGTTCATCCTTCCGTCCTTAGGCAAAATACGGTTGACTTCACTTAAATATGAAATACTAGTCTATGCTGTTGATACTCAACAAGCTAAAGTCTTTCCGACTACCACGTGTTTGCGCCCTTAAAACACTTGCGTGCTGAGCAGCGCTTCGCTTCTTCCGAGAATGTACGAAAATAGCTCGATGAGTAGTTTGCCTAAAAGAGAAGAGTTTTTTTGGCACACTATCACCAGATGTCAGACGGGTGGGAAGAATGTGTAACTAACTACGGGCGACACTTGGGACAAAATTTTTTCCTTACTATTTTCTTTAAAAATATTTTAATTTTTATACAAAAATTCCAGTTTTATATGTAGATATTTGGTATTTCTTACGTATGCACACAATTAAAATCCCCTACACAATAACGGATCCAATTGGCACGATCCTCAATTTAAAACTAGTTTGTTTATGTTATTAAATTGAAAAGATAAATATTAAGTATTATCTAGAAAATTTTAAAAATTTTCCTAAATAACAATTAAAAATTTTTCATTTCATTATATGTATATCAATACTCATAAGGCACAAGGCGAAGACGTTAATAATATTTCCGAACACACAATCAAATGCGGAGAATATATTAAATTTGTTCAAACATTTGCGGCATTCCAAAGAAAGCGAAGGAAGCGGGTTGTTATCGTAAAATCTGGCCACTGCCAAAATCTCGCAAAGGGCTACGCTAACAGTGCAGTGTATACTAAAAAAAATCTGTCTTTTTCTAAAACAAAAAAACTTGGTTTTATGCTCGTTACTAGCAAATTATTAGAGAGAAAACGTTTAAAAGTTGGACGTACATTCTATGAGCGATGCGACAGAATATGTAGAGAGGTACAAAAAAGCAGCCTCGTCCACCTGATATTAGAGAATGTTGAAACGAATTTTCTTATTCTATCACAGTGTGTTGGACACGCAGAACAAATTTCAGATAGTCTGTAAATTTGATCCTTGGCATGGCCGAATAGATAGTGATAAAGATATTCACGTAGAACTCGCACTAGTAGTGTGTGTTGCTTCGAAGAAAAGGGTGGTGGGTATAAAAGATTTGTTTAAAGCCGAATATGATTTGCTTACTTGTTTATTTTTGTTTTGTTAAAAGGTAACAAATTCATAGAAAGATTTCTTTTTTTTAATTTCATAAAAGAAACAATAAAATCTTATTTTTTGTTGATTTATTATTTGTTTTGTATTTAAATGTCTTAGATTTATATAAAATGTTTGTTTTAATTTACATAAAATAATAATTATATTTATTTGATTCAGAAAACAAATTCAAATCGAATGCCATCAATATTTATTGTTATATTATTCATAGTATTTATAAGCTTCTTTTGCTGGCTCGTTTTTCAAAAACACAAAACTTCCTTTTTTCTAGTTTTCATAAATAGTGTGTTGTCTTGATTTTATGAGATTTCATTTATTTCATGTATTCGAAGTGTTTGTGCAATTTTGTAGACAACAAATTGCAAAACGTTCAACGATTTTTTATTTTTTTTTATTTTATGTATATTTTTGAAATTTTTAATGTGACGGGCAAAAGCGGCTGCTAGGGACAGGCGTGAATTTTCGGTTAAATTTTTTACGGTAAAGAGATAATAACTGTTATCTAAACGCTTAAAAACCCTTTTGAAATCGATTCGAGCTTTAATTTGATTAAATAAAATTAGATGAATAGCTTCTGACATATATTTTCACGCTTTCTGTTGCTCTCTCCATACCCGTGCTTAAAACTTTGCTAAACTTGTCCCCCATTTGTTTTTTAAAATCCATTTTGTGTACATGTCTCAACATATAAGTTCATATAAATAACGGACCTAAAACGAAACAATTTTCATGAAGTGTGCACTTCTTCGGAGGAATGTTCAACGGATACATACGTAGCCAGATTTCTCTGAGGATTTAACGTGGGTACATTACCATAAAGGTTTTATCCCACGGTACCCGTTAACACACGGGTTAATTTTACGTAACCGGCGCCCCCCAGAGAGTTAGGCAATCTCTATAAGCTAGAGGCCTGAACTACACAGGAGAAAACAGATGTATATAATGTGCGTGGTCCAACAAACCCACTACAGGGGATGTTGAGGCCTATCATTATAATATAATAAATATCAGATCAGTTTGGCAACTGATCGCGGCGTGTTTGCTCCGTCTTTTTGTAAAGAGTAGTGTTTTTTTGCGCGTAATTATTCGCAATTTTGTAAAAGGCTTATTATTATAAAGGCATAAAGTTAAAAGGTGTAAGAATTTTAAAAAGGAATTATATCTTAATTTACATTAAAGTTTTGATGTTTCTCATTTTTGGTTCTTGCATTCAGCTCAATTGTTTTTCATAATAGGTCTCTTTCGTGCTTTATTTTTCTTTTGGTGCTGTTATAGTTTTGTCTTGCTCTGCATTTACCGTTTCTTACTGGTTTGAAATCTTCGTTTAACTTATGAGAAAATTGCGGTGATTTTGTTTTCGCTCTTTTTTTTATA
>KK499910.1:202986-214384 GCA_000688715.1 Glossina pallidipes | reverse complement strand
ATTAATTTAAGATTTACTTTAAGTGTCATTTGAACTCGACTGTTGCTTGTTTTAGTTGAGTTTCTGTATAAGTGGAATAAATAAATAAATAAATAAATTACCTCTTAATTATTCGCTAAGGGTCGTACTCAGGGATCACGACTCACATATTGGCCAATGCTGTCACCTCTACCCGTTGACACTCGTGACTTTGTGAGTGAGCTCCTCACTCTCGGTGAAGCTTAAATGTAGACTATAAAGCCTTTAGCCTTACTTTACGCGAAGTACTCTCTCTTGCCTCCATCATGTGTTATGATTCCTCGAAAAAATCGAAAGCGCTATATATTTTTAAGTACCGATTGACAACTAATCTGACGTATACTTTCGAATAGTTACATATACATTCAGAAAACGTATTGGACCGCCGCAAGCAAAACAATATAAGGAAATAAAATGAATGAATTAAAGGAAATCATACGGAGAAAGACTATTCAAAGACTATTTGAGGTGATATGGAAGCCTGTAAACGCAATCTTGTTGGACATTTGAGCAATCCTTCTTCTCATATCTAATTTTAATAGATACATACTTGGTGTAGTTGAGAAAAATTCCTAGGAATGCCTTTTCACGGTTCTCATCTATTCACTGTGAAGTCTCTTGTATATCGCATGACATACTGTTATGACTATTCGTTTTTTAACCGCACTGCTCGCCTTTTGAGCAATATCTCGATGGTGGCTTTTCTCGCCATCGTCAATCTTTTTCTTCCAAAGCGAATACATACAAGAACACTATTCTCCCCTTCGCCTCACGCCATTATCTATTGCTTTTCCTGACCACCGGGCATCCTATGGGTTGCTGGTCAAATGAGAAAAAAAAAGCACAAACAAGATAACCGTAACAAGTGAACCGTTCATGTTTTCCAATGCTTACTTTTCCGTGATTTAAAAAAAAAAAAATTCTTCTATAAGGAATTTTTATTGTTTGTTAACAACAAAGTTACCGCAAGCTTAATATAATAAGTTTGTGTTTTTCTTAGTAAGACTAAGGAACACACTTTAAAATCCTAACACATGATGTATAGCTTCAATGACCTTGGCAGTACAGACTAATTTTTGATTTATTGTTCTAATCGGAGATCATGACTAGTCAATTTTCTGCTTATCCTTTCTCATATTGCCGGCCCTGGGAATAACTACCCCTTAGTAAACTGGCAATGTCCTGTTGAGTGAGTTCAGCTTGGACACTTACTTGCTATCATATTCCATGAAAATATGGGACAGATAAGATGATTGGATCGATTGGATTATGGTTGTGTGGGTTACGCGGAGCACATATATTATGGCATAGTATGCAATTTGAATACTTATCACAAAACTTAATTTTTGCTAAGAAGCCATTGTTTATTTCTGACACACATCGTATGTACCAATAATAAACAAAATTACTGTGGTCTTGCAACTACGCTTGCCATGGGCTCATTTACTGAAAATATTTGCGCGCAATTATTCTAATTTAGCGGATGTATGCAAATGGGTCTGGGAATCGTTATGCTGATTAGAGATAAAGCTGAAAGTATTGATAAGGATGGTGGTTATTGGCTCGTGTTTATTGGCAGAACTCTTAATAGTAATAAGTGAAAGGTGCTTCAGAAGCTTATTTTTTGATAATTCCGACGTTAAGTACGTTATCGTGTCAAAAGTCTAATTGCCAAGTTGTTTTGATAGTGGCAAACATCTAGACTTTACAAGCAAATGAAAGAAGTCGAAGGATCTGATTCCAAAATATATTTTCATTGGGTTGAGCTCACAAGCTGGTGCGGATATAAAGCCGAAATCAAAAGTGAAAATTAATTACAAACAATTTTCTTTATTTCGTTCAACTAAATATGACGAAACTTACCTCGCCAAGCGACAACAGGCTATTAAACTTGTTCGATTTACTTAATTGTGAACGGAATTTTTTCTGAAATGATTAAGTAATTTTAAGTAAAGTGAGTAACTTACTCGAATACTGTTAAGAGAAGAGCGTGAAAATAAAAATATTTTTCTACATAGAGGCGTGGATCATGTGACCATACAAGCAGGAAGCGAAAACTAGCTAAAAAAATTTGAATCAAACTCCAGGAACATTATGGCTTAAGCGCCTTATTAACTACTGCCAAAGGCTAAGATCATAGAACAACATGACAACTGTAAAGATTGCGAACTCGGAAAAGAGCCTGAGATGAGAAAGCAAGGCAGCGTGCTTCTGTCTCCAAAAACAACGAGACCGTTGCATTACATCCCGTAGATTCAGAATTCTGCTAAGTGACTTTCTAACGAGATTCGAAGATCGCGGAAAATTGCAACAACAAGATAACGTGGCCACATCGAGAAATAGTTACACAAATGGGTTATTAAAACAAAAAAAGAAAAACATTAATTTCTTCTCAATTTTGACTGAAACAAGAAGCTCATTACGTTTGAAGACAACTATCTTCGCTTACACAGATCGATATTTAAGATTCATATCTCCTTACGTAATCTTCTCTGATTTGCTTTTAAATGCCCTAAATGGTTTGGTTGTTATTAACGAAACTTTCTGTTTTGTTTTTTTTTCCAAAAGATTTCTTTTATAATCTCAATAGACGCCATTAAAGGTAATCTTCGGAATCAAAGTTGCTTTGGGGGAGAAACAAAATCAAGATCATCTTTAAACACTATTTTTATTATATAAGCAACTAAATGTAAATGTTTGAACAATAAGTTGTTTCTATATTATTGGACCTTGTAATGAAGTTAACTTGTTCATGGTGTTTACATGTGAATGGCTTATCTTGATTTAATATCGGACTCTTCGTTATGTGGTTTCAATTTTTGTTCCTTTTGTTTTTTCTTGTTTTTTTTTTTTTATTTTTTTTATTTATATTGCTTACAGTACATTTACATACAGATGTGTAGATATATTTTTTCTATTGTATACACTTATCATTCCATTCTAATCTATTTTATTTTCTATTGACATTATTATTACTTTTTTTTTTCTTTTATTATTTGTTTTTGTTATCCTATATTCAAAGAATAGCCTGGATGCTGTGTAAAGTAAACATTTATGATTAAGAAAAATCTTCAAAGAATGCTCACACAACCATAAGCTGTATGTTAAACAACTTAAGTCAATTAGCTTTTTTTTTCCTTTTTTAAAAGGAAAAATTTAAAAATTGTTACGTACAAAATGGAAACTTAAAGATCTGTTTCTTTTTTATTTATTTTTTTTTTTTTCTTTCCTATCAAGCAGCATATAATAGAACACCGTTTTATGCAATGCACGTACACCGGTCTCACATAACGTATACGGCTAACGTTGATTTTCGCTTGAAGACGTTTTTCGATGGTCCTAAGTATCGGAGCCTAAGAAAGTTATAATTTCGACGA
Source organism: Glossina pallidipes (assembly GCA_000688715.1). Taxonomy (NCBI): domain Eukaryota; kingdom Metazoa; phylum Arthropoda; class Insecta; order Diptera; family Glossinidae; genus Glossina; species Glossina pallidipes. The sequence goes on along the minus strand of KK499910.1, from coordinate 210,989 downwards.
AGTTTTGTTCTACTATACATTACAATGAATATGAATCTTGTAAAAGTATTTTATTATTTGTTTATTAGAATTATTCATAGCATGGTTTTGTAGATGGGTCAAGTAACTATTTTTATTAATTTGCAAATCAATGTATTCCATAGTAAATGAATATAGAATTTATTTATTTATTTTATTTTAATTAACACATTTATAATATTGAAGTCGTATTCTAAAAACCCCGTATGGTGAGATTACAATATCTGTTCACTAGATGTCACACGAAAATAAAGGGCAATAGTAGAGGGATACTGGTCAGAGATTTAATAAGAAAACAAAGAGAGAAAGTGTGTGTGTGTGAGTGAGTGAGAGAGAGAGAGAGAGAGAGAGAGAGGGGGGGGGGCAGGGAGAGAATAACCCATATAATCTAGCCGGATCCATATATAATAGCTCCCAAAACAAAAAGAAGCAAAGCAAAAGTAACAAGGGTAGTGCTTGCTGCGAAGAAAACTTACCATCTTATGCTTGTACGTAAAATAAGAACAAGCGAAATGTCGTACATCACTCGGCAAAGAATTGTACGCTGTCGTAAATCTTACCTGATATGACCTCCAGAATATATACGTGATTCGTGGAATCAGAAATTGGTCATTACGACCAGATCAACTGAAGAAAAAGATGTTGAACAAAGAGCTTAGGCCCTTAACTTACTGAATAATCTTGTAAAACGTGAGCAGAAGAGGTACTTTAATAGAGTTAAAGAAGGAAGACAACCTAGAAAATGCACTGCCTAAAATGAGAAACCTGGTCATGTCTCTCCAATTAATTGAGTTAAACAGTAATCGAATTTCATTCAAATATCACATTATCGTGGAACCAAAGATTTCCAAGACGTATACTATTAGAAGCATAATTAAGTCTTCCACTGGTCTAATTTTAATTTCCGTGAACATACAGGCGTTTAAGAAGTAGAATTTCCTAAGTAAAAAATTAATGCGAGAACTAACGCAGTTTAGATGCGAATCATAGCACAACTTATCATCAATAATCACATTCAGACATTTCAAACTGTCAAGAATGTCAATGTCAGTGGCATCTGTCTTAAGGGATAAGTTTAAATGTATATGAAGTAGTCGGTCCAGTTCACCTCAAGATTAATCAAAGTGACAGTCAATGTTTCTTTGGGAAGTCCGTGGAATGAATGAAACTTGTATATCGTCGATAAATGCAAAGGCCTTGCGTGAAGCTAAATTAAACATAGTCATACACAAGAAAGGTGAGCTCATAGAATGTTTTGCTCAAATTGTCGAGATCGATATATCATAATTTCTTGCTTATTGAGACGGACAAAAGAATGAATTCTTAAATGAATTGAAAGCCTCTTACAGGATTTATATAACAATTCGTTTGCCACGGATTAGCATCTCCGTCAATTTTTCCTTTCATATTTCTTCATATACTTTAAACGGTTTATAACGCGATATAAATAAAAATGGCTTACTTCAATTTATTTACATTTTCCTTTGACGATTTGATTGTTGTTGTTTTTGTTGTTGCTGTTGCATGTCATTTTTTTATTGAGCGGCCTCTTAGAGATGTTAATCGGAGAACATTGCGGTAAACTTTTATAATCTTCTTTTCCCTTCCTAAGTCATTGGACAAATACTCACAGGTCATTTGCTTCATACAAAGCGGCTTATGGCGAAAGCGCTTTGAACCCGCAACGCAGCTTATAGTTGAGTGCTTTCAAAATGGAAAGTGTATGAAGGATTCAATGCAAAAGTCTAAATATTTAAATTAAAGCAATAAAACCCTAAAATCAGTTCAAGGCCGCTAGGGTGTTTGCTTAAGAGTACAAGAATTGCCATAAGAAGATTATGAACAAGTTTATAATTTTCTTTTTCTTTCCTTTGTTTTTTTTTTTTTTACTTTTTACAATATCTTTCGTGTATTCGTAAGAATTGAAAATTTTCTTTAAATATCTTTTGCTGCCATTAACTATGCTTTGTCTTTTGTTGCTCTTAAACCTGCTAAACAAATTTTGAGTATAAAGCATCAAAGGAAAAACCAAATATTGCCTACATGTGCGTATGATGTGTGGAGATATACACGGGCACATAACGAATCATTTTTACTACGAAAAGCAATTGGTATGCAACTAACATCCTCCATATGTATGTATATACATACATAGGTAGCAAAACTATAGAGCATATAGGAAAACAAAGCAGCAGAAGACAACACACAACGCAACACAACACAACATTACACAAGACAACACAACTTTAATGACAGTTGCTGTCAACATATGACCAAGACGACCAATTAATGTCAGAACATTTTTTCGAAAAACAATGCAATGATACATATTTCTTGTGTTGTTTTTTAAACTCTGAAAAACAAAAAGAGCAAAAGAACAAGAAAAAGAAAAAGAGAATGGCACAGAAAACGAGAAACTTGTTTCGTACATAAACTTTTGTGTCTTGTTGAACATTCTCTTTCTCAAAGGACATTATGTCAATAAAACGGAAGAAAAGAAAAGCAAAAATGTGTATATTGTTCTGTGCTTTCTTGTGTCTGAGAATAAAGACACAAAACAAAAAGCGTACATAGCACAAACACGCGCACACCTACGTTTATTTGCTTAAAAACGAAATGAAGTTCGCATGGAATGTAAAAAATAATAATAATAAAAAGAAGAAAAGAAAAACAAAACAATAACAAAAAACATCGATACGAAGACAAAGCGAAATTTTGTGTATTGTATTGTGATAGTGACTACTGCTACTACTGCTACTACTGCTGCTGCTGCTGCTATTATTATTATTGTTGTTGTTATCTTTTATTCTTGTTGCGAATTTGAAAAGCAAGCAAAATGAAATTGAATGGAAAGCGTCATCATCAACGGCATAATATTGAACATTACATAAAAAACAAAAAACAGAAACAAAAATCGTCAGTAACAGTACACTAAAATAGTAGCATCAATATGCCCTATTAAGAATGTACGTACTATGCAGTTCGTACTCGTTTATAATTTGGTGGTTGCGTTGTGTTGTGTTGTGTATACCGGAGAAATAACAACAATAAAGAACAACACCATTAGTAGAGGGATTAATGTAGAAAATCAAAAAAATTATATAAAATGAAAAAAAAAAAGAGGAAAATATCCCGAAAGCAAGACATTTATTTAAAACTTTTCTACTCTTTCATATATTAGTTGCATTAAACCGAACAAAAAAAAAGAAAAAAAAAAAAGAGAAGAACAAAGGATATGAAGTAGTTCTAGATGCATGTGTAGAGCGAATATTCCTTCCATTGTGAATGCTTTTTGTTGAAACTGTGGATTCAACGAATATATTGCAATCTGTTATTGCAACTAGAAACACGTTCGCCCGCATGAGTCATAAGCTTTCATAAGCATAACTGACACATGAGAGTACACCGACTTAAACAAAAGAATATAAATCAGAAATGAATAAAATAACTCCGTTGATTACTTACCATACTCCTTCCATATACACTTTTGCCTAGCTAAAGCTTCCAGATTCTGCCGGTGTATACTACTTCCTTACCTCCTTCTCCAACATACAAAATGATTCCTAAAAAGTTGTTTTGAAAGAGAAAAACCCATTCATTTACCGCCTCCCACCAATAATATTGTAGTTTTTTATCGATCGAGTTGAGAGAGAAGCACGTTTCAATTTCAGTGAAAAGTTCCCACAATCGCGAGCATTAAAACATTTAAGACCAATTATTTGTCCACCAACTCAAAAATATATAGTATTCTAATAAAAAACTTGTCGGAGACGATCTCTATTCAAGAAAAATCCTTTGCGCTATACTTTTCCCGAAGAAACTAGATGTGTTACAATATGAAAGCATTTTCTTTAGCATGCAAACAGATTTCGTTTCTTCACAGGAAGACTCATACGCCATTTCATGTCATTTAAAAAAAAAAAAAAAACAAGATACACCCAATCTGGTTAAAAGAAAGTTCGTTTACGGTTCTTAGAAGCTCGGAAGAATACATTTTGACGTCTTAAAGAAAATAATTGAGTGAATATGGTTTGCTTATGGTGGAAACAATTAGAAGTTTTATCGAGCTGGTGAGATTTCGTCCCCGATCGATTAAAGTTTTCATAAGGCCCTGAGTTTGCGACTGACTGTTGAGTACAAGAGACGTTTTTGAGATTTAAATAAACGCAGAAATTTTTAAAAAGCATCTTAAGCCCATATATACGTTTCAAATGAAAAGCTCAGACCATTTTAAATGAATTTTGAATGCGTAGATTCAATATTTCGCCTTTACCTTAAAAATATTTTAAATATGAATCAAGTATATTATATAAATTTCTTCCGCTGCGACAAACTACCGGACAAACGAGCCATGATGTTCGTATGTGAAACTTTTCGCTAAAATTTTGAACAGACAACTATTAGCTTTTGCATCAAATTGTTGTAATTCTTCGAAACTCTTTCCCAGAAGAGATTGAGAGGCTCGAAGCAAAAGATGCACTGCTTTAAGTGACAGTAAACAAGCACATTTGATTAATTGCCGAAGGTATGAAAATGGCACAAGATCTAGCCAGATCAGATATCAATTAAGGTATTGCCAGGCAGAAAGACGGAAATCTATCAAATGGAAGAGCTTGACTTAGAATAACCGCTAAAGCTCTGTTAATATATTTTTTTTTTGTTTTTTCAAACTATGGCTATGAAATTGTGTGCCTTTTTTCGGCACAAAGGTTTTCCTTAATACAATTTCCAAGCCAAATCAATTTCGAATTCAAAACGACCAACGTTTCGTCCAAACTTACAAAGCTCCAAAGAAGTATTGTATAAATAAAGCGATGTTAGTGCAATTGCTAGCAAAAAGCTAGTCGCGCATATTGAAAATCGATTTGAAATCCATTTCCTTTCGTTTGCTTTTGCCGCATACTCGTTTTATGCATTTCCATAGCGATAAGGAAAACGTTTTTTTTAATTTACGAATGCATTATAATTGATTCGAATTTCTTGCAAACATTGCTAGCGCTAATGTAATCACTTAAACTTAGTTTGTTGCAAGTGCAAATAGTCCTAAAAGTGGCAGATTAAGATAATGGGTGGTTCGTATTGCCTTTACCATTAAAAGTACAACATATTAACCGATCAGTGCTGGATGGGTATGAGAGCTTTTTAAATTTGAAAAAGTTGTTTACCGGAAGGCTAAACGAGGAGAAGCAAATTTCTTAAGCCAAACCAATATAGCGCAAACACTTTTTAAACTCCAAGTTTATCTTCAATGCATGGCACTACATGTTTCTATTATGCGCTTTCCAAAGACGTACGTACGTACGTTGCTTTAAAGGTAAACTTTTCCTTATAAAAAAAAAATATATATATGTTTTTTTTATGTATTTTTAGTTTTAATAGATTTCAACGGCTATGTAGCACAGATGGGTAGTAACAGAACAGCAGGCTTTTTTTTGTTTGTTTGTTATTCTTTTTTAGTTTTTATGAAATCTAAAAGTTTTTAAAAACACATTTGATTTTTATGTTGACTTCACTTTTAAAGACTTCATATGTGTGCATATATGCTCTTTTTTAAGATTATTTAAAAAATTTTTAAACTTTATATTCGCCATAAGTAGAAATTTATTATTTGAGATAAGTTTTCTCGGGCGTAGAACATCACAAAGAAATGAAATGAAATCCTCATCTATTTTAAAAGAATAATTATATAAAGTTCGAAAAATGTTTTGTACTTAAACGAAAATTTTCTTTATGAGATATAATTTTCTTGTTGTGTGTATGTGCGCTAGGCAAACATGAAAAACACTTTAAGCATTCGAACACATGAACACAATTGTGAACGCATGAGAACTAATAACCGGGAAAGAGGTTTTAGTACAATATTTATTAGACAACTAAAGTCAGGCTGTCAGGCTTCGTTTGGAGCGATCTAAGCGACCACTTCTATTCACTATTTCTTCTCACTTGTTTTAATTCATATTATGCTTAGGCAATGCTTGGGTGCAGCGATTCATAATTTTCCATGACCTTGGGAAGACTAGAAAATATCTATTGCGTTACACTTACGATGTAGAATTATTTTTCGCTTTGATAGGGATCCCCGTCTGGTACAAGTGCTCCCACAATCTCGTACGTAGGCATTCGCGTTTCAATCGGTTTCCTCTAAATAAAAGGTTAATGCAAACTTCTTCAACTTTATCAGCGTATTAAAAACTTTATCTTTGATGAATCGGGTCGTGCCAGGAACATGAGCTAACGAAAAAAAATCGATTAAATCGATTAAATGAGATTTCTCCTAGAGTCCTCTGTGTATACGTTGCTCGAAAGAAAAACATTTTTAATGAAATTATTGTTAATGACAGAAGGTAATTGAGTCATTCATTGTTCGGCACTTCTGCAAAGCTCCAGCTTATGTTTATCAAAAATAATTATCTCGGAAAGATAACTTTCCAGACAATCACTACGCCATTTTGATTGCGTCGGTCACAGATTGAAGCTTGACAACCAGGCTTTTTTTTTTCTATGAGTAACGACTCAATAATTATTAGAGTGCTCGAAAACCTTTCCAATGGCTATATGGCCCGTATATAATATGATATGTTTATATATATATATCTTGTTTGGATATATAAATCAATTTAATATATAAACAAACAGAATTATATTTTAATTACGCGCAGGATTTTCATAAGTGAGTGGAGTATTTTCAAACTATTTGCGGTTAGGGTTGACATTTACATGCACAAATTTGAAAACTGATTAAATTTGTCTCTGAAGACCATTAACTACATAAAGTAAATGCCGCAAACTTTAGAAATTCTTTAACGATCTTAAAGGCCACGTAATAATTAAAGTTGAATGTAAAATTTAATGAAAATTATTTTTTAAACCTCGATTATGGCTACTAACATGTAAACATCTTGATTCATTCAATGAGACAAACAAAACTTGTATTTATGTTTCGGATGATGATTATTGATTGAATTTGATTTTGAAATTTCAATAAAAGCACATTTCAACAGACAATGCGTACTTAACATTATTAACTAGTCGTACTATCGCACAAAAACGTAAAGACAGACAGATATTTTCGCAAATTTTCTTGATAAGTAATCAAGTTCATTGTAATTGTGTTTGTTTCGTTTAAGTACAAGCAAGTATCTATGTAAAGATGTATCGTCATAGATATATGTATATATATATATATATATATATATATATATATATATATATACGTACGTAGGTTTGTGTCAATGGTTGAGTGTTGATTTTAGCATTTAACTGTTATGCTGACATGAAAAACAACAGCATCATACGAAATTACATTGAATTGTATTGATTTTGTCATAAAATTTTGTTAGTTGTGTGTTTGCGTGTGTCTTTATGCTTTCGATTGTCCAACAATTTCAAAAGTGAAGAAAATTGATTGTTATAGACATTTATATTTCAATGTGTGTGCACGCACGTATGTGTATGCATAAATGAATGCATGTGTAAAATGTAAGAATGTTCATTTGATTATAACATACACAAGCCAAAGTAGAAATGGTCGGTCACACACACACACACACACACACACCACTTACCACGTACACATTGAGAAAGTGCTGATGAAATGAATTGTCATCTGCGTTTCAATTTCCGGCATTGTTGACATAACCAATTTAACAATATCGACTAACACATACATGTACCCAACATGAACGAGTGCCATGATGACTATAATACTACTGATGACGATAATCATGATGATAATGACGATGATAATGATGAAACGTATTTCAAGTGTTTGTATCGTTTTCTACATTTTCTTTTTCGATTACTTCTTTACTTAAAATACACTCAATTCGAAAGTGTACTTATTTCATTAACACACATTTGTATGTAGTGCGGCGAGTGCGTTCATCTAAAGTCGTTAATTTCTCTTATCAATTATATGTCTTCTCAGCTAACATTAGTGAAAGCCTTACTCAAGCGCGGGCAGAGGGGGGGGGGGGGGGGGGGGG
>KK499910.1:126831-202886 GCA_000688715.1 Glossina pallidipes | reverse complement strand
TCATACAAAAAAGGAAAGGAAGATTTCGGTTTCATTCTATTAACCGCTGCTATGCCATCATCAATATCTACGAATATGTATGTTTGTAATAGAATACATTAACCTAACTAAACTACTGTTTTGTAATGGTTGTGGTTGTAAGTGATTTTTGTTTGGTTGTCTCCGTTGAGTTAGAGAGCGTCATTTTACGCGTTTTGCGCGGTTTTCGTACATTTTATGAGTTATGCTGATTCAAATGAATTGTAATGTCAAAAGTATTGTACTAATGAATAACGTCTGTCGGCATTTAAATAATTAATTATTCTGTAATTAAGTGAATTAATTTTAAGTGATTTACGTACGTACAATAAAAATATAATCACAGTCCATGAGGTATATATACATATGTCAGATCAATAAAAACGAAAAGTTCGCGATAAGTGGATAAATATATTAAATATTTCAAAATGTGAAGTCAATCGTTTACATTTATTGCTTTTTGCAATTTACAATACATGCTCATAAATTATATGTTTACGTATTCTATGTTTCAAACGTGGCTATTGTCGAAAGCATTGAGCGGATAGAACGTAGATAGTATAAGTTTTTTCAAAAAATCAAAATTTATTTATTTATTTATTTTTTCTTTTTGCTTAATAGATGTGTGAAAAGAAATTCGTTATCCGCATGAAAATTTTTCGTTGAAATATTTTGCTTTTTCCGGCGAAGATCACCAGCGTACTACAACTAGCTGCTGCAAGTTACAGGCTCATGTTTTACCTGTTGATTTCTAGCATCTCTAATTCACTAACAGATCTCTTCACAAGGTATTTAAAATCATTCAAAACCGTTTCCAAACAAAAGCACTTCAGTGTAGCTTCACGCAGACAGTCCTTATGCGCATACGAATCTGAGAGCGAATTGAAATCTTTCAATGTCTCTGCCAAGAAATGGAAATTTTGGGATGGGCTACCTGCGAGCTCGAAACTCGTCGAGAGAAGAGATCGAAAAGGAACATTCCAGCTTGGAAGGGCAATTTTATGGTCCGGAAGATAATAATAAAAAAACATGTGAATAATATATGTGAAAACTTTAAACGCGTTTATCACGAGACGTAGTATTTGAAACCCGCAAGCAGCATAACTCAAACAATTTTCGTCTTTGTCTTTCAAATTCTTTACTGTATCTTTAAAACCATATTATTCTCTAGTAAAACACGATTTTTCCGATAAGTCTATCTGAACATTTTTCATTGATAAAAGAATGACGTTTTTGGTCGAAATTTGCAGTTTTTCACTCAAGCACTCGCCAATTGCACAAAAGCAATATTTTCAAAAATTCCTGCGCCTTTCACTAGAGGAATAGAAATATAGATTAAATAGCTGTTTTTTAAATTCAAATTTGGTCCAGTTATCCTTATTGTCGCAGAACCCCTTGAGCGGAAGATGTCCGCAGAGAATGGTTATGGTGTTGCTAATTTTTAATATTTTTCAAAAATAAATTTTCTTTTCAATGCTTAATCGTATGCTTAAGAACCTCCTCAAATGTTAGTATTCAGCTGCTTTTCCATAAATCTAAAAAAAATTGCCCACCAAATTCCTTTTTATTAGGCTGCAGCACTGTGCTGTTCTCCCTTAAATATCTATATCTATCCCCGATGGGTCTAGGCTGCCTGAAAACCAGGTTTATGAATCGCAGCAAATCGAAGCAAATCGAATAAATTGCCTGATAAGATAGCATCGCTGCCAAATGGATGCAAACAAAATACTTGATCTCAATATTCATATGTAAACTTGTCATAAAACATTTTTCCTTTTTCTTCGCTATCTTAGAGGTAGGTATCAAAAAAGATCTTACTTCAAAAACGACATTTATTGTTGCTTCAAGTAAATAGACAAGATTCTTACTGTAAACAAATCCTGATCATATCTTATTTGTCTGTCCGAATGTTCCTACTTCTATTCGCCATTCCACACTTCACAATTTGAGTATATGTGGTTTTCGTGAGCGCAGCATTCTTGACATTGTGCATTCACGCAATTTAAAAGCTTTCGTCGCAATCTTTTCTTTTTTTTTAAATCATGTCATCAAGACCATACCCATCAATTCCTTCATGTAACTTTTTATACTCACATACCATATTACTTCTTACACATCGGAATTCACTCCGCGCTTTATTTTACTTTAAACAAATAATCACTAAGACAAACAAATAATAATACATACGTATTAAATCCAACTAACTCCAACTCAACTAAGGCCCGAACAAAGAACTTTGTGTTCACATTTCGCATTTTTTACACATCACAGTGAATTTTCGGTTGTTAATTTGCTGATCAATACACAAAGAAGAAGAAGAGAAATAATTCTCATGACATGAAAATATATATTAATAATCAATTTGTCCGTTGCGATTATGGATAAAATCTCGGTGGTCCTATTGTTAATTGCGATTGGTGTACAAGCTTCGGCTGCTGGTCGATTCAGTTTTTATAATTTATCTCTTGAGTTTATTTTTAAAGATGTTGGAAATAATGTGAACAAAGCTGTGGAACGAGCAGAATACATGACGCTGGATGAGTTAGGCATATCAAGAGGGTCATGTCAACGCAACTTCATGGCGCTTATATCCTTCGAAAGTATTCGTATGTGTTATGCTGACGATGAATTTATTTTACATTTACTACCAGTAGTGACAGCTGCCGAGGGTTCGCAAAAACCTCCAATAATGGTTAAATGTTTGACTGAACATCCGCTTATTGAAAAGGGTTCCAATAAATTACGTATGATGGGCAGTGTAGAAGAAATTGTGGATTTACTTGAACCCATTGAGAACAATACAAAACCCTATGAACCGGGTAGTTGTGTATTAGTGTATTTCTATACGTCCACGTGCCTAGCTTGCACGGTCTTTGCATTACCTGTTAATGCCTTGCCACATGCATTCAAGACTTTGCCAGTTGCTGCTATAGATGCGTACAAATTTCCAAGTTTCAATACTGAATTTCAAATTGTGGATTTACCAACATTACTGCTATTTTATCAAGGACGACCTGTAGTGAAGTATCGCGCCGGCGTAAGATTTGACACATTTGTTACGCGACATACTGGTCTCAAACCTATCGAATTCCCCAAATTTTTGGCATTAACACCTTTACCTTTCAAAGTAGAGCATCGAACCGATTATATATTAATGCTTGCCTGGGTGTTTATTTGCGCCTGTGCTGCTTATTATTTTCCAAAATTTCGCCTCGACAATCGTAGAAATGATTGAAAGGAATTTGCGCAAAGCAGAAGCACTACTACAGCCCTATTGACCTGGCATGCCATCAAAACAAATTAATTTTATTAATCTCATAGAGAATGGCTTAAGTTATATTTAAGTTAGTTGCTTATGAACATAAAAATCGAAATACTGATGCGATGCTTCAGTCAACTTAACACAAATATCGAACAAGTATTAGCTAATTGGAAGATGTTAAATGCGGTTTAATAAATCCTGCAGAACCAGTTCTATTCGCTCTCAATGGCTAAATAAAATAAAGGGCTTTTCCGCTGCTGTACTTTAAATTCATTCTAATGGGGATCTCATTTTGACACTGACAAGATTAGGTTTAATAGAAAAAATCTACAATTGATCCGATTACTTTCTTTTTTTGATTGACAAAGGCGAGGGGACTCTGTAGAGGATCATGAAAAAAATTTATGGGCAAGAGACATTAACAAAACCTTTAGCCAAACGATAGTTTATGTATATTGTAATTCTGGATGGAGGGATGTGTTTGCTAACAAGCGCTAAGTTGAATAATCTTCTTGTGTAGTTGTGCAGTTTATAAGCCACTTACAATGTTGTTAAATTAAATTAAAATAGGAAAGATTTCGATTGGGCGTGTGTGTGAACAGGTTATGCCTATATCATAAGCTTGCCTTTATAGCCGACAAACAAATGTTTGCTCCTGATTCTAGGTTCCTATCTTTATTGGGGCGACTGTGGCAACGTCCGCGAACAACGATGATCACACCAATACCTTTTGGTATAAAAAGGTATATGTTGTCGGTGTCTCGACATCTGGATTTTATTTAATTATAAGGCAATTGATTTATTTTTAACTAATATTTAATATATACCCATAGAGGGTATGCTAAGTTGCGGACTACTCTTACGAAAATTTAGTGTAAAATTTGTTGTGTATTGACGATCAAGAGGCTGGCTGCTTTAAGTCTACGCAATGCAAAGACAACTATTGCCCTCAACTAACGAAAGCAGCAAGCGGGGAAATATTATTTAGCATCACTCGCGCTGAGGTGATAAGAAAAGGGATTGCCGGGAACTGTCGTTGATTGCTGGTTCAAATCTCAGTGAGTTAGAATAAAGTTTGTAGGAGTTATGTATATATTTTGTTACCTAGATTTATGTTCATTTGTTAATACTCTACGCCTAAAAGTATGGCAAATTATTTACTTTGATCGATTTTCTGCTCTTGTAATGTTTTAGTTTAGGCCTTTAATTGTAATGGTCTTGTTGAATCCTACGGAATGTGCATCATAGCCAAGAAAGAATAAATATATGAAGAAAGATAAGAAAGAATAAATATATAGATATATGAAGTCAAAAGAAGCCATTTAATAAGCTTTAATCGGTCCACTCTTACGCCGGATTTTGATATTATCAGACTTCCATTAGAAATCGGTAAACGTTATGTGGGAAGTAGTTTACAGAAAATCCAATTAAATCACCCTAACATTTTGACCACAAATTCAAACAGTTCTCAAGCTATACATATATTTGTGTCGGTACAGGTACAGGTGTATGGTTTCCACAGATCGTGCTTTAATAACAATCAATAGCTTGCACATTTTATTTTAAGGAATCTGTTCTAAAACCTCGATGGCTTAATTATGGATCCCTCGATTGTGCCAATTATATGTTTCCATCGATTTTTATATCCATCCACCAAGCATGGATTAAGGTGAAGGCTTTTTCTTCCTAAAAATAGGACTAAATTAAAATTACAATAAGTGTCCCTTACCGTACAATGTCCGAAAATGATTTTATTTCACTGGATTGCTACTACTATGTTGGTAAATCAGTATTGTATGAAGTTAAAAGTTTGTTACTCTCGTTTTAGCCACTAACTGATTATCTTGACACAATTGCTTTCAATATAATAAATCAATAAGAAAGAGTTAGCAACACATACGAAAAGATAAAAACTTCCATCTTCCACTTTGATTCGATTCATGGACTATAGGTCACTTTTTTATAGTGTAATAAATGATCACGCCTTGATACGAGTGTTTTACAACGCCTTAACTTCAATCGTAAACGTGCTCAAGTTAATAATTGACTTGTCATAACATGATCTGCTGGGAAAGAATTCTATGCCATCACAGAGTTAATAGACAAGTAGTTAGGGGGAAGTAAAGCAAAGTGAAGTTTGTCACACAAATGCAAAACTCAACATACAAAGGCAAAAATTCGATTTCTAGAGACGTAGGTCGAGGTTTCGCTTTCATTGCTCATACTCCGGGTAGATGTCTTCCAGAACTTTCAGCACTCCAGTGTTACAGCTGTCTTCAGCTCTGTACCCTGACTGATTAGAAGTAAGCAAAGTTCTAGAATGCAAAGGTGCTCCTACTTGATCGGCTACTAAGCTTTCAATATATATTTTTTGTTCGACTTTCAACTTTTCCTCTATGTCCATGCCACCAATGTCTTCGTCACATATTGTTGAAAATAGACTGGATCGACCGCTCTCCTGCATAAGCGTGCATAAAGTCCAACCTAATCTATGGAAATTATTTTAAAGCTTGTCTTCTTTTTTTAATATGACCAATTATGGTGTTACCTGACTTTAACTTGTATTATATGGAAAAAAGGCCTTATAAAAATTTTTCTATTACCTTATTGTGTGCACACAGACGAGACTTGTGGGCAAAGCTTTAGTAAAGTTGAACAACTCGAATGAAAAACATATGGACAGATGGACAATTGTTTTGATCGAAACAGTTTGTAAGTCTGTGTGATAAAGACGTACTTTATAAATTCTCTATCGCAAATTTTATGATAAAATGAATACGTATTCAGTCCTTTGATGATGCTCATATACACATATATAAGAAAAATGAAGAAATTAATAATGCGTTTCATGTAGGTTTCTCATTTAATTATTAATTTGTTGCTTTTATTCACCGAAATGCACACTTGTGTCAACATAAATTTTTTCAATTTGATCAATATCGTCGTACGTATCTTTCATGTAAATATTCAGATATATGCATATATAGATGTTTCTTTGCCTGCCTTTTAAGTGATACGACTTTACAATCACACATACAAATGCATTTCTGGCATTTATTATATATTTGGTAAGGACGGATAGCCAAAAAGTTTTGTCATTGTGTGGTCATACAAATTTTATCGTCCTGTTCGTTATAAGAACAAAATATATATATATGTATATATATAGAGAGTTAAAAGTGTATTCATTCTTGATTAGTATCAGATTTCGAGTCGATGTACGTTTGAACATTTATTTCCTCTTTGAACTTTCACATGTTTGCAAATGCTAATGCAAAAAGCAAAAAACCCTTTTGAGTTTAAAGGCCCGGCTACGATCGGGTTACAAAAGCTATCACAATAATGGGGGAAAAAAGTACACCAATAAATTTTTGTTTGTATAAACTTTTGCTCTTCAGTAGATATCGATATAAAAAATGAAATCCAAAATTAAGAAAAAAATACCAAAATACTTTATAGATGCGCCGGGAGACTGATACCCAGATAAAATTTTTAAACAGTTCCTACTATTTCTTCATCAGCTTAAGCATGCTATACGACAAATTTAATATGCAGGAAAATTGATTTTTAATAAAAGAGATGTAAAGCTTTTGTTTTTTAGATATCGATCTCATCTCCATAAGACATCTTTTATTTTATATACACAAACATTCATTATGTTTTACGTGAACAGACAGGGGTAGCTTTCGATGTGAAAATTTTCTGTTGAGAAATAAATTTAAATCATTTTTAATATGAACCGATCATATATGTTGCAAAAAGTGCCGAAAGGTTTGTTTTTTAGTCCATGGCACACATCTATGCTGATTAACTGTCGCTAGAGATCGCCACAATTTTCATAAAAATCTTAAATGGAGAAAAAAAAAATAATAAAAATAATTAAATTCAGTCGATTAATTAAATTTATTGCCTATTTATTTACTTATTTTATTCTATTTTTTTTTTCTTTGTAATTCAGAATTTTTATTTCCAGGAGATGCGATACGCAAGATGTTCAACTCTTTGTTCTTTAAATGATAACCATATCCGGCAAAAGAGATTCGTTTCAATCTTACAGTTTTGCTTTTTCTTTAATTGCTCGCATATTCTTTTTGTTCAATTAATTAAAACGTCATCCTATGCAAATATTCAGATGTACCTGAATATGCGTCATAAATAATGACACATTGTTTCGGTGTATATTGCTGTAATGTTCTTTGAAGTTGCCATAAGTCATTGCTGGAGATGCGTATCTTTTTGCGTTCATTTGATAACTTTTCAACTTTTAAATTAAAAGTTTCATTAAAACGTTATGGATACATCATCGTGCAAGTCTTCAGGAAAACGCCAGGTGTCCATTATCCAAAATTTCACTTGTAATTATTATAAATCATAAAAAAAATCAATGATACATTTTTGCTCTTACAAGCGAACATCTCTCTTAAAACAAATGTCATCTGGTTTTAACGTAATAAGCAAAAAAACTGTATGTGCCTATGAAGGACGCTCGATTACTCATCAGATTAAATAAAAGAGTTATCAATAAGAGTGATGCCTTTTAAAAAAGCTAAAAAGAGAAAATGCAACTCAATGTCTTTAGATGTGCATGAGTGATGAAATTGTGCCCAAAAGTCTCGATATCGTCGCGTATCGACGTTATGTGGGCTGTGGATATTTATGTATAGGTACAGAGTAAGTTGTCTACAGAAACGATAGAGACATGTGTATCAATTACGCCCTTTAACAAGGTCATAAGGCTTTCTTAGAGCTCGCACTCAATCGTTCTGAGATCTCCTGCATATCATGTGACGCAATATCGTGACTTGTCGCTTCTTAGTCGCAATCCTCGCCTCTGAAATAATCTTCCAGCATCAGTCTTTCCCACTGTGCCTATTGTTTACACTCTTAAGCCAAACATACACGTGCACTATTCTATCCTTGCGTCAATCTTTATCTTCAACTGTTCCTGATCACCATAGTGCTCACGCATATAAGGAGCATCCCCTGAGTGGCTGTTCATATACAAAGGAAAAGAAAAAACATAGAAGAAAACGATATACGATCACGACCGAATCCTTTATAGCCATCGCCGTTATCCTGGAAAAACCAAAAAACTAAAAGAATTAAATTTTCATGCTTCATAATAAAGAGTAGACGAGGCTTATTTTTTCCATTTTCAAAATAAAAGTTTTTGTCGTATAGACGAGTGGGCGTTGTAGGCGTGTCCTTTGAAAAGTTCAGGACGGTGCCAAATTCTTTTGCAAATTGATAGACGATATTCTCCTTTTCGCTAATGGGGGAATATCAACCACGCATACACAGTCAGCCAGCCGAACACGCGGAAAGACGGACGTAGGTGCATTGCAAATTTGAAGCTGGCCAAGAATTCATACACTGAGGTGGTTTGAAAGCTTATTTCTCCGCCTTATAAACGTATACTATACGTTCAAATTTTTGTATATTTATCTGCAGTAGTTCATGAGCAATGAGCAAAAAGCCAATTTTTTATTCCTTTTGAAAAACGGATGTGTTCTCAGTTTTTAGTCAGTGTTACTGTGAGCGTGTCCTTCATTCGATTTGGCCACTTTTCAATATCTACCTGCGTAAGAAAATTTTCAACGCTTTTGTCAAATGTGAAGTCGATGGCATCATTTTTGCGGCCAAGAAAATGTTTACAAGAAATATGACTGACGGATGGACCGTGAACCATAGAGATCGTTATGCTTATATCGATTTAGAATTTTACGGTAATCAAGAATATGTACACATTGTGGGATCTCTGAAGCCTCAAAAATGAATAAACCTCTTATCCTTCGGTGACTGGTAAAGAAAAAAAAAAGTGTTGAATAAAAATATCGTTCGAATGTTTACCACGGCTTTGAATACACTGAGGTACACTGCTGACTGGCTCCTCTTATTAAGGATTTGAAATTGATCCAATTTTTATTATGCCGATCGATTCTGAATCACTTTCTGAATCGACCTAAACTTATCTGTCCTCCTGCCCCTTTGCGATAAAAATGTGTTTGAATTGAGAATGCGCTAGGATTGATTCCCACCATTTTATAACATTCAAGTGGACAGATATCTCATTAAACCTATGCCCGATAGAGAGCAACGTCAAACCAAAGAAAAATTCGTAAGGTCATTAAGTGCTAATCGATTAAGAATTTGTTAGAATTTAAACGTCATGTCAGAAGAAATCGTATGCCATACGAATTGAAGCATTTTTTCAGCAACGGCACTCCATGAGATATTAAAAAAACTGTCCAGCAAACGTTAGCTCATGCGTGCTATCTACTCGCTAAACATTGCTTTTTCTAAAGACGTATTTACTAAATTACGTGCCGGCAATAGTGCCTCTTAAATTGATGATGCTTCTCGAGAATGGGTTTCAAAAATAATTTTTTTTTCTTTTTTTTTGGTTATTGTTCTATCTTTTCTTCCATCGAAAAAATATTTATTTTTTTTTTTAGGCGTTTACAGGGGTGTTAACCCTTAAAGGTAAATGCTGCTTGAATTTTTCCCCAACATTCTTGAGTGCGGTTAAGAATTGAATTAAACTGAATTAATCGCATGAAATTAAATTTCCTACTGGCTAAGTACTTCTTAGACTCCTTAACGTAACTGCGGGCAAAGCTTGTCAAACATATTATCTATAAGTAAGTCATTGAAAATTGCATTACGCAATCATTACAAATTTTTAGGTTAAACTTCTTTAAATAACTAACTACATTAGTTTAATATGCAAATAAAGTTCAGCAGAAAGAAAGGAAGCTCACAGATATGCTTCAAAGCAAGTGCCTGTTTGTTGCTCAGATTCTTAACGAATGAAAAAAATACGTCTTATATTTAATATATAAGTAGCAATATCTATATATATAATTAATAACTTATCAAGAAAAACAACGAAGCACAAAATCTTGACATTTGAAAGCGACCTAAGGTCATATTTTTTGAAATCGATATATTTTTTCTTTATATAAATATATTAAGTATTAGTTCACAATATAAACACTATTTTCAGTAGAAAGGGTTCAGACCGCTTCTCAAATTGCGGGTCAGATATAATAGAGTTCAATTAAACTCCAAGTCTGTCTATGGCTGGGATTGAACTTACCGCAACCATAATTATATTGGAAGTTTGGCATTTTGTGTGGATTTTTGTCAAATTTCCAATGATTAGAAATAAAAGTTAGTACCTTAGTGTGCCTTATGAGCTCAGCTAGGCTCGTTTTGAAGTATAATACATAGCAGTAATAAAATGTGTGCTTAGCATTTGCAATTTTGAGAATTCAAAAAATAGATAGGGATGTAGATAGTCGGACGGGCAGACAGACAGACCTACAAAAGACCTGCAAAGAGATGTATGTAAATGCGAAAGCCTATCGATGATGAGTAAGTAAATTTCAGAATGGATAGATTATGGCGGACGCCGATGTATGAGCAAATGCGAACGCATTTAAAATGGACAACTGCGTCATTACGGTAGACAGTTGATCAGCGATAAAAATGTCCTACACGTGATATGATGATTTATGTTCGAATCCACGATGTTGTCTCTTCGCAGTCGGATGAATATAAATCGAGAACTTATTCGCAACTAGGCATTAAGGAATTTTTTTAGAAGAATATCTTGGATCTCAACTTAATAGTTGTGTAAAGAATAAAGAATGAAAAGCTTCTTTCTTTTTTTTTTTTGCTAACAAAGAACGTGCGAAGTGATTCGTGCGAAATACTTTTTTGTTCATCATTGAAAGACGTGAGTACACTGCGTATGGAAGAACTGGAATTATATACCATAATGTGTCTGTTTGCTTAATTTAGACTCCAGTTTGCTTCTTTGCCTGCCAACCCTTTACTAAAAAATTAAGGTCAAAAGCCAAAACTAGACATACACATGCTCAGTTAGCAATCAGGAGGCAAGGTTTGCAAGAAGAGTTGTTCGCCACAAAAACAACAATATTCGAAAATTATATCTGGAAATTAAAACAGATTTGCAAAGAATTGGTTAGAAATTGATTACACAATGATTTTGCGCTAACCGCACCAACTTGGGGCGCTGGCCGGTTCAAATCTTAGTATGGTTTGATCGCACTTTGTTGCAGCTATAGTAAGTGGTCCATCAGTAAAGCCATATATAACGCTTATCGAATAGACCAAGTCTTTATTTTGCACCTCTTCCTGTCTTTCTTCTTTCTTTGTGACCATCATCGTGTTACATATAGAAGCGATATCGCCTGAGTGATTGGTCATACGTTGAAAAAAAATAGAAAAAACAATTGTTTAAGATACCTTTTGAGGTGAATATAACGTCGTTATAGGGCCGTAATTGTTTGGATGCATGATATTTCCTAGTTTGGCAAATGAGATGAGCGAATAAAAGAATATCTTAACGAATGTGAAACAAGTAAAAGTATGAACGAATAAATTGACATAGACTGGAGGACGAATGGATCGGTTTTACGAAATAACTAAGAAACTTATTTGCCCATCGGATTCGACCGATTGTTGTGTTTTTGAAATGATTAAAGATCTTATGTGCGTATGTGTTTTTGTGTTGAGTTAAGCAAAACCAACTACTTCGGAAACCACCGAAACGTGCCTGTTATAATAATGCCGCAAATAGAATAAAAAAATTAGTATACCTTTGCAGTTTCATGTACAGCTTTCTGTACTTTTTATGCTTACACTTATATTTTTACGTTTATGTGTTACAAAATCTGGCTATTTTTTATGCGAAAAGCTTGATGTCTATTTGGTATTTGTTCAACATACTTGAGACACCACTTACATTTATAAAAGAGCATTTTCGTTCTCGATATATGTAGGTATGCCTGCACAAAACCATGTAACTAAGCAACATGTACACATTTATGCATACAACACAGGTTGGGTAAGAAAGCCAGTCAATGTTTGTAGAGGGATTTCGCTACCAGCGATTCTTTATGCAAACACGAGAGTATTTTTCCTTATTTTCGTTAAATTAAATTTAAGCGTATAAAAGGGGATTAAATGAAAAAAAAAAAAACTTAAACAAGGAAAAGTTTGACTAGAGATGTTGAGGAGAATATGATGATACATGCGTTAGTGGAAGTAACATCTACATGCATACATACCTACTTAAAAGATCCCTTTGTTTTATGGTTTATTTGATGCTTACGGTTTCTTTAGCTTAGTTTATTTTTCTTTTTATTATGTATGTTTGGGAGAACGTAGTTTGTTGCTCATTGAAGTAAACTTCGCAGCGTTTAATGCTTTACCCACATAACACACATAACGCTTCAAAATTATTTTTTTTTAAATATTAGGTAATGTTACTTCGCATTGCGAACTCAATTTATTACGAGTACGATATGGTAATTTTTCTTCACTCAAAGGTGAATATTTCTTCTTTTTTATCGACTGGAAATAATTTCATTTAGCTTTTCGTTAAATTGAAAAGATTTCCTAATTACAACCAATTTATATAACACGAAAACGAGAAAGAAATAGTTTTATGTTTATACATTTTTCATGGTATGTACGTATGCCATACAAACCAAATTTTTCTCTCATCCAGGAATTCTCATTGTGGATATCAAGACGTTGATACAAACGTATCCCCAAAGCTCCAAATTTCCATCCTATAAATCAACCATAAAGTAAACCTTTTTTTTTTTTACATGATTAATCACTCAGGGAATATCCCCTTTACTTGTCACGTGGTGACGGGTGGGAAGACATGCGAGGAGAGAAGAAGAGATAGAGAGATAGTGGGTGCAGCTTAATGGGTTTATACTTAACCGGTAAGTTTTATGTCCTTATCGAGTGATAGCTGACTGAATTTGAAAATTCAGTTTCAAGACCAAAGAGAAACCTGATGGATTAAGAAGTTGATCAGTGTAAGATTCCAATCATTTCTATTAGCGCCTCCAACCGATTGATTTTTAAATTCTCACGCATACGATAAGATGATCAGTTCTTCATTAAACTTCTCAAATAAAGAGTTTGAACGTACTACTTACTACCTACTCTCTGGTATGTCTGCAATTGTTGAACAAAAGACAATCAACAAAGCCTACGGAATGAAAAATTGTAAATGTAACCATCGTGGGAATTACGTGAAGGATGAACTTCACCGCAAACCATGAAGATCGAAATCGCCAACCTTTATCTACGAAATTTTCGATCCTGCAGTGACTCTCTGGGTCCTTCTTCTCCCCCACTTCTTTCAAATCGTTATCACGTTGTACTTGTAGTGGACATCACCTCTAAAAAAAATATATATAAACCAGAGTAAATGTGAAAAGCAAGGATTTGAAAGATCGAAAAATAACATGCCATTCACAAAAGAAGGAACAGGGAAGAATTAGTCTTTAATGTATAATTTAGTGGAAAGGGAGAAAAAAATTGAAATCTTTTAATGCCATGTAACTAAATATTCGATTATAGATAATTCCGATATCATGGGCGTCCTTTCTAAGTACAGTTCGTTGTATGTTTTTTGTCTCATAATGATGGACTGGAAATGAAATAACGACTTAGTTTATCTATAGGTAAACGTTAAAAACTCTTTGCTGTCTTTGCTCACACTGCAGCTCAGACGTCATTGTTGATGATAGGTTTTTGCACTAAAATTAAGTATTCATGGTTTTGTAAAGATATCTCATTGAAACGCCAAATTGAGGAAAATCGTCAATAGAGGAATGGTAGTGAAAGGAATGTTTGAGGGCAGTTGGTAATTTCGGTTTAACGCAATTTGGATTTCGTGCATTTTATTACCAATAACGATAGTATTCGCAGATAGTGTTGCGATGATGAACAAAGCTAAACAATAATATGAATTTTTTTTTGAATAAACTGTTCGTGTCCATCAGGAGTTGAGTTCTTCCGATATCGACAACTGTCGATTATTCGACTCGCTGTAACGCGTGATGAGTAGTGTCAGTATTCATCGAATCAAAAATCTTTCGATGGTAAAATTACTGACCAGCAACATGTTCACATTACGATCGATTCTATAAATCGGTCCTAGAACTTTACTCTCAAGTTCTTGATCCAAGCCTTAGTGAAGTAAACATAGCTGTTCATGAAGGCTGGTGTTTAATATCAGTTTCCTCCGTTGGGTGTGCTGCACACGCCTCTAACATCATCATAAATATGATTCGAATTAACTTTTCTTACACAACATCGCACGTCCGTCAATTCGCTTCCTTGAGCTCCTTATGTATTTTTGTATTTTTCCATCACATTGCTGGTTTAATCGAAAATCGAATCTCTTACAACTAAAAGTCATTAGATCTTAATGCTATTTTCTAAACGCACATTAAATAGGACCTTAGCGGGCTATGTACTATTTAGATAGTCGTGGACTTAAAGATAATATCTATGCAAACAATTTTTATTATTTCGAAAGACCTGTAGAAGCGAAATCCTGAGAAAACTAACTCCGCGTATTACGAGTTTATTGCTTTTAATAAATTTTATTATGAGATAGACGGATCCGTAGGTTAGTAAAAATTTATGCTGCAACCATTTAAGCATTCAAAGCAAAAATAATCTTACACAAGCAATTGACGTAGGAGGAATTGAATAAAAACTCGATGTCTGGCGTATATTTGTTCAAGGTGACGGCCGTATAAGAATTATTTAGAAGCTCTTTTTTGTTTTAAGAAAAGAAAACCAATTTGAAAGAACGTCTTATGACAGTGTGTTCGCTTATAAATTGTTTTTTAACATATCATTATTCTGCAGAGTAAAGCTATAATATTCTTTTAATATGAAAATGTTGTAAATTTTATTTGCTCTCACTCGTAGGTGTGCGGGAAAGGTCAACCGCTGTTTTAATGCCTGTATAGTTATGTTCTAAGAACATAAGATGTGTTACATAAAATTTATTCATCTTAAAGACCTTCCCTGCTGTTTTGTGCTCAAGATGAATGAAAAAGGAAAGTGAAATTGGAGTTTTTCCTTTGCCATGTCTTTTGAACAAACTGAAGAGCGCAACAAGTTTTTGGCAGTAAATTTGACTAACAATTAAAGCAGAATACCAAGGCCTCGCTACATTTTGATTGGTTTTGGTTAGTTGACTAACAATCTCTCTAATGGCTGATTAAGGATGAATATCTGCGCTCGTCTCGATTCGAGGAAAGCTGATCTTAATTGATGAGCAATAAATTCGATACAGTTTAATAAGTAATAGAAACAATGTTTTAGAAAAAAAAAAAAAAAAAAAAACAAAAATGTGCAAGAACATTATATTCGCTTAATTTCAGAGAAAACGTTTCTTAGGTCCAAAACTCAATACGTACGATTATAAAATAAATGAGCGAACAAAATTGCAGAGAGTGGGCTTATCGCTTTCGCTATTGGATAAACTCGATAGCTATCGATTATCGACCTTCAGTAACGAGTAGTGGGTTCACACAGCTGTCGACAAAGTGGCCATTTACCTTATTATCAAACGAAGGGTCTTTCGATCGTAAAATTGCAGCCAAGTAACATATTCAAGTTACTATCGAATTCACAGCCATAAAGAGACGCAAGAATTTTAATCTCTTTGTGGGTATCTACCAAAATAGTGTTTGTATCGGATTTTCAAATGGCTCTGATTAACTTTAAATCGAAAGCGGCTCAAATTTTTTTTTTGGTTTTTTTTTTTTAAATTTTTTCTATTCCATTTTCTTACTATTGAGTGCGGGTGTTTTGTTGTTGATAATTTCGAGCACGAAATACGGACGCAAACCAAGAGAAGAATAGAATGTAAGAATTTGGCATGCGGACTTAGGCCGCTTTTCATGTAATGGCCGAATGGACACGCCATGGCTAATATTTCCGTAATCGCACACGAATCAGTGAGCGAGATATACAGCGTCTGGTTGTTATGAAACTAATAATAAAACTAAAATGTTGTCGATATGTTGTCGATGTAGAAGAAAGATGGAACTTTTTCGCGAACCTTGTATTTCGGCTTGTGTAGTTGGGTAGGTATGAAACCCATACAAATTTCGAAATGTTGATGGATAACAATATACTCTTATGAGTACACGAGACACAAATTGTTTGTTCATTGCGTTACACTTAAGCATACATATGAGCGTGTGTGTTTTTTTGTGCGCACTTCGTAAGCTTGGGTAAGTTTATATAAAATAAAATTTTGCTTTTCTTTTTCTGCTTTACTTTCTGCTCTAATATATCTTTCCTTTTCCGGTAAAAGGATTTATTTTGGCATCATTTTATGTTGAGTATGACATAGCTTAGCGTTATTCATTCAACTTGATTTGTTGCAATTTATTTGAAGTACTGTCGTTTATTTAAACACTCAGTTGTCATTGAGTGTCTATATCTGTGTCTGCTTTTGTGTTCCTTTCTTCCTCTTGTTTCGGTCGATACGCTAAACGTTACCATATAATATATAAGAGTGATTGCATGATAGTTGTAGTTTTAGTAAAGCTACCATTTTGCTATTGTTGTTACTTGTTATTTTTCTGGAAGCGTTGATGTTGTTTGCTCGACGAATCAACGAAAATGCGTCAAGTTTGTTTATTCAATTTATTCCGCGCTTACATTTAATATCATGGAAATGATAACGATAGCAACGATAATGTTGATGAATTTATTGTATTTATGTTAAATTTATTCTTGTTACAATATATTGAGTGATTCACATTTTAAATCAATTTATTGAATCAATTTATTATTAATTTGTTTCTCTTATATATATATATATATATATATATATATATATGTAATAAAAAGAGAAAAGTTACAGAGTCCTTTTGTTTTGGAAACGAAAAATCATGGTCCAGCCCTTGAGAAGCGTAGCAACATCTTTGCTCGCTTTGAGATAGAACCTTCAAATTTGAGATCAAATTTCTCCAATGATAGAATCAACTTTGATGCGACAGCTCACGGCGTCAGTAAGTTTTAATGAAAAACAGAGAGAGAGAGAGAGGGAGAGAGTGAGTGAGGGTTTTTGCCCATTGCGGAGGGAAAAAAGGTAAACTCGAAAAAGGGAATTAAAACTCAAAACAAACAAAGATACAAAATTTTCTTTTCAGCTTGAAGCTTCAAGCTTCTGCGTGTACTTCTGTTGTATCGAAAACTTCTGTTCATTTTGCCGCAAATGATTACCGCCCCAACGCATATATAAAATTCCGTTCTTCATGTAAAAATCTACAAATATCAGTCGGATTGCCCTAACCGTGTGTCCCGGCTGTTTAACTTCAGTTGTCTGTGCTTAGGTCTAATGAATTTGAATGTTGATATCAACGATTAAACGAGTGGACATTTGCTTCTCATTAAGTTAACGACAGATTTTGAGAATTGATGCAGAAATAAGAAATTTAAAAAAATTCTTAAAAATGTTGGAAATCTACGCACGGAAAAACCAATTTAAGTTTATATAGATTGGCATGCAATTTTTAACCTTACGAACACTATACTCATTGTGCAACCTCCAATATTCAATACTTCAAATCACTATTTGAAAGCTTCAATATATTTTCTTGACTGTATTGATGGGAACACTTATTAGTAAGACGTTTAGGAATTTTTATAGAAAACATTTAATCTATTTTGGCGATAAGTTTTTAGTTCCACTTTAAACTTATTACAGACAAATTTGTGAACTGGTCTCGTTCATTTTAAGCGTCTCTGCGATAGTCAACTCAAATTACACATGTCTGATTTCCAAGATGGTTTTCAGATGATTTTCAAAACTATTTGAATTAAGTTTTGAGCCCTTATATCCTAAAAAGTGCACGGTACAATTTCCAGTCCATTCTTGAATATGATTGTGGGTGAGGGACGGCCATTATCACTTTTGATGTATGGTTAAGAGTACATATGACAGTTTTCAGTTGTCAACTTTAATTTTTGTGATTGGGCTTGCCAAGGCCGATTGCCGAATATCATGCTAATGAGGAAGATGTTGTCTCGACGTTTAAGCGGGAAGCATGAGACTCATTAGCGTTAGCATTCCCATGAGAGCGGAATTCAAAATGTATAACAGATAAGTAAATTATATTCCGCTTTATCCGAATCTTTCATATTGCGACACTCTATAATATTTCGGGGACATGGGCGTTTTTTTCTATTTTTATTTGAATACTGAAGAAGCGCCCATTAAATGGATGTTTTATCGTTGAGTCGGCCGCAGCTTTTGAAACTCAATTTTTTTTTTTAAACAGAAATGTTTTCACTTCATCTTGTATTCTGAACACGCCTTTCAGCCAATTTCATTCAATTCCACTGACAATCTATCTCTAAGAACATCTATTATTGCTGCCAAACTTGACGCCAATATCTTCATTTATGCTGTTAGGAGATTTTTATCACAACATTTTTGACGGACAGTCAAAAAGACAGATAGACGCAGAATTTGATATCTATCAAGGACACATACATACATAGTTTATGATATCCTCTAAGTTTACTCCTAACCTTCGGTTCTGACTATAAAAAGAAAAGCGTTTTATACGAGTTGAGTTAAAGTTTCTAATACGCACCACTAACTAACAACACACACACAAACATATACATTTACGTATATATGTAAGTGATATTTGCATGCAAACGGACACCATTCATGTCAATATAAATATTGCTCATCGTGTCGTATACGTCAAGCGCCGTAACTCGTTGCGTATGACAACAAATACTAGACAATATTTGCTTCATATTAAAAATATATTTTCACAGCCATTCAAGCCATCCCGCATTTTCTTGCATGGTTTAAACAACTTTTTATGTATTTCGGATTAATTAGCTTATTGGCTCGGTAAGCCAAGTTTTTGGGCTTGATATGCACACCTTAGGCTTCGCTCAATGATTTAATGGAGAGAACAACTTCTCGGTTATTTGCTAATGGGGCGTTTTTAACTGGATGTAACTGATCCAGGGTTACAGTTTGATGATGACAAAGGCAAATCGTTTTCACTATTCATTTTATGAATTCTTCGAATGATTATGCCTGGGCATTGTAAGCTTTTGATAAATTTCGTATACCTAATGCAACCAATTATTTTGGATTATTGGAAGGAACATTTTGTAATTTTTCGCACGTGTCTATAGATGGCTAGACTTCGTTTTCGTCAACATTGCAACGAGCATTTTGTGTAATTCTTGCTGCTTTTGATTGCTTTATTATAATAATAGTGCACATTGTTGCAACCGGAATGTTTCTTGAAACTTTATTTGGGAACAATAAAATGGACCACCTAAATACGGGTGAACCCTTTCGAGTTCACTTTTAAAGTACTTACTTCACTATTCCATATTATTACAAAACAGTAGAATATTAAACTTCACCTTTTATGGAGTTTATTAATTTGAAAATGCAGTTGGTATTGATGTCGTAGGTGGCTACCATACGCCATACAAGGCGTAAAATTCAGTCTTCACCTTTTTTATTAGTCGTTCCTCTGCTAATTAAAGGCGAGCTTGTGGGCTAAACTGAATTCTATTGTAATAAAAACAAATCTTAATTTATCCCTGAAAGAATGGCCTCAACACGTTGCTTAAGAAGAAGAACTTGTTATACACTGTGTAGGTTAATTTTGTTTTATTGAAAAAAGTTGCACGACTTCAAATAAGACTAAAGTAATTCCGTTAGGCTTACGCATGCAAATTCTTTACAGGCTCTCTAGGAGGCGTTTTCTTAAAAGAATTTCAATAAATCTAACACATTCCCTACAAAAAAGTTTCATTTTTAGTATTTGATAGCTTAAAGAGGGGAAGAATAACAAGGTCTTTGAAAAGAAAATTAATTTTGTCAAATTGCTTTAACGTACATAAGTCCACATTTTGTGTCGTCGCTTTCATACCAAGTCTCCTATTAAAGCACGAAAATGAAGCACGAGTTGTATTGGACGTATAGGTGCAAGATCAGCCCTGCTCGGCTGCAATGGTTAAACTTCTTTAACGTACGTAAATGACTATAAAGTAACAGTAAAGGGGTACAGCTTATGCTAAATAGATGTGTATCTGGGACTGTGTAGGGTGTTTGCGGACATTAAAAACGATAATAGCGCACACTCTTGCTTATTAAGTAAGCTCCATGTGCCGTTGGTCAAGTTCACTAGTAAACTCATCTGGTTAGATATTAAACTAAACTGCAACAATTTGTTAAAGGACATGATGGTTAGGGCAACGCCTTTTAAAAGTGAAGTTATGTATATAATGACATGTAAAAATATACTTGTCACTTTTTTAATTGGATTTTATATTATATCCATTGTTACGATTAAAGATAATAATGATGATGATTATGATGACGATGATCAACTCCACTATTAAACATGTCACTTGTGCTGACATTTAATGGTTAAAATTATGACATGTTCCCACCAGTTTTTATATATAAATTTAATTGTAACCAAAATTTAAATCTTTGATTCCTTTTTGTTCTCACATTTGCTTTGACTGTGTGTGGCCTTAATTCGACATATGAAAATAGCCATGAAAAAGTAAATAAAAAATATATTTAAAAAAAGCGAAAGAGAGAAGAAACGCTTTAGTGGATCATGGCCCACCATTAAGTACCCTACACCATGTCGGTTACTACAGTTACTCATATGACGCCTTTTCAAAATAATACTTTATATTAGGCGTGGTTGAAAAAGTGGTCGGATGCGAAAGATATTCAATGGCGTGTGTCCTTGCAACAAAACCGAATTAAATCAAAATATACTAGAAAGTGCGGCGGAAAAACATTATTTATGGAAATTGCTATTGGATGGAGAGCAACGTGGGAGAATAATATTTTTGTAGGTTATTACTAGGTATTAGAAGAAAAAATTACTTTTAACATATACTAAAAAATGGCAACACCCAACCCATTGCCTGGATACATACCTAGCTAAGAGGGTTTTGTGGCAAGCAGTAGAAATGATCCCAATTTGAATTAAAAAAAAAAAACATTTGATCTACATTCCTACATCTGATAAAACACGTTGATTTTTGTGCAGTAGGCGAGTGTTTGAGTGGAAAACTTCAATTATCGGCCAGAAGAAAGTCACTCTTTTAAAATGGAAAAACGTTCAGAATAACTTATCGAAAAAATCCTATGTCATTCACTAGAGAATGTTATTTTGACGTCACAGTAAATAGTTCGAATGTTATCAACACGTTTTTCTATCGCAATTAATTTTTGATTATCTATTTCTATTAGCCTGGGATCTGTTCACATAGTCGTTCTCCGTCTCTTTCCTCGAAGATTTTATGCTACAACCTGTCTGTTTCAAAGACCGCTCAGCTTTCTTGACCCCGTTACCGTTGGCTTCAATGCATCAATTGTATGATTGGATACCAGTACCAATTTCGAAAGCTTTGATGGTTTTTAGCATATTAGTCCTACCGGTATTGCAAGTGCACACAACAATGTCACTGGCGATACCTAAGGGTTTTTGTTTGAGAGAAACCCCGAAATTTCAAGGAAAAAATATTTTCCACCTAATGAAATGTTTTTCACGCATTCTAGGACGTTAAGGAAATCTATTTACCAAAAAAAAATTGATTTTTTGCAAAATTTACGATGTGTTCTACTCCCTTAAAAATTGACAAAATACCGTAATGAAAACAGAATATTTTTGATGCCATTTTCACTCCAATAGCTTGTTGAATACTATCTTCGATTATGAAACACTTCTCCGACGATTCCGGATTGTTTGTGTTTTCATTTTTGATAAGCCATATTTTCAGATGCTAGATGCAGGCGGAAACAGTATTATAAAATACTTACTTGTACTTTTGACTTGCTTTCATTTCCTCGAAGGTAGGAATGCATACATAAAATACACAAACATTTTATCAGTATATATATACATATATATATATATATTGTTTTGTCTTATAGCTTTTTTAACTTTAATAATAACATTTTTTTTCATTTTCTCTACTTTTCAGAAAAATTTTCTTATTTGAAAGCTTTGCACGGGTAAGTTATTGCAACATAACTACTTAACATTACATTCGCTGATGCGTTATGTTTAGTGTAACTCCAAAGCTAGTTTTCTATATTAATTTGGATACAATACATCATTTAATAAGTTCGTAGCATAACTTGTGTATATAGGATGAGAACTGACGAATTCCTATGATGATTAGATTGTACCAAAATAGCAACACCTTTGGTTTAAGTGTTGATACTATTTGAAAGTCATAAGAACTGATTAATAGTGGCGATATCTAACTGTCATTCTACGAACTTATTGACTGATGAGATATAAAGAAATTTCTATATCATGAAAAATGAAGGCATCGCATTAATTAACTGCAGTACAGATGACATTTCAGATCATCAGATATTATGATGAATTTACTCTAGAGCAAGTTGTCTGGACTTAGATATAAAAACATGGTTGTCAGTTAAGTCTATACCTCTCTAGATCTGTTCGTCATATGCACATGTTGGCAACGATCACATACATCAACAAATATTTTCAACGTATCGTTGACCTTAATAGCCAATTTTGGTTGGAATATGGCAAAGTTTACTTTAATTGGATCAAAATCCGAATTACATCAGTAATGGAATTTTATTTTACATAAAATCTCTTTTCAAGTTTTTTCATCGCTTAATTTTAAACTTTATGCTTTAAGGTTAAGAGACATCACCGACGAAATTGCATTTAAACTTGAGTAGGCTTAGTAATGCGAGACCCTGTCATCTTTGAAAACGTACGGTTGGTTTAATTAACGGCGACGATTACAGTTGATTTCTATTTCTCACTGAGAATGTAAGTCATAAAAACAAAGAATTGTTTATCAAGTATAATATAATGAAAAAAGGAAACGTTAACCAACTAACAGAAGTGAATGAAATATTCTTTCTATAGTAAATACTTTTCAGTGGAATCAATTTGTTTGCTTTTCTTTCACACGAATTCGATAAACTTTAAAAAACCTCAATATTTGTATGCAGCGCTCTGTACTACTCACAAGCACTTTAAACACATAGCCAATAATCACAAGAATTCCGACCTTCTCTTCCGTGCGGACTATGAGCAAGAAATATTAAGCCAAACTGGGCGTTCTTTTATGCAACAATTTGAATTTCGCTAAATGAGTAGACGCTGCATTGACTACAATACTATAGAGAGTATAAAAATATGTATAACATATATGAAGATAAAAAAGTTTGACGAAGCGAGCGAAAGCTTCACTCTGACGCTTTACAAAAGTAAAACACAGTTTGAGCGGTGGCCGCGAGGCAACGCTTCAAACACGAATCCGTTTCATTGATAAATCTATCCATTATCTCTAATCTAGAATTTCCGAACCTACGCTTATGAACTACGGTACTAATGTTGAGCGACTCATCAAGAACAAACACAAAACAAAGTGCGCTAAGGGATGGTACTGGTGCAGTCATCGCACTTTTTCTTTCAATAGTAAAAGAATACGATACAGTAAAGGCCTCGAAAAAGACTTGACGACACCGTCTCAAGGGAAGCACGAATTGTTATTTCTTATTTCTCAGCAGCCCGCTTATTGCAATAATGTCCAAATGATTTGTAAAATTTGTAAACTCAACTTTTTTGCATAAAATAATAAAAAATGTTGAAAGTTCTCTTCATTATCGAGTAGTTTGCTTTGGACACCAGGCATGAGTGTGAAATATTAACTAGAGTTCCTATGCTTGTCGTTTTTAAAATTTATATTCTTCGATATTAAACGCCCATAAGTTTTACTCAGAATAGCAACGGCTTTAGTATGCAATTAATTCGATTGAAGTTTTTAAACTAAAAAGTTCTTCTAAATATTATGCGGCTGGCAGTAATTGACTTTAACCTTAAAAAAGCCAAACGGAGGCGGATAAATAGTGATAGTAATAATAATAATAATAATAATAAAACTTTTAAACACAATTTATCCCAAACGCAAAGTCTAAAAGTAGTGTATATATACATATGTATATATATATCTATATATATATAGATGAACAATCAAAGTTTATGTTGATAGAAAAAAAATAAAAAAAATTGATGGACGCAAAAACTTCAATAGAGTAAGAAAAAGAAGAAGAAGAAAAAAACAACTGAGCAACAAAGCATAAAAGTGTATTGTCGCAATAGTTTGTTTACAATAATGTATACATACGCATAAAAAGAACCGCCAGGATAACCTAGAAAGCTGAATAGTTCCTTTATCCAGCATAACACGTTCTCAAGTTGTGAAAGCAAAAAAGAAACTCATGCACACACATACATATATATGGGATTTCAAGTATGCAGTAAGAGTTTTTCTAAGTATTTTATGTGCATAAGTTTTTCTTTTTTCACTCGTTTTTTTTTTTATTTTATTCTTATACCAATCAATATTGTACTTATTTACTATTTGGCTAATTCGCGCTGTCAAACTGGCTTTAAACCAATAACAATAAATGTTGTTGTGGTTGATTTTCATTCAACTATAATGTACAAAGAAAAACTTTGTTCTTCTTCTATATAACTTGATTTTTATTTTACAATTTAGTTTTTCTACAGAAGTTGACTTTGCAAAAAGAAAGAAAATAATAAATAAATAAAAGAATAAAAGAAATTTTCTAAAAACTTTTTCTCAATAACAAAAGCATAGTAGAGAATAAATCGAACTAAAGAAAAGTTGTATAGATAAAGGAAACTTTTCTCAGCGCTTAAGATGGATGAGATGAGGTGAATGCAGAAAAAGATTAAGAAATTTTTTTTTCTTATTGAACATGTGGTATCACTTTTCGAGTATGGAGTAATGCAATAAATAAGAAAAGTTTTTTAATTTTTTAAAAAAAAAAAAAAAAACGGAAAAGGAAAAGGAAAATTCTCACAAACAATTTTTCTTTGTTTTTTTTTCTTTTTTGCCTTTTTTTCATTATGCAATCAAAAGCAAAAAATGTTTGAGGTAAACCTTTTCGAAATTTTAACAACTTTCAAATCAACATTCTTGATTAGGTTTACAAAGAACACCTGGAGTTATTGATTATCTAGCCAGGTTAAACAAAAAAGATAATTGTTATAATACACACACATGCAACTGCAACTGCTACTACCATAGCCTTGCAAGGTGCTGAGGAGAAGTTGGTTTTTACGTATTCTATATATTTCCTTAGGCAGTAGTAGAAAGGGAAGGGAAGTACGTTAGAAGTAGTTGTAATAAGTGAAAATGCGATGAAAATGTTATTCATTTTAGTTTTTTAGATTGTTTACATTTCAACGATGTCAACGTCATTTCCTAAGCTGAGGTTCAGCACCGCAAGTCAATTAAAAAGGAAATATGGCTAGTCGTGCGCTAGGTGTGCGCTTATGACCGCTGACAGGTTACAGGTTCATTAGCACTGGATTTACGGCAGCTAATCTAGTGTTAAAATGAAATCGTTTATGAAGCGAAAAGTCTTGACTGACCGTATAACGTACCTCTATACTAACATGTCTGGCAACGTGCTGCAATACTTCGACTCCTTGCACGCTGTCTAAACGCTTTCAACTTAAATTTATAACGTGGTATGAAGAAAATAAATTTGTAAATTTGCCGATTGCATCACGCGTAAGTGAGACGCTTACATCCGCCATTCGTATGTCAATCATAACCGTTTCGTCTCTTTATCATATCGCACATAAGTACTTCATAAGTTTCACAAGTTCATCAGTTTGTGAATTTATTCTTCTATTTGAAATGCTAACAATGAGTACAAAGAAAATATGGGGAAATTCTTCTCTTTTCCGTGGGTCGAGGATCAAGAAAATGTATACGCTACGGGGCTTCTGAAGCACCTTTCTGAGTGTTGCAAACGTTTCGAACAAATGAATATACACTTTATTCTTCGGTAATGGGTATAAAAGCAATTTTCCCTACTATCGATATACATATATATATATATATATATGTATATGAAAATTTTCCGGATTTCTTCTAATCCCGAAGAACGAGCAATTTAGTGGTAGTTGTCATGAGTCGCCTGTTGTCCTGCGTTCGATAGAAATGAAGGGAAAAATTCGATGATTTACTTTGACTTGATGCCAAACACCGAGTAACGTTTGTGTTAATCGTAAACTTCTCCTTTAGGCTTGATGTTTGTTTGTCTAGCCTACAAACAATTAACAACTCGCAAAGAGTTAAGAAAAGCATCAGAAAAATGCCAAATTAACTAACTGTTCTCTTAATTGCTTTCATGCTTCAATTTCTGCTTGCTTTTTTCTCGTGTATTCTAAATAAAATCTATGTAAGTATTTGTTAAATTGCACTGCTGTCCGTAGCTATTGCTCACGAGTACTGTAAATTGCAAATTGAAGGAAAATTCTTTGTTTCTAATTAAGGCTTAACTAAGCGTTTCGGTAATTTTTATCATTTTCTTTCAAAAAGCTTTAAACCAAAGCAAATAAACAACAAGATGCCTTTGCTTTAGTGCGATTCTTGAAAAGTTATCGTCAAATATATGAAAAATCGCAAAATTTGTTTGCTTACTGCAGGCCTTTTGCAGTCTAAACATAAATGATCATAAGTTTCTCAAAAGTTTTTTTTCGCCTTTAAATGGGTCATATCGTGTTTTAAAACAAGTGAGAATGCTATAGTCCCGCATGGCCGGTCAATAGATACCCTATACCATTTGGCTTAATTAATAATGCGCCAAAAAGTAGACATTATCCTTACGTAAATTCACAATTTTCACCACAACCCTAAAATAAACGATACTCATAAAGCCTTAGTTTTGATTAAAATCCATATAGGGGCTGGTAACCGAGAAATAGACGTACCTGGTCCAAATTGAGTGAAGTTAATTTTTGTTTCAAGTTATTTTCATCCCCAAAGTGTTGAAAATGATGTCTTTTTACTTTGAAAGTGATTCAGGCAAGGGGTTCAAAAAGTGGCCTTGTCCGACCTAATGTTTTCACACCAATTCGGAATAACGAAATGTCTTTAGTAACTGATTTTGACGCGAAGTTTCGAAAATTATACTTTTAATTTTTATATACTGATTTAGTAGAATAAGGCGTTATATGGGGATTGGTCGAAAAAGTGCGCTGATCTCAACCATTTTCAAGAGCGTTCGTCCTTGGGCCAAAACACGTGAGTGCACCAAATTTGAACAGACATCAGACGCAAACACGGACAGACAAGCTTAAATCGGTCTAGGATATGATTCGGAATCTATCGGTATCTCAAATTGTTCTGCTTGTTACAACCGTGCGCACAAACTTAACATACTTTGTACCACAAGTGATGTAGGTAGTGGTA
This sequence comes from Glossina pallidipes, assembly GCA_000688715.1. Taxonomy (NCBI): domain Eukaryota; kingdom Metazoa; phylum Arthropoda; class Insecta; order Diptera; family Glossinidae; genus Glossina; species Glossina pallidipes. The sequence continues at coordinate 175,435 of KK499910.1, read as the reverse complement.
TAACTATTCTATAGACATAAAGAAAGAGCTTATGTGCGATATTTTTCAATTTAAATTCCATTTTTGCGATTTTGAAAGTTTTAACAGCGAGTCAAAGTTCCTGTAAGCAAGTTCTTGAATTTCGGTTACAGACTATAACACTAAATGTATTTTTCGATATTAGAGACGGTGTGTCTCCCTTCGCGCTGCAAAAATTTCGAATCAAACTCAATTATTAAGTCTAATAACCTATTTTCTATTTGCACTCTTTAGAATTCCGTTTTCGTCTTCAGAATTCATTCACTATGTTTGCCACACTCGGTAGCTTTTCTCATTACTGAAAAGCACATAAGCAAGCACACAAGTAAGAAATTAAATTAACGTAACCTTACCCAATATTAAAAAGATGATGATGGGCACCCAAGTTTCACCCTAATGAAAACACACCTTTTTCACTCATTTACTTTTTGAATTTTATTAAGAGCAGAGGCATTTCGGTTTTTCTTATGTAAATATTTGCTTCTGTGTTTTCTGCTATAATCCCACGTAAGCTTATAAACCATTAAAATAAATATATATATATATACGTAACACATACAAGTGATGGGTTTTTTTTTTTTATTTTTTGCATCTCTTAACCGCTCTTTGATTTGGTTTACTTCAGCTTGTGCTTGTATGGGGATCTTGTTTTTATTATTATTAATTTATGTGTTTATTGGATTTTAAACTCAGACATAAATTGTTTATGGTCTTTAATAATTGTTTTGAAATACATGAGATTTTTCATAGTCTGAGTTACTCTCTGCTCTCATTTATATAAATATATGTCGTAATATTTTCTGACACCTAATGAAGGCAGTATCGTAAGCAAAAACGGAATAGTACATAAAGGCAAAGTCGATTTTTTCAATTATTTCTTTTTCCTAAACAGCGCCTGGAGTTGAATTGCGTAGAAAGGTTAAGTAACTAAAGGAGCTAATGAAGAAAAGTAATAGCCTTTTAATATATTAAATTACAATACAGTTGCATATCTTACAATTTTTATAAAGTCCCATAACGATACACCATTTAATTTCTACTATGTTTGCTACATATATGTAAACACCCTGTGTAGGACATCTTTGATGGGCATTTACCGCCATAAAAATTGCTGTCATGTAATTTTTTAACCCTGATTATTGATATGTTAATCGCTTTATGCTGTAAATGACTTCATCGTTGCATGCCCTAAGTAACTCGTACAATACGGACTCACGTAATAGGGAGGCTTGCTCTAAAATGCTTGTAATTTTTTGCTTTTCCTAGGCTTTTTTAAATTAGCCCTCACATCTCTATTTGCAATATTAATTAATGAGCTTAAAAATATTTCCTATTAACATATATATCTCGGCAGTGTTGGCCACATTTACTAAAGATGTGTAAGCAAATACGGTCGAACATGTTCCTCTAGTTTGCACAATTACGTAAAAGGAACTAACAGTTAGTATTCAGTACATTTTGAGATTCGGGAAGTCAACGCATATAAATCGGATTTCCGATTGAGAGTGGGATCAAATGAATTTTCAATATATTGTTTGGACCATGCCATTATTTATGGAATATGTCTACATTCCAATGCCCCCCCCCCCCCCCCCCCCCAAGCAGACCAAGTGTCGCTCTATTGAATGAATTTATGGGAATGCGATGATTTGGACATTTACATGTGGAGTTTCATTAATCCATACGCGGCAATTTTAGTTGTTGACATATCTATCAAGCGAAAGATAAGTCTCAGCGCTCAAGAAAATTCGGTACGAAAAATCCTCATCCTAACGCAGTTGTTCGAGCAACTAACCAATGTATCTTCTTCGTATAGCATGGTCAGTCAGTTTTTATGCTAGTTGAAGACTGTACGAACGGAGATAGAAACCCAAATGTAGAATACGCTGGATTGTGCCATAAGACAGGTCGAAAAGCTGGATATATTTGGCGCTTCCACTAACAGCGCCAATATCTTCGGTTGAGGATGCGTTTCAATAATATGAGGACTTTGACAAATCTTCTTCAAGTTCCTTCACATCTTTGCCTATAGTGCGCTGGAATAATCCATTATGTCGACCATAATCTGCTCGTAATGCACGAAACGTACCCACCACAGAATCAACATTTTTACAGTAAGTTTGTACTATTTTGGCACGTTCAGCGGTTGTTAGACCACCAATCTTGTAAAGCGACAAGCATAGCACTAAGCACATTATGCTTAGCTCCGTTTTGCATGTGTCGCTGAAATAGGGTTACCAAGTCGGGACAAAGAAAGGGATAATCCTACATTACATTAGATGTTTTTCTTATTTAAATCATAACATCTATTCAGCAAAATCATTGCCTAAATCTAAAGTGTAATGTCGATGTGCAAACGGCATTCGGGGACGTATGGACAAGAAACAATATGAGACAGGAAAATAAAATAAAAATAAAAATGTAAACCGACATAATGAGAAAATAAAAGTAAAAACATACACTAAAATTTGTTGAACGGAACAATTTATCCCTTAAGCTCATTTAAGTACTTTGTTAAATGGTGTCTAAATAGCCCAACGTTATTTACAATACATGTGTTACTTGATTGTTAATTTAATTTCGTATACCAAACTTCTTTTATTGCCTCATAGATATAAGAAGATTTTCACTCTACTCTATCACTCCTTCTCGATAGAACAAACCGTACAAATGTTTGTGTATATTCATCGATAATGAAATATGTTTTTTTTTCCGCGATTTTATGATTCTAGAGACATAGGACTAGAAAATGTAGAAACTGATTGGATTGTATTAAGTTAGCGCTCGGAATTGCTATCTCTCGTCGATTGCATTGCAACTTTCCGTTAATCACGCTCTAAAGTGCTCGGCTGTTTTGCGCAATATAAAAGTGATTTGAACACAAAGCGGCGAACTGTTGATGAAAAAGATGTGCCACGAATTTCGCGTGTGTCGAACACAAGCAAAAGAATGCAAATAATGCCAAGAAAGTAGCGATTCATTTGCCTTGTTCCAGTTTTGCCCTTCGAAGTTGCATATGAATTTTAAAGAAGAATGATCCAAGTCCCTGTGTAGTGTTCTGGTACTGATACGTTTAGAATTGCAACTCATCGGCCCATGGGGCCCTAGGGTTATTTTCCAAAAATTTCAATTTTGTATATCATTGGGTTCAAAATTTTCGCCACAATCGGAAAAGCACTGTCCCCATCTAATAAACCGATTTTGGATTTTTTTACCCTTCCGAAGTTAAAATTGGAATAAGTGATACCCTTTGGATCGTTCGATAGTTCGTGTTAGATATGAACTTTTTGTTAGAAACCACTTATATACTTAGAGTGCCCTTAAAGTGTTTAAAACATCCTTAAAACGTTCCTCTCCGATGTTGATAAGATTCTGAAAAAATTGAAGTTATAAAAAATATATAAAATTTATAGAAGAGAGAAGAAAAGATGGGTTAGCGATGTGGAAAATTGAAAAAGTTATTTACACGCCTCCATGGTTTTTATGTTACACAATTTGACAATCTGATGTTGACGAGGACTTTTAATCCTTCCGAAAATTCTTGGTAATATTACGTTCAAATTTTGCACAGAAACAGTCAACATTTATATAGCTATATAGGCCTTCCCTGTTGCTTTCGCACATGTTCACTGAGTTTCGTGTTTATCTAATATTTTAAATATTTTTAGGCTATGAGTTAATTGTAAGGCAGGTTTTGTGAATTTTGAATACCTGACTTGTTTCAATGGCACAACTTGGACCATGTCCCAAGGGTATGTCAGGGCATGCGTGGCGGCAGCTGAAATGGGTGCTTAGGTGGTAAAGGCATAACATTTATCAATTTGTGGGCGTGCACCCACTAGAGTGCAGGCAAATCCTACCACTTTTTATTCTCTCCCCCTTCCTACCGATCTGCACTGTGTTACATGTGTAAAAACAAGTGCGTGAGTTCCGAGGCAAAGTTGAAAACTCTATTTAGTTTTTGGACGAATTATATAGTTTTTAAGACTTTTGAAATCCACAATGCAATTATGATATGATTACGTTGTATTTCTATTTTCATCAAAAAAAATTCTCGTTTGAAAAGCCTTTGTGTTCACATTAAATATGCTGCCTTGTTTATTCTCCTCTTCTGTTTTACGGGCATAATGCATATTAATATAAATTTATGAGAGAAATAATCATAAACATCTTTTCAATACTTTTTCTATGTCTCTCTCTCTCTCTCTCTCTCTCCCTTCCTTTATATATATATATATTGCTTTCCCTCTCTGAGTCTATATTAATTAATCAATTTCGATTAAATGAAATTTATGTTTCTATATGCATATCTAACAATATATATAATACGCAGCCATAGATACAAACATTTGCACTCTAGTTTAAATAGAAGCACAACCGCATGCGTTCAAATGAAATTCTTTATGTTATATTTGATTACATTTAAAATAACTTTCTGCATTAAAATTGTGTATATAACACAATTTGATAAAAATATTATTATATATATTGTGTATAGGTATGTGCATGTTTATATCGTCTAACAAATCCCATGACCAACAAATAGATATACGCTTTAAGAAAATCGATACATTATTTTTAAAAAGTCTCAAGCCCCAAACGGCATCCATCAAAATTTCTTGTCATTTCGATTCATTGTCAGTAAGTTACAGGAGTTTCGTGACGTCAGTTTTGTTATTTCACGCCAACACGTCAACCGGTGTCATTCAAATTTAGCAGAGTTCGTTTACTCATTAAAGGCTTTATTATTTGTGGCCATACAAAGGCATGTTCCTCTTGAGAAACGTCTACATATGGTGGGGCCTAGCAAATAGACCTATGTAATGGGAATTTTAAATTGCAAATATCGGACAGACGGACAGACAAGCTTAAACCATTTCAGGAAATGATTCTGAGTCGATCGATATAATAAAAGATAGACCGTTCTATCTTTAATTCTTGCGCGTGGTACATATGTCCACGAAAAACTTAATATGTACTGGACCGTAAAAGAGGTAAGTGTATAGGGAGATATACAAATAGTATAGGTTATGAAAAATGTCTGTTCATTCATTTGCACTTTAGGCAAGGAGAGGCGTTAGATTATTTATAACAATTTAGTTCTTCGAATACGTAAAACCCACATTTTGTTTTGCAAGTAATTTAATTTAAATTTAAAAATCAATAAATTCCAAGACATTCGAGCTTTCGTTAAACTCGCTTACTTACACATATACTCCAACGGGGTTAATATACACAACACTTTCAATTTGAATGACAAGTAGTATTAGCTTTAATCGGTGAGTTTTGAAAACCTCAGCGATGTCATTGTAAATCCTCATCGTCTCGCACCGGCATCTGTAAAATGTAAACTATGCTGCCCTGATAGTTAAAACGAATTTGTGCGTTTACATATTAACTTTCAATATTGTTCACGTTTAAGCGCAAAAAGTGCTATTATTATTCCAATACAAATTAATTATAATTCCTCTACTTGGGGGACTGGTATGTCACAGAAAAGTGCAAACTAATTTACTATTAGTTGAAATGAAAACGTTTTATAAAATCAATGTGGCCATTAGTTAGGCACATAAAGCAAGCTTTGGTTGCTTTGATAGTTATATGCATATTTTTCATTCCTTAGGTTCTCTCTCGCTTCGGTATGCTGATAGGTGTTTATTTTATTATTCATCATCTCGAGCATATGCATTTCGTCGTTCACTCGATATATTCGCCTCAGTCTGCGCCTGATGATATTTCGATATATGTGATGAAGGACTTTAAAGCTCGACATATCCCCTATATCTGGGTTAGGTGGCATATCTTGGATGGAAGGATATATTCGATTAGCTTGAGAATACGCTCACTGCAGCTTATAACTTTTGAAAGACATCGTCAATATTCAGTAAAGATAACTAGCCGTCAGATATCTAGTCTGCAGCATTTCCACGCTCATCAGCGAAAATTAATCATGAACTTCCATAGATACGCCCACAGTGAGAAAAAAAAAAAAGAACCACTGCTAAAAGTATGTGATAAATATCGGAGATTCGTATTAGAACGTGTATAGCGTTTCTGTTTGTTTTGTACGTACAAATGCAAATGCTGCGTCATTTGTTATGCGTGAGACCTACAACTACTACTAAGTGACCATGATGAAACCAAATGCTATTGATAGACATTAAAATCTAAACCAAATGATTCCCAAATAGATAAATTTTTTTCCCTATGAACGGCCGTTGATATATATACACGCAAATATACATATATACGTGTGCGTTGATACGTTGTATGTTGATATATGCACATATACCAATATATATGTGCACGTATATATGCACTAATAAGCTTGCCGAAAAGTATTGTCAATTAAATTCGTGTAACGTAGCAACCATAACCAAAAGCAAGCAAAATTTACAGCGGTTAACGTCAAGTTGCATTATTGAACCAAATGACGTGTTAGGAGAATTTCAGTTCATAAGTTAACACTATACGTGCAAAGAGAGTACCAAATTAACCTTTTTTTCGCATATGAACGGAATATTTTGTTGCATAAGTGAAATGATATGATTCGTTATTTTGTCCTGACAACTAACTCTACGACTTTTATTTAAAACACATATCATCGCATGTGATACATATTTCAATATTTACTTTACTCGTGGTTTCCCACCGACAATTTTCTGCAATTCGGTCCTAAGTATCAGCAGGGGAGCACTTCGGTTTGCAAAGAATTTAAGTGGAAGACAGCTTTAATTAAAATCTTTAATTGCGACATTTTTATCCCATAGCATGGAACTTACAAAGTTAAAAAAAAAAACAAGTTTTACTTAGACCGATCTTTTCCCCTAAATATTACGACCAGCTGCCACGATTGAATTTTCTCACGCTGTCTCTCGCATACTTTTACAAGTTTTAAAGGTTTTTTGTTGCTCTTCCGAAAGGACAAAAGAATATTGAAAATTGAATTCTCGCCCGTTTACTTACTTTGTAAAGGAAAGTCAAATAAGTTCAATACACATATCTATAAAAATTAATTGAAGGGCGATAAGCGCATTCCTGAGGAAGAATGCTGCACGGAGATGGTAAGAAATCTCAATGCTAAACTTTGCAAGTTTTCTGTAAGATTTTAAATCTACCGGTGATAGGCGCGTGAGTAAAGGAGCGATCGGTGGAACCGTTTCTAGATAATAATTATTATCAAACTTATCTAAAACACTTACCGAAGATTTTCAAATTGAATAAGAGAAAGAACAAGAATGTTGCCAGCACACTCAAGCTCGGATTCAGGTGCGCCTGAAAACCCAATATCTTGTCAAAAGACGTTTTCATTATTGTTATGGCTATGACGCCATGGGTCAATGTAATTATATAATCAACATGTGCAACGGCGGTTATAACATGAGTACGTATGTGCATGTTTCGACTGAAGGGCTACATATTTAGGAATGCGGTCAAGCGTCTTCGAAACATATTTAAGGAATCATCAAAGGACTCTAAAGTCAGCGGCAATGCATTGGAATATCGAGCTGGACGGACCATAAATAAATAATAGTTCAACCAAAGAGGTAGAAATGCTTGGTATTAATACGTAAGGATTCCAATTTGATCTTGAAAATCGTGATCGTTCTACTAGAATGTTGGCCGGTTAAGATCAAAATGATTTTGCAGAGGTAGATGAGCAAGCGAATACTTTACGTAGTTGAGGAAGGAGATATATAAAAAAGCATGAATGAAAAAGGATAACGTATTTCTGAGAGTGTGTGATATGGTTGACAGTATGTTGACGCCTATCCGAGATATACGATATTTGCAATTTCGTTTTTTTTTTTAAATGTAACCAGCAAATACGCTATATAATGGGACACGACCCACCGTTAAATATCCTTTACCAATTCACTCAGTGCAGCTACATGGGTAGTGGTCGAAAATGAGGACTGATCCGAACCATTTTCAACGGCGTTCATCCCGTGGACGTCAGTGCACCATATTTGATCGAAGGTGCCGCAAAGATTGCAGTCTACAGGCTGAACAAAAGAAAACAAGATGGACAGATGGACAAGAAAGCTTGGATCGATTCCGAGTGTGATTCTAAATCGATCGGTATAATAACAGACCCTTAAGGTTGATGCATGCATTCGCACTAATTTAATATATCCTTGTAGCGCAACCGGCGTAAAGTGTAAAAATTCTTAGTTAAACAGAAACGCTTTCGCAATGCAAATTATACTAATTGAATATATTTGCTCGTTCATTTTAAAATATACGACTTTTTCATCATTGACATCACTTCGTTCGTACGGATGCCACAAAAGTGTAAAGTGTCGGTACCTTTAGTGTTAAATCATAAGCATGGAGAAAAAAAGGCAAACAAACAGCAACAACAAAAATGCGTAAAACGTCCTTTCCTCATGTAGCTGCAACTATAATAGCATTTATACTTAGGCTTAGTTATGAAATAGTTTGCGGAAAAATTGTCTTTACGCACACACACGGCAAAAATGTGATCATATATCAGTTCACTTGACTGGCTAACTGGCCATTTTCCTTTATATTCATAAGCTTGAATGCTTATACATACTTAGGGGATGTTGTTTAAAATCGTATTGTTTCTTTTCACTGAATACCCATAGAGATTAGCAATCGATAATACATAAACAAACTGTTACAGTTCACCACAGTAAAGTCCTAATACAGCATAATGAGACTTTGTGTGCTTACATACACGTATGCGTCCAACCATATATATATATATACATATATATATATATAAACATAATGGCATATGAACGTACATTAAGCCAGTGAACAATTTGTTTTAAGATCAACATTATAACACACAAATCCAGTTATTGATGTGAATTGTAAAGATATCAAATGTAACATCATTGCCGACATATTGGTCAAATGGGTTAAATCTTGAGCTACATGCTGCAAACTGGAGCAATAAAACTGTGTACACTTTGGCCTGGCTTCGAGATACGCATTATTTTTCGAAATTAGCGAGTGAGCGATTAGCGTTTCATACCTTACGTCGCTTCTAGTTTGCGAGGTGATGTATACAGAATACCCAGAAGGACTTGAGATAGACTCGCCTTTTATCACACCGATCGATTTAGGAAGTAATTCGGATAAAGACGTCCACCTATTTATCTTGTTTTCTTCTGTTCCATCTGCAGGCCACATTTTTTAAGATATTTCGATGAAATTTGATAAACTAACTGACATATTTTGACTCAAGGACGAACTTTGTCGAAGATGGTTCGGATCGGACTACTTATTCAATCACTTCCCCTAAAGCGCGTTATTTGGAAAAGTCGTTATTTGAATAATGGTAGAGTGGTGTAGTGTATTTTACAATGGGCCATGGCCCACTATAGTGTTTTTGCATGCAAAGACACTCTAAATTGGTTCTCTTGTCTTCCCTTTAACTCATTTATTTAAAAAAAATTGTAAACTCTTCGTTTATTTTAACTTAAAAATATTTAACATTTCTGGACTTGTATCGATTTCATATATATTAACGAGGCATTACTTTACACAAAAAATATTAATAATAATGTTGATTATGTTTATTAGAAAATGGGCGTAAAATCATGTATAAATACGTGCATAGTATTAACGGAATCAAGATTGTTTACGCTGCGATTATGCGAAATCCCTCACTCTTAGCTTTTATTATTAATATTTTTTTTTTGCTTTTTGTTTTTTTTTTTTTTTTAATTTATTTAATTGAAAAACTAAGCGAATTAATTTTTCGTTCCATAAGATTTAATAGGCTTCTCTAGTCTCGTAAGCACACACTCTTCTATATTATCACTATGCGCACTTTAATGTATTCAAATAAGTGCCAAGAATACATATACACATACATATTTATAAAGCATTGTTGTTTATTAACACAGATTTTAAGCAAATTATGTACTGACAGCGAATGAGAGACAATGCGGTAACATATTATTATTAAGATAAGTTTGATAAAAGCATCTTAACAACAACAAGAATAACAGCCAATGATATTAAATTAGTTTACGACCTAACGGAGAGTAAAGATAATTAATATGGAGAATAATTAAAAGGATTTTGCAGTTAATTCTAAAACAACTCAATATGGTATGGAGATGACATAGATAGATAGAATTTTTGATATCGAAACACTACACATTGTAGCATAAAATAACAAACAAAAAAAAGCCTAATACAAAAAAATTAGTTTAAGGTGTGAGTAACTTCTAGCTAATACCAAATGTGTGTTATATTTAGGTTATGCTGGAAACGTATACACAAGTATATCGCAATTTGTAATATTCGCTCTATATTAATGCACGAAGAGAAGCTCTATACGAGTTTCGGTTGTCTGCTACTATCATACGGATATAAATATATATAATGTATAAACATGTATATAGCAGGTGTTCACATGAATTCTGTCCATTTTTTCATAAAATGCAATTTTTTTTTAAAATACATTTGCTGCAAAGCTTTGGAATCGACACAATCACAATTGCTACGTGTGGTACTTTGCCACTTATCGGGCAACTAGTGGATGTGCTCGTCGTAGAAACATCGTTCGTACGACGTGAAACACACACCGATCCAATTTTGCATATCGCTAATCGGTTGAGAAACATCGCAGCTTAAGTTAAATATAATTTCCTGCGCGACGTACACGAATGCTGATCGTTTTCAAGACTTCGTATTTTCACTACAAGCCCGCGTAATCATTTTCATAGCTTCGGCTGCACTTTGTCCCACTTTAATTCAGTTAAAAAGAGAAGAAAAAGCAGTGCATGAACGACATCCACATCTTTACATTTCAATATATGCACACTGAACAACAGCTTGGAAACGGCTGAAATTTATATTTATGTCGGCAGTTTTTGAAATTTTGGGAAAATTTAACTCCGTCCGGTAAGTGTGATGAAGCAATCAATATAAATGGACAGAATTGATTTGCCCACCCAATATATATATTAATTAATGATTGCTTCCGTGTAAATCACTTGAGACCATAATTGTTTCATGTACGTATTTATGGAATGAAATGAAAGAAAGAAGAAGAATGAACAGAAAATATTTAGTAGAATCACAATTTACTACAAACATAGTACAAAAATTTAAAAAACAAGAGATTCAAACTAAACATGTGTACACACGTCCGTCATGAAAAAACGGTACGTATCGAAGTTTAGTTTTGTAGGATAAGTAATTAGTTGCGATCTCTAGTCCGGTCTTTATGGCTTTTCTTACTATCGATCTTAACATTTTCGAAACTATTTTGGCCTTAATTGCAAGCTAGAAGGGAATTTAGTTATTATACCATTTTTGCTTGCACTGCCCTGTTTTTATATTCTACACCATTCGTCGTAGAATGGTATCGCATCACGCATGCGGATGTATAAAACGCCCACAAGAACTTGGGTTAGATCCAGTTTTTACTATACTGATCGATTCAAAGTGATTTTCTAAATCTATTTAAGCTTCTCTGTCCGTCTGTCCGTACTATTTACACGTGTTCAACATAAAGGTGGTAAGTGACAGGTTTTGGCCCAAGCACTTCGAAATAGTTCGGCTGCGACAATGTTTCCGAGCACTTTCTAACTCAAGTCTTCCTTCGTTCCTGCCACCAGTGAGGTTGGGTATAATTAGATGAAATTTATGACACCAAAAACGCACAAATCTTTTATTCCGACCATACAGCGATAGTTTATAAAAGTGAATAGCTTTTGGTGCTTTTGAAAGTCCATTCGTTTTTCAGGGAGTCGCTCTCAAAACAATGCTATTTGCGAGTCTAAGGATAGGAGCAGTTATGTAATAAATTCCCGAGATTTTCAAAGCATTTTGAATTATTGCAGTCGAGTGTAATTTTGTTTTAAATACATTTTTTCCTTTTTAACCCATAATCTTTTGAAAATGCACTTAGTTAATAGTTCAACATTTTTATATTTGCACATGACATTGGGGAGGATTGTTTAAGTTTTCCGACTCCTCCACATGACGTTTCAAATAGCAGTAGTAGCTTAATGTAACTAATAACTGGTATTGTTTTAAGTAATGAAGTGATTGACTATTCGAATGCTCTTTAGTCAAATCTCTTTAGAGAGTATCTCCTTCTCTTCTCAAGAGACCGTATTATTGGAATGCACTTCGCTAAAGCAGCAACAAAGGAGCAAAGGCAGAATTAGTTAAACGAATAGCTTAGAGGTTTTGCATTAAAAACAAAAGACGTAGTAACGCAATTAAATGTAATTTTTTTCTTAAACATGATGCGGTTGAGTGAATCGGACTGCAGTGCAGTGGATATAAAAGAAATTAGTAGATCACGTAAGACGACAAATTATTGTACAATCTTTATCCAATGACTTTATATATTCGTGTATCGGTGTATTGTTAGAATATCTAAAAAATGAAACGAAAAAGAGGAAGAAGAAGGAAAATTAATTCTGAATGTCAAATTAAAAAAAAGAAAAACGAAACGATACAAAGAAAAAGACAACAATAATAAGAGCAACAAATAAGGTTATTTGTATGTACACATACACGATGTCCCTAATGAAAGTTTCATGAACTTCCATTTCAGTTGCTGGTTTAGAACTGCTTAAAATTGTCAAAAATGTACATATATACACTGACTCATACAAGCGCATGCATACACATCTATATCAGTTTATATATACATATATATATATATATAAAATCATATAAAAAGCATGGAAAGACAGGGACAAAGCAAAAAAAGGCAAACAGTATTTTCAACATGTTTGTAATCATGTGAGCCATTAAAACAGTTCTTTGTTATTGCTGTTGCTGTTATTGTTGTTGTTGTTTAAAGAAAGGTTATGTTTATATGCGTTTCTCTTATGCATTCATGTGTGCACATAGAACGTTTGTTGTTTTCGAACTAATTTCACTTATTACACAAACATTCACATATTGTATATATATATAGGGAGAGACAGACGACATTTTGTAAAAGTTGGTTTTTTTATTTTCATTTCCGTTTTGTTTTTGCATTTTTTTGTATTTGCGTTTTTTTTGCGTTCATTTTTCTCCAGTGATTTTAACAACTCACTACACTCTTTGGCAAATGGTTTTTGTTTTAAAAAGTAAAACTATATCGGTTTATTCGCTTGTGTGTACATCATGTATGTATACATATAAACATACATATGTGTATGTTAGTGGGTATTTTTCTAGTTTTTAGTTTTGTATGGCTTTTTAAAAGTTTCGGTTTTTTTTTTCTTTGGTTCCAATGTTTCTTTTTTGCCACTTTAGTAATTTGTTTTAATGTTGTTGTTGTGTTATGTTTATTTTGTTTTTTGTTTTTTTTTTTTTCTTTCTTTTTTGGATATACGTTATGTATGAAAACACTATCACACTTTCTATCTTTTGCGGCATTTATCGCAGAGAGCGCCTGCGAGTGTATACTTTATATTTTTCTTTATATTACAAAAAATTATTCTCATTTTGTGTTTATTTTGTGGCATTTCTGCAGACTCGTTTCCTCTTGTTCTGGTTCTTAAAGCTATTTTCAGAATTTTTCTAAATAGAATTAAGCTCACTAATGCCATATAATATACCGCACACATATACACATACTTGCATAATCTTATTTTACACTCGCATATGGACACATTCGTGAACCGATATAGCAATGAGCTTCAATTGTTGTATTGTCGTCTCCATACGTACATGCATGCTTGTGTATGTGTTTCGATTTTTGTTTTGTTTTCTTTTTGTGGCTTGTTTCTTTACACATAATGGTTTTCTTGTTTCATTCTAGAATTATCATTATTCCTGTTTTTCTTATTATTGTTTGTTGTTCGAGTTGTGTTAATTTATCTGTTCCTTTTTTTTTATTATGTTTGTGTTTATTGTTTACTGTTCGTTGTTTAATGTGGTTTTTAATTACTTTGTCAAATTTTGCTTTTTTTTTCGTTCTTTTTTTTTTTTGCCTTATACCCTATGTTAACTTAAGTAAGAACTATGACTATATTGTTACGTAAAATTCCTTTCTGTTTAGTTGTCGTTCCTAATATTCTTCAAAATTATAGTTCACAACATCGGATAATGACATTAGCTAAAATTGCGTTTTCACCACTGAAACAAAGAAAAACACTCTAATAGGATACGGCCCATCATTAATTACCCTACATCATCCTATAATATTCTTTTAATGATTTTTCAAAATAAGATTTTGTATGGAAAGCAGTTGATAAAGAGGTCTCATCCGAATCATTTTCCAATAGCGTTCCTTTCATCAAAATATTGCAAAAATTACGATCTGTAGTTTGATATACAAGGAAACAAGAAGGACTGATGGAGAGAAAATTGCAAATCGATTTAGAAATTGACTTTGATTCGATCGGTGTAATAGAGAATGGGTCTATCTCAAGTTTTGCCCTGTGTTAGAAGCATCCGCATAAATTTTACGTGCCCTGGCACCGTAACTTGTGTAGGGCATACCAAGTTATTTATAAAATTTCGGGAACTTATATAACAACGGGCGATTTCTCAAACACTATGCTATTCACCTTTCGACTTCCCTTTCTCTCTCTCTCTCTCTCTTTTTCTCTCTCTCTCTCTCTCTCTCACTCTTTTTTTAACGACCTCGATTTGACTTCGATAAATCTTCGTTTATAAAGCATCTAAAACAAATCGTTTAATAAGCTAAATTCCCCTTCGTAATCGTTATTAGGGAACTATTGTTAATCCTCTTACCTATTCGAATTCATCTTCTATTCGTTACCCGGATTAATCTTCAGCTGCGTAATGCCGGTTTCTGCTATGACTTCGGCAATGAACCAACGAAAATCTTTATTTTCATTTTATTACTTTAGTAAACTTAAGTTTCCTTAGTTTCTTAATAAACCGATTCTAGAACAGTTCTTTCCTTTGCCTTCTTCCTTATCAATTTATGAAGAAGTTTAGACATTAATGGAAAAAATCTTTGATAAACCTTTTAAAATACGAGCACAAACCAAAAAACTCTGAACATTTCGAGTGTTCCATGGTACTATGAAATTTACAATCCATCTAATGTTGCTCTTATTCGCACTGGTGTCATCATAGGAAAATCTAATATCCCAGATATCTTATCGAATCGCAGTTTCATTTTATTCTTAACTAACCTCTCGCAATCTATTCAGTTGCTAGTAATCCTCAAATCGTCTGTATAAATAGGTATTCTTCTTTTCCGAAGCACACCATTGAAAATCTGAATCAGAAAACGTGGAAAAATAGAGGAAGAATTTTTCAAAGTCAAATGGAATCAATGGGAGTTATTCGTGTTGTTCGATTATCATTACAAATGGAGTGTATTTAATCGAATCCTCTTCCATATTAACATGAGAAAATCCAGCGAAGATGATGTGAATATTTTACCCAATCTGCCAATAAGATCATACATGGGAGGCAATTGGTAGTTATTTTTCATGGCAATCTTACTGAAATTCCTGTAATCAGCATATAAATGAAGATCCGCGAAATGTTCGGTATAATTGTACTCTTCGCCAAAAGATCGCATCCAAAATGCTTTGTGATTTTTCCCTCTCATAATACGCCAACGTAGATACAGGGAAGAGAAACGCATGACATGTTGTGCAATTTTTCAGGCAATGCCCTTTTAGGAACCTGAACATTTTTCCGCTTTAATTTCTTTATTTATTTATTTATTTTTATTTTTTTTTGTAGAAAATGGGGCAATAACCGTTACAAATTCACTTTATTCATTTAAAACAAGAAATAAGAAAAGGTTAAGCTCCATGACAGCATTGGCCTGAATTGCTTATCAAAGAGTTAGTTTTGTGCCTACATAGATTGTAAGGTCGTACATTGCAAGGTTGAGTCAAAGCGGCACACTATGCTTATTAAGAAAGGCACTCAACCAAAGAGTAAAGGTTTTACTATAGATAAAAGGGTTTACCGATCAAAAAATATTTCATGGTTTCCCCAAACGCTCGGATTCAACACTTATGTTACCCCTTTCGTATGATATACATATGCAGGTTTAAAACTTTGCTTAAATTACTTCATCAAGTCGACGAAGTGATTGCTATAATTGCCGTAAATGCTACGTCATTTAAGTATAGATTTAATTTAGATTTGATTAGCTCGGTAATTTTGGACCTCTTTTTATACCGTACACGAAATATTTTGGCCGGATCGGACCACTCTTCTAATCACTTCTCATATAACTGCTTTTCAAGATGCGAAATAACTTTTCGTTTTGTTTACGGACGTAGTGGCCCTACGCTGCGGTCAAACCATTCTGGAACTGAGATGGACGGTTGTGGATTCTTGATTCTCATTATATCATTGTACCTCCCCCGTTTCAAATCGTGTCTTGTAAAAAACCGGCACATTTCTTCCATCTTTCAGTGTCCATTAATATAACCGCTAGCAGGTTATCGGGCGTCATTTTTAATTCCAGAGATCTGAAAAACGTGTTTGTCAATCATACCCAAAAGGGACAAACGAAAACAGTGTGCTGCGCATTGTCGTTTATGCCTTAGCGCTGGTCAGGTGCGTTATCTGCTCGTAAGTGGAAACGGTACAAATAATTCAGAAAATTTCCATCGCCAATGACAAATTGGATCAGGAAGAAATAAACTTCTTCGTGCTTCCGCCCCACCCATTGTTCTACGTTTAGGATGAAAATGTAGATCCGCCTTCTTCTCGAGTCCTTTTCCCATCACTGCTGCTGTTTCTTCAACATGAACGGCCTTCTAGGAGCCTTAAGTTTGCAGATATCGGTGAAATCTCCTTGGCCAGTAATGGCTTCCTTTTTGCCGCTATGGACACATTAGTGCTCTTATGGTAGTAGCTCGATTGATAATATTCCCGCCAAGACCGCTGCCGTTGTCTTCGAAGTGTACAGTACATTCTCAACGTGGGCAGACTTTGAACCGCTTCCAACTATCGCAGAAGATATTTACTTTGTAATACCTCTCTAAAAAATTCTCTGCCCAGACGGATGCGGAATAAATCAGTTTTCGTCTCGCTAGCTTTGCCATGTTCACGTTTGGTATAATTTTGCACAGAGTGGTTGCAGTTGCCAATGCTTCATCCGGAATCTTCTTCACATGCTCCGCCAGTGTTAGTTTCGTATCTAATTACGCTGCCAGATATCTCAAATTAGAACTAAATTGAATGCAATTCTCGTTCACCCGTCTATTTGCGGCGCTTGGAACATCCTTCTGTGCTTCAGGAGTATGGCTTCCGTTTTCCCCACCCCAAGTTTACGTTTGCACTTATATAGCCATCTAGTTGAACGAGTCAACCTTTCGTTAGCTACAATCTCTATTAAAGGGATCAACGTCTATTGCACAATGAGGACAATGTCATCCATATAACCTATCAATTGCGCTCCTCTTGGAAGCCCTATATTGAGCAGGCTGTCACAAATCAAATTACACAGGAGTCGAATCACTGCGTTACATATTGTATATTAAATTAGGCGAATTGATGTAGGGTATTTAATAGCAAGCCCTCGCTGACGGATAATCTTTTCATTCGCTCTCTTTTAAAGAAAATCTTAAAGTTAATAAATTTTTTTAGTTACAAATAAACGATTCGTTCAAGTGATTGCTATGACATTTTTACCTGGCTAACGATATCTCCTATAATTATAATCAATGCCAATTCCATAATAAAAGATGATTTTGAACAGATAAACTTTTCTCAATTTGCGTTTCCCCCCCCCCCCCCCCACTAGTTCTTCAAACACCAAACAAATTTTATAAGTTCTTGACACTAGCAGTTAAGATGGCAAGTTTGTTGAAAATTTGCCACAATTTGTCATTAAAGTTTCAACACAACATTCAGACATTTCACCATAAAGAAAGCATATTAAGCTCTTTAAAAAGTATCTTCGTACACTCTGTATAACGTTAGCTATCTAACCGTTCATAGCTGTATTGTCGATGATGCAGGAGAGCGAACATACATTCTCTCATCTATATGCACAGATGTTAGTGGCTGATAGTCCTCATAGTTATAAAAGTAACAAAGTATTAATATATAGTTGATGGCGCGGTGGCGTTTATATATATCTATCTACGTATGAATGGGTATACGTGATAAGTGTTCTTTACCTTCACACAAATTAAAAGCCCTTGCTCTCAATTCTTTGAATAAATTTGTTAATTCAGTTTCAACTGTGCTTCAGGCGCTCAGTGTCAAAATACACATGCACCCTATATTGTTATTCTATAACTAGTCAAAGTATATAATAGTAAAAGGTATGTGTACGCCACATCCTTCCCCCCTCCCGCCACCATGCCAACCAAAAAAAAAAATAAAATAAAATATGTACACAGAACTACAATAATGTATTAAATTATTCGATTTGGATTTCAATTAACTGAAAAGAAAACAGGAGAGGCTTGCTTTCATTTATCAAAATGGTGTGTAAGTAAGAAGTGTTTGTAATTCTGTTTGAACTAAGTAATCTCGTTTGCGTCCATAGATAGATATCTTCTCTATAGCTTCTCTATTTATAAAGGAAAATCAATATTTTGCTTCCACATACACGTAGTTATCAAAATAAAGCACGAACTTTGCATAGCATTATATACGCCAGCGATTTTATTAACGCATCTTTTATTGTTGTCGAAGTGGAAACAACAGAAAAAAAGAAAAAAAAAAAAAAAAATCAAAATATTTTAACTAACGAATTTTGCCAACAGTTTAACTGAACTGACAATTATGCTGCCACTTTACTGTCAGGCTTATGAATATATACAGACAAACAGCTGCACGCATATAGTGTATACATCTACTCACATACGCTCACACACTCTTACACGCAACGTCCAAATTCACCGCAGATTTTATCTTTATTACTCACATTTTGGAATCTCACCATAATTTCCTCAGGTACTCTCCTTCTCACTCCTCTGCTCTTTGTTAGTTTTTTCCCCAATCCACCCAACCATATGTCTATCCATCCGTGTATCTATTCATCCGTACGTATGTATTCACAAATCGTCGAATTTTATTTAAAGTTTTATGCAGATTTTCGTTCACTTGTGGAAATTCTTATAGACCAGCTTCTTATGTTGCACTTCTGCTTCTTCAATGAAGAATTTCTTGCAACAACTACAACTACATGTATATACATATATATATATATATATATATATATATATATATATATATATATATATATCTTCTTAATATTATATACAAACAATTTGCGAAAATTTTTGTTGTTGCTCTCGTTGCTTTTACTGCCATTATTTTTGTTGCATTGGCTTCTGCTACGCTTTGTTCCCTTATTCCACTGTTTAAAATTATCTGAAAAGCTTAAACTTATATGCGAGTTGTATTTTCTTCTCCAAAAAAAGTCTTGCGTTGTCTTTTTGTTTTTTTAATTTTATTTTCTTTAGGGGAAGAAATTTTAGCAAGTATTTGCATTTTATTACTTTCTTCTGCGTTTCGCCTTTAAGAAAATGAAACAACAAGTTTTTCTCTGCTTTGCACGGATTTTTTTCTTTTTTGTTCCCTCTCCCTAACTGTCAATACCAGTTATTGGCAAGTTATCGCATTGGTATCATATTTATCGTTAATAATAGCTAAAACTATTTGCTTCTCGAAAGATTCAGGGTTAAAGTTTTCATATCTACCAATGGGGAAAGTATGTTCAATTCAATGGCGCATTCAGTTTTACGTCATACAAAAAAACATTTATCGGACATCGGATCAAATATGTGTAGCCTCACTGGGTAATAGTTCGACACACACACACACACACACACACACACACACACACACAATTTAGCATTTGTTAATGCCGATATGCTTGCTGAATTGCTTGTGGATCTTTGACTAAGTTAATTTCAAGAATTCCGCATGACTAAACGAGGAGGTTTGCGGCCTCAAATCTCATGTGCAGTACAGTTTACTTTAGTTGCAACTACAGCAAATGGTCAATCACTCATTAACGGCACAACACTTACCGATTGGGCATATCCCCGCTAGACTGCGGCCATCATGTCTCTATCTCCTTCTCTTTCTTCATTTCTTCCTAACCAGCGTCAGTTTACACGAATAAAGGACATTGGATGAGTAAAAAAAAGGGGTAAGGGTCAGAAGTTTCATATGAAAAAGTTAAAAAATCTCTCAGCATTGATATCTGATATAATTTTCATATGTGGCTGATCTGGTAGATGAGGAAGTCCTTATATATATATGAGGTCTGAGAGGGTGGCGGTTTCTGACGGAACAGATGGAATGTCACTAGCAGATAATGCAATTGATATCTTGACATTTGACTTGCATTCAATTCCAAATCGAGACTCGGTTCAGTCTCCACGAAAATTTTGGTAATTGTTGTGTAATGTAAGACCCAAAAACTTAATGAAACGATAAGGTGAAGCCCACATGCCAACATTCACTATAAAGAGATTTAATTTCATGTTTTGTGCCATTTTTGAGCAGTCCCCATACAAGTTTGTCGTTGCAATGACATTTGATGAATAAAATCTACGGGATTTTGACCTGATTAAGTACAACAAATGCACAACAATTATACCAAATGATGTGATTTGTCTTCATCTGCCTGGTTTTGTAAACAATTAAAGCTGTCGAGGCTGGAGCCTCGACAAGTGAAAAGAATTATTCTGAAAGCCATTCCAAACACAACTAATAAAACTTTTTCGAAAATCCTATTGGTCCGACTGTCACAGTATATGGATGCGTTGCCGCACAATGTTTCTGGTTGCTGCGGATGTAGATGGTGTTTACTTTCAGTAGCCTCGACCACATCTAACGCATAGCTCGTCAAGTAATGGATCAAATGAAAACTTTTAGGTTAAAAATTTAAGAATTAAACAACTATTATGGACTTTTACTTCACTCTTCTTTTATTCAGGTAAAAATATTTTACAAATAAAATACAAATAAATTTTCAGTTTTTGAACTTAACTTCTCCAACTTACGCGCAAAGTGTTCAAGATTCGTTATCAAGACAACGTAAATTCGTGCTGTTACTGATTTCTTCCATTTTCTTTTCGTTTCACATCCGTTGATAAATATAATTATTTATATTCGTATGTGTGAAAAAAAAAAAAAAAATAAGTAAATAAATCCATTTATAAGTAAGTATGCGAACATTTGCTAATGTGATATAGCGGTAATTTATCATATAATAATGTTAAATGACTTTGAAATTTATTTACGAGAGTAATCATGTGTAAACAGTCAGCATTTAAGCGGTGTTTGAAAGAAAATCGGGTGTAAAGTTGATTTATAATAAATATAATTTGTCAGTTAAGGAAATATATTTACTTACGAGCACCAAGCTTAGGCGACTAATTTGAAAGTTAAGCTAAAAATATATAGTAGTCTATATATACTTCTTCTATAGTAATAAATCTTTTTATAAGTTTAGCTTATAAAATTCTCTCTCTCTCTCTCTCTCTCTCTCTCTTGCTCTTACACTTTAAGGGTTTGCAACCTTGCCCCTTCTATTATAGAAATTTCAAGCAAAAATATATTTAGGCCACGCAAAGATTGAAAAACAAGCAAAAACACAATGATTGGGCAAGGTCGAGATTTAAATACCCTACATTACTTCGACTAATATAGCCATTCATTCATTTTGCTAATTAAATACCAAACATTATACATTATTTTGATATAACGACATATTTTCATATTAGAGGGTCGTCAATACATCAACAAATTGTCAATAAATACATCAATATCGTTTGCCATACACGAGATTCCCTATATATTGTAGGGTTTAAAACAAAAAGATCTCTATGATCGAAATTCCGGACGCTGACTTTTAATGCTACATTACTATAAGATAACATACTTCATTACAATCATTCTGTGTGATTATGTGCAAGCAATAGACCTACTTGGTCCAAATCTGATAATTAATCAGATTATATCAAATTCAAATCGCAAATCAATTTTCATCATAAAATTTGAAAAATTTGACATATTGGACATTTAAAGACACATATTTCATCAAAATCCTTATATGCGATGGAATCCAAAAACTAGACCTAGATTTTTTAGTATTCCAAACTCGATAAGGTTAACTTTTATATCAAATTGCTGCTATGAACAAATTTTCATGATGGAAACGAACGAGCGAAAATTGGAATTTTTTTTTTTTGAGAAAATGGTCCGACTTGAAGCATTTTCAATAGCGTTCTTTCTTGGACCAAAACACGTCAGAGCACCAAATTTGGTTAAAATATTTTGAAAATTACTATCTGTAGGTTGTATAAAGGGAAAGAAGACTGGCAGAGGGACAGATGCACAAACAAGCTTAGATCGATTTAGAAGTTGATTTTGACTTGATCGACATAATAAAAACTGGGTCTCTCTCAAATCTTTCAATAAATACAAAATGGGGAAAAAACGGGTTGAATATACATCGCAAAGTCTATATATATGATGCCAAAAAATGGCATTGGTTGACATCGCTTTAGCGCAGTACTGAACAGTTTGAACTTTTCATAATACTCATGATTATTTGTGATAAAATTGATATCCAATCTATTTGTCCTCTTCTTCTTTACAATCATCATACGGTTCTAAATCCAATCTCTGAAATTGAGACAAAAATCTGTGCCCCAAGCTTTTTTTAATGTTATTTCGAATTGTGCGTGTGTGTGCCGGATAATCGAGTAGATAAGAGTTACGACCACCAAGTCGCTGTTTGCGGATTGAAGTTTAAGTGCGGTGTGCAATATACTTAGTCGCAGCTATAGCGTGTGGCGCTTAGTCGGTAAAAGTTATAACATTCATCGATCCTCCACACATCCACTAGTCTACGGACAATCCCCATCTCTCTCCCCACTTCTTCGAATCGTCTAGGCGATATGCCCTAAGCATCTAATTCGTGTTCTTCGTCCTTCATTTTTTGTTTGTAGATAGTTCCTATCGATTCAATAGCGAAATTTCGCCCAGCAGCGTTGGTTGCAGGACGCTTCATGGACATACTAAAGTAAAGTATCATTTTTTTGCCTTTCTGGCTATTTGCGATAGAGATATTCTAGGTCGTACAAGTCAAAGTATCGGCTTCAAATATAGCAAAAACATTAAAAGTTCTTGCAAGCTGGCTGATCCGGGTTTACTTAAACTGAATAAGTCAAAGGCCACGTCTACAGTACAACATAAACTAGGAACAGCTTTATTTCAAAAACGAAAGAAATTCCATTGTGTGCTCATAAAACTCATGAACGATAAATATTCCAGCCTGCATTCTATGAATGATCTTATATTACTCCGACAGTGAAAGGGCCTTAAAGGCCCTGAAAAGGCAAGCAACAACATTTAGGCTATTTGGCCTTTAGGATATTGAAGGCAACGAAATGGCTGACTGTCTAGCCAAGAGGGTAGCCCGCGGAACTATGACACGTCCGCAATCTTTCTGCGGCGTAACAATGAAGCCGCATTAATAGGATCGTAACATAATGGGCATAGAAAAATTCGAATTATCGTTGGAAGCAAAACGGAGGACAACGGCAAGCAGTCGGATGAGCAGTTGGAAAGGAACTACTTGGTATAGGCCTCTCAGCTATCACCCAAGGAGCATGGCTATATTTAATGGCAATACATGCAGATTCTACCAAGGGACAAGTATAATATTGCATCGTATTCTGTATGAAACCGAGGCTATCTGCAGAATCAGACATCAGTGGTTTGGCGAATGCTTCATAAAATAACCGATAGTGGAAGGGGTTTCAAGCCAAAGAAATTATATATATACTATATATAGTATCGTATATATGTATAGTATAAATATATATGTATATATGTATACTATATATTATACTATATATATATATTATACTATAGTATATATTATATATATAGTATATATATACAGTATATATAGTATAATATATACTATAGTATAGTATATACATGTATATATGTATGCAATTGTGCGTAAATAAATGTTTCAACAGACATGTTATTATAAATTGTATATATTAAAGAACGGTAAATGCCGTATTTGCATGAATCCATTGTAGACGTGTATGCGTGATCCGAATTATTATTTACTTTATGCAAACTGCTATTTACTGAAATTTGTAATATGTGCCATAGCCAGGCAACCTACGCATCAGATAGATGAGAGTATATATGCAAATGCATCGGTTTAACTTTGTCATTTGTTTACTCTTCGTTGGTCAGAAGGTCCTAAGGGTAGCTAAACATATTCTACAAATAAACAAATTGATTTTTACGATTATTTTTTCTTCCCTTTTAATGCTTAGAATTTGAACAATTTCTTTTCCACAGTATTTACTAACGTAAACGTAACTTAAGAATTTATTAAAATCGTAAATATTTCATATAAAATCTTTCCAAAAAAACAAAAAAATTTTTTTTTCCGTCTCATCACAAGTTCGTGTAGATGGTATTTTTATACATTTTTGTTTCCATGGAGAGTTGAGATAAATGCATTCTTTTTTTAACTTAGTCTAAACAGAATCTCTCTTTGAATTGTTTTGAGCATTTTGTACCCGTATGGCAAGTGTATACCTTATGCCTCATTGAACGCAAGGAGACTCTTCATCGTTACGAGTATCGCTAACAGTTGTAACTAATCGCAAACTCTCGACTTTTAAGTTCTCGAAATCGCCAAAATTGTAACCGAGTACTCGTATTTATCTCATCTATTTATGCCTCAGTGTTCGAGATCATGTATGCAAATGGTCATGATGTTCATACGACAATGTGATACAATTGCACATATAATGTATATATGTGTTGGAAAACAACCATATTTCCGATATAATTATTTATTTATTGCAATTTGCAGTCGTAAACACATATTACAAAAGCAAATTCCTGAATTTATATATTAGGTGCCTGCATGTATTTTGATCATTTTCTCACTTGACAACAGGTATTTATTGAAAAGAATTGGTAAAATACATATTTATCAAAATATGTTTCATCATTTTCTACAACTTTTTCCCATCTTGCTCCAATCATCGATCCACTTTCGCAATTGTTCGGGATTGCGAAACCATGCTGCATCCATCCGAACAAGTGGCAATCAGAAGGCGCAATGTCTAGTTAGTACGCAGGGTGCGCCAAACTTTCCATTAAGGTATAAATTATAATATGAAAAAAAAAATAGTACAAATTGGTTTTCCAATCACACAGACAGACAGAGATCAAAATAAGAAGAAACATTAGAGAAAAACTCTGTTAATTCTCTTAAAAATATCGATCTGGAAATTGTTGAATATAATAATGAAATATCTCGCTCGAAAGGTCTTAAGCGCTCTTCCCGATATGTACACCAAACGGTGTGCTATGCCGACATGTGTTTCACTATTGGCATGTGGATCTAGCAGACGTTAGCTTAATGACAAAATGCAGAAGTTTTGAGAGTAAATGAAAAAACATTCGAGAAAACTGCGCGAGATATCGACCAAGGGGGTATTTCAAAAATTAAGTCTAGTTAATGAAGTTAATTAGACAGGGTCTTGTTAGAGGTAAAAAGAGTAAAAAGCTTTATTTGATTTGTCGGGATATGTCAAAATATCGGAAGAAACTATTTATGATTGTATTATGATTATTTGCAAGAATAATCGATTATAGCAAAAACATCTGCAGTTTGAGAAATCATTTTTCTTCATTTTTCCCGAAAGTGTTCGCATGCTCTTATTATTGAATAAGTCGGATTTTCAATCTTGGTGACGGAAGTATAATTTAATCTACCAAAAAAATCTCGAAACCTATCGTATCCTGTTTCAGCATGTAGCAATCTGGTGGAGTGCTTATATCATGTTGATGATTTGCAGGATAGGATTGCACTCTAATCAAGTTTTTCTTTCTAAAGATAAGTCGTGAGCGCCTATGAAAGGAAAGCTTAATGGCATCAAGTTACTTGATTCGCTTAAGAATAGTAATTGCATTGTTGTTAACACTGACGCATAACGTCTGGACTCTAACGTTGGGGTGACGTGTTAAGGGAAAAGATTATGGAGCTTGCATTTTAGTATTGTTAGGTTTAATTCTCCAGTGTGGATACTATACTATGGGAGATTACTGAGCTCTTGTCCATTTTTTTAAGTGGCGCATTTGTGAATTTCCTTGATTTTTGCATTAACGCAGTATCCTCAACCTAATATGCGATATCAAATATTGCAAATGGTTTGAAGTCAATTGTATATACCGAGCATAACATAGTGTTTAGACACTTGTACTTATTCCTTTCGCAATGAGTCAGCAAGCATTTGTGCTATAATGCATTAATAGGGTAGGCAACATTTCGATATAATAAGGAGATAGTAGCGAACCGCGAACCGAAATCCGCTAGAGTGATTTTTTGGCGATGGCAAAGCTTTCTCGATTGAGACTACAAATGGTCCATAGCCAAGAAAACCGGTCTATGAAGGTATTTCGGCTCTACTGATCGCATTAGGTTATACACTAGGCTGTTACATAGAAGGCATTTTGAATGTGTGGAGGTATAATACCTACAGATTTTCTCTAGTGTTTATTAGCCATTATTTTGATTTTAATTCGATTAATATGACATATTGTACTATGTTGCTTTTTAAACCCAAATTATTCCTTTGAAATAATATTATAACGTAAAATGCCTTTCATGTTTCTATGCATTTACCTCAGTTCTTTTGATATTAAATTCGTGCCAATGAAATCTGAGTTTTAGCGCCAGAATAAGTTTTATTTACAACTCTTAGGCGATCTATTTACAAATTAATTACAGGAATTTGTATTGACAATGCTTCTTCTCCCTTTGACTGTAACGATTCAAATATGTGGACTCGACTGACTATGCTTTCCGCAACTATTCCGCTTAAACACCCTTCCACAAGCATGTTACCAATGCTATTGCGACAGCTGTATGAGGCAGGTGCACACGTGTATTTGGTTTTATCGCTTCTAGAATTTGGTTAACTAGAAGCTCGATTCGTTCGCAGGCAGACTCTTTGACCAAATGTGGGATTTTTGTGACAATATCGTTATATTTATAATGAACTTGTGTTGCAAGTATAATGTGAATTTTGAATTATTTTAACAAAGCTACTGCCACGGCTTACACATCTAAAGTTGTTAGGGTTTCTCCTTGATTTGTTTGGTTGATATACTGCGTTGATCTCAACAGGGAAATAGTTTAAATTTACGCAACAATTGAATATAATATTTATTGCGGTGACTGACTTATCTGGTAGCTTCTTTAGCAGAAAGACTGAGATACTGTCATAGCTAAGGAGGTTTAGGCGGTTTCAAGCTGTGCCGTACAGTTCTCAATACATCAACAGTTACAAATAACGCTTCTCCGATATTCAAAGGTTCTAACCAAAACATTTTGCATTATTGTATTGAAATTGCGTGTGTGTGCCGAAATTTCTTTCGAAAGCTTACAAACTTAGGCCATTCCTAAAGGAATTTGAAACGAATGGTAGACAATAGACCCGATATGGCAACATATATATATACCGGAAAAAAAAAAAATAAAAAATAAAAATCACAATTTAGTTGAGGAGGAAGAAAAAACCTATAAATAAGCGCTTGAATTATGCGGTTATTCTATTATTAGTCAAACACTTGATATATTGATTTCAAAGAAATATCAGTTAATAAAAATGCTATTAAATCGTTCGTTTGCCTATTAGAGTTTTGTTTGCTTAATTATTTATTTATAATGACTTTCTAACAATGCTTTTAAATATCTTAACATAGTATAAAAAAAGAGGAGGATCATAGCAAAAATAATTTAAATTGGAATGCTTCTCACATAGCTGAATATACGATTCATTTGAAAAAATTTATTGAAAAATTTTAAATGAAAATATGTTAGAAAAATTGAAAATGTAGGGTAGAGCGTGTATTAGTTTTTATTTTAAATTATGTCATTATAAAAATCGATAATTTGCAAAAATGCATGTACATAGATTTTGTGCTTATAGATGTGTGCGTGTGTGCGTGTGCGGGTGTTTGTGCATATCAGTAAAAGTATGCATCAACGAATACTGTAAATCGTATTAGATAAAGTGGAAAAACTATGCAGTTGGATGTATAAGTAGAGATATGTGCACGAGTATACATATATACATATATTCATGTGTGTGTGTGTGTGTGTGTGTGTGTGTATATATATATATAGCTGCCAATTGCCAGTTATAAAACAAATTCACAAATATACGAAGGACAAAAACATTCATAAATATATATATATTTCTATATATGTATACATAAATATATGTGCGTATACACTCACACTCACACTCACACACACACACACATCAACATCAACATCAACATCATCATCATTCGAACAATATTTAACGACATCAACATCAACATCAACGGCAACGACGTCATAGTCGTGGCAATTCACACAGAAAGCAATAATGTTGATGGTGGTAACCACAAAATCAGTGAACGTATGATTTGTTTTTCAAGTACTAAAATCAATGCCTGAAATCCTGTTTACTTATCAACTGTAGTATATTGATAGACTCACATAAACACATACACCTATAGATTTATATATATATATATATATATATATATGTATATGTATGCACATACACATGCGCGCAAACATTGAATAGACATACTTCCATAAGCAAATATGCATTAGCAAACATTTCACAAATCATGTGCATAAACATATACATACACATTTATTTATGCATTTATTCGAACAAACTTTATTCACATATCTACACTTGGAAAATTTATGTATTTATTTTTATTTATCTCTCACTCTTTCTCTCTACATACGTATAAATAGATGTGTGTGTGTGTGTGTATGTATGTATATGTATATGTATATATATATATATATATATANTATATATATATATATATATATATATATATATATATATATATATATATATATATATATATATGTGTGTGTGTGTGTGTGTGTGTTTTTTTGTATTATGTAAACGTTTCATTAAATCAATATAACAAAATTTTAGTTTATTAATATTTCCTATTGTTCTGATAAATAATCACAATGTTACAAATAGGAAATTGGTTTTCTCCCGGACATATTATGCCGAAGAGAAAAATATTAAATTAAAATGTTGCTATTACTCTCGAAACTGTAGTCCGCTTTCGAAGCAAAAATTTCCAACAAACATTTCAGTTTTCTTAAAACTCTCTATGTTTGTTTTTCCCCATTTCGCTGAATCTCAGCAATAAAAATTTGTCTTCTTACTTCATAATCCGTAATCAGTTTTCGTTGTCCCAGTTTCACTTGCAATATCCTATCCATTAGAAATGTATGTACGCATGTCGAGTAGCGTGAAACTCCAGAGCCATCCATCCAACTCTGATTTGATGCATATTTGATATTCAAGCGATTGGTATTTGGGTCCATTGATCTTTATGAACAACTAACATGGCGTACGTGTATTATCTGTGCTTTAATATACATAATGATTGTTTGATGTGATGATCTTTAATTTTGCTCAGTGCATTATGCTTTCAGTTTTATATGCATCGCATACGGTATGTCATAATAATTTTAATGTATATGATTGCATTTCTTTTTAAGCACACATAAGCACACTCATATAGATGCAGAGTCGAGAACTTTCAAATAAACTGGCAAATATCACTTATGAAAAAAAGTATTATCTCTAAAAGAATGTCACGTTCCATGTGGAAAACTAGGTTTATACGTTTAAAGCAGTAATCGATGTGAATTTCTATCAACATGCACCGAGCGAGGGGCGATG
The DNA here is from genome assembly GCA_000688715.1 of Glossina pallidipes. Taxonomy (NCBI): domain Eukaryota; kingdom Metazoa; phylum Arthropoda; class Insecta; order Diptera; family Glossinidae; genus Glossina; species Glossina pallidipes. The sequence goes on along the minus strand of KK499910.1, from coordinate 145,724 downwards.
GAGAAGCAAAACCAAAATAATTTAAAATGTAAATAATGATCTCTAATAAAAAAAAAAAAAAAAATGCTTTATTATTATTAAATCATTTCAAAAGCTTTTGCAATAATTTTCTCTTTTCGATCTGTGCTATTTATTATAGAGATTTAATGTGTGAACAAGCATTCAGCACAAATATTTAAACGAATTTTCTTCTTCTTTTTTTGGAATTTCAAATCAATTTTGAATGTTCTCTTTTTCCTTTTGATTTTCTCCTTTCGTTTCTTTGTCTATACTGTGTCATAAGTCGAATATGCAGACGAATTATGTCGAAACCATTTCTGCATTACCTCAATGTGAATGCTTATAAATTGTTGATTCTCATATCCTTTATTATCTACAGTTTCATTCTTTTGTCGGGTTTCAGGGGAAGAATTTAACTCTAATTTGGTTTTATTTGGAAATTTTATGTATTTTAAGAAAGCGACGCATTTTCTCTAGTCTTGCGTATGCCGCGAACGTCTTAATTATTTATGAATCCGGTGATAGCTGATTGGTGGATGCTTTATCCTGTAGCCGTGTGGTCCACTAATGGGTCACAGTCCACCGTTTATGTTTCCTTATTAGTTACACGTATTGTCTCCCTCCACGGTACTCGCGCTTACTTTTAGATTTAAGTGTAAGATTGTAATCTTAAGCACAAGCCCAAGTGACTTATCTCAGATGGGCTTGCTTACTTTCAACGACAAAGGGGCAAATGACCGCAAATAAGTTACGAGTTAAATCAGTAGGGATAGGCCGGTTTTTGAAGTAATATAAACTGAATTTCTAATGGAAAATCTTTCAGTAATATAATGGCCGAGGAGGTCACCAGAAAACAAAAATCATCTATCCCCAGTTCTGACGAATGGCTTCATCCAAAAAAACAATGAATGACGCTTGCAAATTATTCCTGATTAACAATTTGATCCGCGCGAAAGGAATTCATAATTCATTAATGATAGTTAAAGCAAACTTACCGCAGTATTCTGGCATGACGATTTGTCACTAGTCTTAAGCGCTTGTGACCGGGTTGGCTTGTCACACATCAACGTTTTTTAGTTATAAAAACCGTAAATTAAACTGTTATAAAAAAAGAAAAAACAGAAGATTTCACACATGCACTTAATCTGCAGAGGTGGTTCACAAATCTCAAAGCATTTCTGATGCAAGAAAAAACTGTACGCAAATTGCTAATTGATCAACTAAAAGCGTTTTCGTGGGACACGGCGCAGCATTAAATACTCTGCACTGCTTCGCTTAGTATGGCTATTCATATAGTGACTTTTCAAATTAAGGTCTGATATGAATTGTGCTCGAAAAACTCGTCCGATCAGAATCATTTTCAACAGCTTGCATCCTTGAATCAATGCGAATCCGCGTAACATATTTCATCAAAATATCTCAAAATTTTGCAGCCTGTAGATTGAATACGAGAACACATGACGGACAGACGGACAACGCACAAGCGGATGGGCAGACAAGCTTAGATCGATACAGAAAATGATAAATAAAAGATGGAATTATCCCAAGTTCTTCGGGGTGTTGTATACATCCGCACAAATTTAATGTACCTTTGTAGCATAAGTAGTGTAGGGTATAAAACTAAACTCGATATTTCAGTAACAGATGGATTAACAGTGAAACATTGAATGAACTCAATCTCCACTCTTGGATCGCTATTGAAATGAAAAGAAATCGAGGCATTTTTGAAGGGTTTGACAACGAGCGATAAATAGTGAGATACAAAAGTAACTTGCAAAAACGACGATGCAAGAAGGACGAAGTTGTGGAAGTGAGCACAAAGTTCAAAATTACACCACCTAAGATAATATTGTATGCTTAGTGCGATGGGAAAGGAATGGTGCATTAAATTAGCCAGAGGATTGCTATCATCCTTTCCTGTGAACAACTAATACGATTAATATGCGCCCAGGCGAGATAAAACATGAGCACAGAAGGCGCCGCTTTTCATCAGACCATTTAGTTTGCTCTCTCTACAAATCTCTCAAACAAGATCTACGTAAAACAATCGCTTCAGTTTTCCTCTCAGAAATCCAAGAAATCCCATAGAGATGAGAGAAGAGTCTCATCAGAAGAATGTCAAGAGATTAGTGATCAAAATAGCGCGTACATAATTGGCTTAATAATATCCCCGTTAAAGATATGAAAAATGAACTTGAATTTCAAAAAAATATACATATACATGTATACATTGCCAGGAATTTTTTCCTTGACTCAATGTAAATATTTGAATTTGAGGTATTTAGCGTTCGCGTATGGTTATACAATCAATCGGAGTTGAGAATAAAAGCTTAGAAATGCACAACGTTGATTCCGCTCTGACTCGGGCAAAGCAAAGCAAAAAATAGGAGAGTCATTGAATTTTTCGCACTTTTTTTGATTTTATTTTTTTGTTTTTTGTTTTTCATTTTCATTTAAAATATTCTCACAATAATTCATTCATTCGATTTTTTTTTTTACCATAATTCCTGGCAATTCTCTACAGCAAAGCCTTGGGGAGTTGCTTTCCTTATGCTCTTCTTTTTTTTTTTATTCGAAAAAAAAAAAAATAAATAAATAAATAAATAAAAATAAATAAAAGAATACATTCGTAAATATGTGGTAGAGTGCGGTTTAAGAGTGTGTGTGTGTGTTATAGACACTGAAGGAATTGAAGTTACTCAATTTACCAATAAACTTAATACGTTGCTCGTATTTTAAGCCACAAATAAAGAACGTTCAGGAAATGAGCAAAACTAAATAAGATCTCTTTATGTGCCCGTATGTGTTGCATGCCTCTGTTTTTTTGGTTCACGTTCTTCTCCTGCTTTTAAAGTTAATTTAAAGCTTGAATGATAGATAGTTCCTTAAAGGCTTTATCAGACATATACATGCGTGTATATCTATGCTTTCACTGACATATCAAATATGTATGTGTGTTAAACGTTAAACAGAAGAAAGTTTCAAATTGTGTAACGAAATGAAATAAAACAAAATAAAATAAATAAAGTGCCAAAGAAAGTTAGTGGAAGCGAGACAGACAGAAGGAAAGTAAGAGCGAGAAAAGTTTTTGAAAATGCCAACAGCATCAATAAATAAATAGAATTCTTTGGTCTTATTCCAAACTAGATTTTCTTATGGAAGACAGTCTATGAATGGATTTTTTATTTGTTTTTTCGTTTGTTTTTTCCTTTTTTTGTTTCATGTATATATATATATATATATATATATATATATATATATATATATATGTATATATATATATTCTTTTTTTTTATTCTGCTGTTTGAAATATTTGCTTTGTTGTATCCGTATGCATCCACTTGTGTGCTTATCCTAAAAATATTTATCTCCGATCGTTTGTCGATTTGACTGCACATCACACTTATGTCTATACAATTCATATGGTATTTATGTGCGTATTTGTATCTATGCTGTATATATGCCGTAATCACTTTTCTATCATCACTCTATAGAACTTTTCATCTGTAAATATTTTCTCTATCAGCCAATTGTGTGAGGTTTTTATGTATTTTGCTATAATGTTTGTATCTCTGTTCTAATATGTATCTATATATATATATATATATATATATCTATGTGTGAATATTAAATTGTCAATTGTTGTTCTTGTTGTTTCTACTAACTTTCGTCAAGCATATTTATAGGATTTTTGTTTCTTTCTTTACTTTCTATGCTAAACCAAATTGTTAATTGTCTGCATGAATATATGTATACATATATATATATATATCGATATATTCGTATGCATATAAATGATTGTGTTAAGGCAGATGGTTTTATTAAATCCTTTTTCGACGATTTCTTAAATTTTATGGTTTGTTTTATGGTATAATACTTTGAAAACATTCATGTCGTTAGCGTCAGTATTTTTTTTTTTTATTTTTTTTTTTTTTATATATCTTACACCACTTGTTGTACAAAGATGTATTAAACTTGTATACAAAAACCAAAAGGAATTGGAGTGAGCTCATCGTTTATCATACCCATCGATTCACGATCACTTCCTGAAGCTTGTCCGTCCGTCTGTCCTTTTAATATTTGCTAATGTAGTTTTGCGGCCAACCTTTAGACCGCAATTTTTCAAATATTTTGATGAAATTTAGTACACCGACGTGTTTTGGACCAAGGTCGAACGCTTGAGAGCACTTCTGATATGATTCCTCATTTTAAATCGCAACTACATGAATACCTGTAGACTGGTGTGGGGTATTTAATGGTAGACCGTGCTCCACCATACTGCCTTTACTTGTTTTTCGTTTTAGTATTTGACTTATGTTTATTGCCTTGAATGTTATTTTTGTTCACACTTGGCTTAGATATTGGTTTGCTTCTTATATTCACCATCCATCAAAAATCATTCCGAAGAAATTCAACGAAAATATATCTTACGTTCAACTCGACGATTGCTGTTACGTACAGTCAGCCCCTTAGGCAAATTGTCTGTATTTTACATAGAAAAACGAAAAACTCAAAGGCAAATTTTGTTATATCTTCTATGGAAGTGACATCTAATACTAATAAATGTAACAAATGTTACCAAAACAAAAATTCAAAAAGGATCAAAATAACTTCTATGTTGGATTAAAATTTTTAACAAACAAAAACCACAACAAAAGAATGAATAACAAGCAACCAGCAGAGATCTTTGCAACCGTGCTTGCCAATGCTGCTGCCTTCTTCCACTACTCGCTCTATCTCACTAGCTCTGGCCTTGTCCTGCAGGCCCGTGCCTGCACATATTAAAGAACATTTCATTATAGATGATTGTTTTTATGATCTTTTTCACATTTACTGCGAATCTCTTAGCGCAACATGCCACGTAAATGTAAACAAGGTGTTTACGTAATGTAACCTAGCACTTCAGTCAATAAGTTCATAGGATGACATGTCGATGCTGCCACTATTGGCACATGGTAACATGTTGTATTATATTTTTGTTATAGGGGCGTTGATTATGTGTTTGTCACCTAATGAAACAAAAAGGAATTATGTGCGTAGCGCCGCTAAAACAACAGTAACTTGTAAATAATTAATCGGAATGTCATGAGATCTTAAGACATTTGGTTTAAAGGTTATCGCTGTTTAAAAACCACATGGATTCGCCCAAAAGTCATTTCACATTCGAATGTCATCCTACGAACTTATTGACTCGGTTATTATATGACAGTAGGCTTCGTACAGAAATAGAGCATTTCTAACATAATTTGAAAATCGTTAACTAACTGTGTGTATGTGTGATGGAAAAAGTTTATATCAATTTCAAAGGTAATTATTTATGTTATACTCATCTCCGATGCAGTCTTATTGCTTTAAGTCGTCAGATGCAGATAAGGAAACTTGCAAAACGTATGGATGAATAGAAAGACAATCACCTACAGTATCGCATGAGTATATCGGCTACAAATCCATTTTCAAAAGTTTATAACTTTGTAGGTACTTTAAAGTGCACTTAAATTCTGCTCATGCATCGTAATATATGCGACTGTATGCTTGATGATATTTAAATTTATCTGCTGTATATGTTTTTCTCAGTTTATTTTTTAATTTTATAACGATTTTCATTTTATTCAACACGTACTTTCAATTATCAACGAAAATACTCTAAAAATACAATATTGTCAATTATGTCGCGCTCAATTAACGACAACATCAAGGAAAATAAATGATTATTGCATTATTTCCATATAATTACTTAAATGGTGTAATGAAGTAATTTTAATTGCTTGTTAATTATATATTTCAAGAAAAAAAAAAAAATAAATAAATAAAACAAAAAAATATAGACCAAAAAAAGCACTCATTTTGTTTTGGCGAAACCAACTGAATGCGAAGTCTCTGGTATTTAACAAGATGCCCTTTGTTTCAGGAACAATAAAGTTTCCTATTATTGCCTCTTTGCAATTTTTCAGCATCTTCTTTGTTTCTTCTTGTGGCGGTCAAATAAGCGACATAGAAAGAATGTGTTGCAAAGAAAGGAGGAAAAGCTTCACGCTCATTAATAATCTATAAGTGTATGGAAAAAGAAATAAATGAAATTACAAAACGAAGGCAAATATAAATAAGTTCTTGAGTTCGACAAACGGTGCAGCATTTACGTGCGAGTAGAGGAAGTAAATTTTGTGTTTCTAATTATACCTTCTATGGTTTTATTTCGCTTTTGCTTTTGGTTTTGCCTTTGCTTTCTTGTCGCCTTCTCACTATATAACTAACTTACGTATTTCTTTTCTCAAATTACTTATATACTTCGTATGCTTGGGTAACCAAAAAAGACTCATCACAGAGCCTAAGTGCACCTACTAACTATCCTAATACTCTAAACCAGCCTTCCATGTTTATTTTTCACAATTCTCTCTGGTCTTTTGAAAAGTCTTTGCAAAATCTTTGAAAGCTAAAACAATGTAAAAACAGTGTCCATGTAAATAAAATATCCCTTTCTTCAATCATATCTGAATTGTAATTTTTCTCAGGATTATCTGAGAAGCACATGTCAAGTACAAAGTAAGTAAAGTATTCATAAAAATTGCTGTTACAGGGTTCACAATAGTGCATATGAAACTCTTGTATTATATAAAAGATTAATGCAGTGCACATCCAGAAAATGATTGCCAGGATTTTTTTTTTTTTTTCACTGCGGTCAGGATGATCAACGAATCACCGAAAAATTTTTGGAACGGTTTTTTTGCTTATTAGAAAGGAATATTTAATCAATGCACAAAATTGCAAAATTCGTCCAGTGTTACGAAAACAAAAACGATTTGACGTCGTCAACAAAAGATGATCGAAAAGTAATAGAAGCTTTTAGAATGCAAGTACCGATAATTTTTGATTGAAGGGCTACACTTTATTTTGATGCAACGCTCTTATAACATCACAAGTAGAGTAAGGCAAATATCGTGGCAGTCAACTTTGTGTGCAGCGACAGTTCAGTTGGCAAGCAATTTTTTTTTAAACTTGATAACTGATAGTGTTAGATGCTAGTGCTTTAAGACTTTAGTTCTTCAACTTATTTCTCTGGCAGAATTAATTATAATAACAATAATATCTGCAAGATTTTAATACAACTATCGAAAACTTACCTACCTGATGTTATGATATGAATAATGTTTCCGGAGTCGGAAAGTGTTCCGCATTTGTCATCAAAATCAAACATCTTTTTTAAAAACTTTTCATTTCAGTGAATAAAAAGTTATTATTCTACCAAGTGTGAAACACTTAAATGGGGAAACACATAAGAGTGCGTTTATTAATGGCATTGACTTCGCCAGATAATTTGTGTTTTTCTCTGCAGAAGTTCGTTGAGATTTTATAACCGATATTGTGATTTTATTTATACTATACGAGTCCACTACTTGAGCAATAAAATATAACAAGAGCGTCTAAATGATATTTCAGATTTTATACTCGACGGGAAACTCGTACACCACGATGCTACTTGACTTTAGGAAAATAAAACAAATGAAAACATTACCCCACCATTACGTGCCCTACACCGCCCTGCAGTTATTCGTATAATGATTTTTCAAAATAAGGTACTATACAGGATGTAATCGGAAAAATAGTATAATTCGAAGCATTTGCAATATCGTCGAGGCAAAACATGTCCTATCGTTTATCAATTTCATCAAACCAGCTTAAAAATTGCGTCCTGCAGGTTGAGTACAAGAAAACAAAGCCGACAGATGGACAGACAAACCTATTCTTATGACTCGATCGGTATGATAAAAAGTGATTCTATCTCAAGTCCTTCGGGACTTCCGGACAAACTTGATATATCTTCGCAACGCAAGTGATGTAGGGTATAATAATGCGATACTGAGAGATAATGAATCATTCATAATACTAATGTAATCACCAATTAGGATCCTTAAGAATGTCTTTCAATTCAATTCAATTCACACAAATGTTAAAATTAAAAATTCATGATGACAACTTAAACGCAAGAAGTAGATTACTTATCATTGTCGCTTCTTGAGGCTTTTCATGTTCAAATCACATTAAGTTAATTATCGAAAGTTTTAGTAACTTATTATAGTATACTGTAAATTGCCTTGTGAACCGGTCCTGAGTCTGACCTTATCGGGAAAATTCAGCTTAGAACGGGGCGAAATGTACTTTCCATTCTTATTTTTATTTTTAGTATATAAGTGTTAATGTTTTAGGTAATAAAACTCTTTGATGAGCGCAAGCTTAAAGTTTTAGATGTTGTTGTTTTTTTTTTTTTTTTTTAATTTTGACAAGCTAACGAATTTTATGCATTCTATCTTAATTTTTGCGTAATGAGATTTTCAACAATACGCGCACAGTGTCCAGTCGTAGACTTACTTAGGATATACTTTGTTTAATGCGCAGTTCTATGAGTTAAAAGCATTATAACAAAATTGGCTGAGCATGTTCTCTTGTCAGGCTAGTGTTTGTAAAGATGCAATTGTGTTCTTCTTTTTCTGCGCACAAAGCCGCAGACAATCTTCGGAGCTTTCAAAGGGAATTTAAAAGTAATTGCTTTACCCTGAAAGCAGACGACATGGATAGAAAAGACTTGTATGGCAATTGCGATCTTTATGATAACCTCTAACGGAACAATCTAATAAACATTGTTCCTCATTATACGGTATTTCTTCCTCTTTCGCTTGTATACGAATTCTTGCAAACGTCTTCAAAGACTTTTGGAGGCTAAGTAGTCATCAGATCGAAGTTAATTTATTTGTTCACTTACATTTCGTTGTTTACCATTTAGTTTATGCTCTTGCAAAATGCCTGTGCGGTACGTTCGTCAGTGCTTACATCCGTTTATGTGCTCGCTTATCAATGTGTGTAGAGAAACTTAAGAACTTCCATACCATTGCCAGTAATTTAAAATGGAAGTTAATCTGTAATAAAATGACACTAAGCCAATGGCCGATCGTGGCCAGTTTCTCCTATTAATTAATTTTTGATTCATCAAAACAAAAGTTCTTTCGTAAGATTTTTCATGAAATTTTTTCTTAATACGCGCCTTCTACAATATTAACACTATTATATACATACATATTCTAGTTCCTTGTCATGCCTGTTGTCGCAATGTCAAGTTCTTTCCCTAAACAGTAGATTGACTTTTGTGAGCATATGTTATATGCGTTGGTTTAACCTAATACATCGTAACAATTAATCATCAATTATAAATCCGATTAAAACGCGTGCCGATTATATGAATTTCACGCACATCTGGCGCAATTTCCTAATTATCAAAATTCGTGTTCATTCAAATGGTGGCAAAATAACACACTAAACTGTTACTTCAAGTACCCTGTACACCCTGCAAATATGATAAAAAAGAACTTTTAAAAAAATTGATACTTGATTTAAAGCGATACAATTAACGAGATTTTTGCAAATGACTAGAAAAAATTTCATTTTATAATATGAAATTTGGCGGCATCTCTCTCCCCGCACCATTATAGCGCTTTTGTATAGACATGTATGTCCAGTTGAAATATTTAACTATTTTATCTGCATAAATAAAAATCTGCTTTAATAAAATAATTTGCACTTATTTTCACCTTAAAAATGATTATATAATAAGTGGGTGCGCAGTTATCAGGTGTTCTTGAACACCTACTTATTATGAGAAAGGAAACATAAAGCCTGAACAGAAACTTTTCGATGCTATTTGAGAAGACGAACGACGATTGCTTAGTTCACATTGAAGTTGTCGGCCAGCATTCGCTTTGTCATGCTTTTGTCCCCTTCCGCGGCCGCCAAAAGTGCCTGGTCATCGAAATCCGATGGTCGACCTTTTCCTGTCTTATCCTCCAAGCTACTGTCGCCAGAGTTGAAATGGACAAACCATTGCCTGCATGGACTTTCGCTGGTTGTGTCCTCACAGAAAAGTTCGTTGAAATTGCGCAATGACTGCGCTGCTTTCCATTCTTTCTGAGTATGATTATCGGGGCGTATTTTAAAAGGAGATTTTTTCAATCAAAAATTTACAAAATAATATTATAAATAATTATAAATAATTATAAATAATTATAAATAATTATAAATAATTGTAAAATAATGAAAATAGATAGACGCCTGATAATTATCCACCAACCCAATACATTAAATCATTACCATGAATGAAAATACTTGATTCACGCGCATGATATTAACTTTCATGTTTGCTTTATAAGCAAAAAATTACATTTCAAACCCATCATATTAAAAGGTTTGCTATTCACAGATTTCTGTTTTCATAAAAAAAATATGTTTTTTTGTGGATATATATAAATATATATATATAAATATATATATATATAAATATATATATATATAAATATATATATATATATATTTATGCTCACGTGTTTGTTTAAGACGAGATAAAAAAAAATTTAATTAAAAATGTTTTCAATGATAACAACATAAAACTAAAAGCTGAAGCTTATTTTCTTTTGCTTCTTTCATAATTTATACCATTCAGTAAAATATCATTTAAGTAAATTTTTTTTTTTTATAATTACGCAGAATTCAAAATTCATTGGAATGAATGCTACAAAAAAAAAAAAAAAACAAGTAGAGAAAAAATTTTTTTAAGCATTCTTTTATTGCATGTACTATCTGCCGGAATAGAAAGTTAGTTACATTAGTTTATTTGCAATGAAAATGATCCAAAGTGAAAACTATAAGAAGTGGCATAGAATGCCTGCTTAGTGTCAACGACATTATAGATAATTAATTTATTCACTCTCGTTTCGCCCATTCTCTGCTCCTACGTAATGACAAATATCGAATGAAAAAGTAATCAAAGAGGTTGCATCGTTTCTAATATGACTTAAATGTTGACCTTTCTACAAAAATTTTGATTAGTTGCGATAGGCAAAAGGATGCCTTTGATAACACATATATAGGGTCATTCATTTTATGGCTCCCAAAGTGAATGCAAAATAAAACACACTTTCCATTGAAGCTTGCATCAAATGCCGTTTTGGTTGCTCCTCGATATTATTTGTGGAATGCACTACATATATAGTTATGTAGCGTACAGAATATGCTTAAACTTATTACGAAAGCGATGAACCCACCGTTAAGCTTCGCGGATGTGAAATGAAACTCATATTTGCTTAAATTACTTCATAAATAACCAAAGTGGACCCTGTAGTGAAAAGAAAGCTGCACTGCGCGTGCTACCAAGCCTGTAAATGCATAAAAATTAACTGTGGGTTGTGGTTTGCGGGCTGAAAATTTCATTTTTGAACATGAAAATGGCATTGCAATTACCCTCAATGAAGAACGCAAAACAAAGCAGCATGACAACTGATTTCGACCCGGACAATATGTGATTTTAAGAAAATATTGCAACACGCCATACATTTCGTGACAATTTATTATAAGAAAACTTCCACGATATCATCTTTAAAAAGACTATGTGACCTTCCCACCAAGATCGTGGGATATAACTCTGTTGGAGTATTGGTTTACTTCAATAAATCACGAACTCTCAATAATATCATTCATCAAGATTATCCGTGTTATTGGTGAGAAAAGAGCAGATGGTATTCCACGATGGCATTTTTACAGGAGTCCAGAGGCGGTCACGAAATCATTTTTTAATAAAAATGGCATTTCAATCCCCTACTCCACTATTCGCGTACCGCGGCCACAAGCAAGCGGGGAAAGAGAAAGAACGAAAGAAATAGGGTGCTTGTGACCGCAACCTAGTGGCTGTGCGCTCAATTGGTAAGTGTTAGGCTTTTGGTGACTGGGTACTCGCTATAGCCACGACCGAAGTAAATTCTCCACACTGTGATTAAAAACCCGCGAACATTCACTTGATAGTCGCGATTCTTACCTCGTCGGCTACTCATGCGGATAATATCATGCCGATATCTTTTACCGTTTGTTTTTTACTACAAAAGAAAAAAACTTATTTTTATATTTATATTACATACACATTCATAGAGTAGTTGGATAAAAATGACAAAAAATATGCCACACCCCATCTCCACGCAATATTATAGAATACCGCATCTACTTATTTTTAGTTTTTCTTTTTTTAGTACTCTACGTCGCTTGCGGTAGAGGGATGTAATAAGTTTGTACGCATGTACGTAGCACCCCGGAAGGACTTGAAATGCACCCATTTTTTATTACATCAATGAATTCAGTACCATTTTCTGAATTGATCTAAGCTTGTCTGTCCGTCTGTCCGTCTGTCCATCTGCCAGTTCTGTTGTCTTATGTGTTTGTTTTTAAATAAAGCTGGGGTGGAGAAAAGATTAGGACTCAACTGGGCACAACTTTCTTAGTTATCCAATAACGTAATTGTTTAGAAAGTGTTCCTCAGTTAGAATTCGTCTTAATTCTGCAGAGTACCCGAAGAGTAAAATATAACAATATGAGGAACAATCTGTTGCAGAATATTTATTCATTTTATTAATGGGATTTGTGTACTTCAGTACGTTACGCCCATACTCAATTTCCATTCGTTCGAATTGGATATGTTTTTTGAACTCGCCGATGCGCATTTTTGCGAACTACAAACGGTATAACAAAATTAATATATCCCGTTTTTTTGCTGGTATTTACAATAATTGAATGAGAAATGATTGACATTGTGTGAAGAGAAGCAATCGAGAGTTAGTAAATAATTAATTTCTGAGAATAATAATCTATCAATACACGAGATAGCAATTACAAAATAAATTGCTGGGATTATAGATACCAGCTCTACAAATAATGAAATAATGGAAAGTTACAAGCTTAAGGAGACAAGGATACGGCAACTAACAATAATGGCTAATGAAAAACACTTAATGTTCTTCGGTAATCAAGACGACTAACGTCTTCATTTAACCATTTTCCAATAATGTTTAAGAAAAAGAACACGTGCATCATATTTATTAAATTCAAAAAAAAAAAAAAAAATAAAAAATAGACGACAAAATATACTGAGATATCAAACTTGTACGATATTTGTTTTTAAGGGATAACACACGCTTTGTTAGGATAACCGAAATAACCGACGCTTCTTAATTCAATCAATAAGTCCGGATCAGTGGCCACAGCTTTGTAAATAGCTTTTTCTAAAGCTTCATATTGAAAATAAGGCGGAAAAGGCATTTCGTCTAAAGCACTTATATGCACATTGCCCTTCTCATTGCCAATAGCAATATTGCAGCCGTCACGTGAAAATCTAAATTTAAAACAAAGAAAAATTAATCTCAAGCCGAATAGGTAACACACGGAATATTAGGGTAACAAGAAGTGGTTCGGATCATTGATTTTTATTGATGCATTTGCGCATATTTGCCAAGTATGTCCAAATATGCATTCAATAAAGGGAATGAATGTGTAAATTAGGACTTTCGGGAATTCGACTTGAGCAATATCTGCGACTACCTAATACTATATGCTATTCATCTATGTATTTTATGTATGCAAAAAGATGAAACTCGATGATTAATTGTAGCAGCATTTTATCTCACAAATGGAAAGAAACTTATGGTAGATAAATGTGCCTAGACATATCCATCCATATCCGGAAGTAGTCTTACAACAATTTCGATAATTATTCGGACAAATAATTGCATAGCTTTTATATAATTTTTTTAACCGATAATTTTATACTTACTTAGCTAATGTATTAAATGAATTTTCTAAAAACGTTGCAGACATGGGCTTTAAGACGCTACGTCTTATATCCCAAATTTCGACTTGTTTCCGATTAATCCCGAGAAGAACCGTAGAATGTGTGCGGCTCCAATTAGCCCACTGATATGGGGCATATAAATTTTTTATAGTTATTAGCGGCCTAAATATTCCGTCCATCCATATACGTATGCACCTGAGTTCCAGCATTTTTCAATTTTAATTAATTCTAATCTTTATGAATTTTTCTTTTTAAATAAATAAATTTTTCTTACCAATCATTGCCGCATGTTAAAAACAATTTCGGTGACCATGGTGAAAAGTCCATGCAATTTACAGCACCATCATGGGTTTTCATTAGTTCCAGATACTGATTCTGATAGTTTGTTGAACATTTATGCAGACAGCCCTGATCGGTGAGAATATAGAAAATATCCTGCTGTAGGGGATGTTTAGTTAAAGACAAACCCTGCGGTCGCCGAATAGTTTGCCTCTTTAACTCTGGCGTCACTGTGAAATTTAGACCTTCAGGTGTACCCTCCACACATTCCAAAACTGTCTGCTTAAATCCAGCCAAGTACGGGCTGTTAATTATATTAAATTTAGTCACAGAACCGTCTTGTGATAGTGCCAACAGCGGATCGAGTTCTGTGCTATCGATGACTTTGGCCTGCTTGATCCATCTAATTGACAATACAGGATCAACGCAAGGTGATATGCTACGTTGTGATATAGCCACGGGAGGCTCATTGTACTTAGTTACGTCGCGCACCTCGACTGACCCATCAAACAGACCTATTGCGAGCAAAGTGGCCATGTAGGGTGAAAAACACACCGACACCACTGGATAATCATAGTTATATTGACGTTCCGGATTGCATGGATTTTTAATACTCCACACGCAGACTGATCCCGTTTTAGACAATTTGGCTGCTGAGTATGAGTAAATGCCATAAGCTACTGCTAAAATATCACTATTTTTAGCACAGAAACTAATATCACACACTGCCCGTCGCATACCATCGGTAGTGTATGGAAATAATGTAAATAACGGCCGCAACGAGTATTTGTAATTGATTTGTTTGACCATTCGATCAACGATTTTCATTTTTCGGAAACGTTTCTGCGATTGGCTATATTCATTTCCCGCCAACAAACGCATTACGACCATGCCGGCCAAGTTGAAAGCAGGCAGTCGACCTAATGCGTTTACTTGTTCGTTAAAGGGTAGCTTGTGCAATGGTGTTACAATCGGTTTTTCCTCTTCGGCGCTAGGCTTGGATGTACCCATTTTGCTTAACATCCGATATGTGTCGAACATTTCATAAAACGACACGTAACTGGCCGTACTAGTTTTCATGACGGGATCGGTGTTTATATCACGTGTTTTACGAAATGCCAAAATGGTCTGAGCCTCGGCCTCCGACTGACGACGCATTCTTCCCCGATGGCTTGTCAAGTAATCGTATAAATCATTATCCTTCAAAACCAGTTTGCTTTCTTCTGTATTTGCTGGCACCGTAACGCTCGTCTGTTCGTATAAGCGTATCAGCTGCGTTTTCCAAAGCACGACGCGTATGAATGGGAAAGTATATATCGTCATTTCGGGTAAACTGTCATCTAGAGATGACGAATCAGATTCAAGTGCTAAATGTGCATACGCTCGATCGAAATGGAAAAGCAACCGGTCACTGCCAATCTACAATTGCCATTGGAATGCGATGCAATCATTATTTAAAAATATATAAGTAGTGATAGTCCTTACCCCTAATATGACATCGTCAATAGACATTTTCATTCCCAACCCACGCGTCGATTTGTGACGACTTATCGAGCTTGTACCACTACGCGTACTTCGATAGCTTCCAGTGTCCTTTTCGGATAATTCTGGCAATTTAAAATCTAATAGAGTGTGTCGCGGTCGATCAATCGCTAGGGTAATCGTTTTTGGCGTAACTTCCTTTGAATCCTTTCCTGCTTTTTTAACATCATAAACATGGTAATTGGAACGATTGGCCAGAGCTTTATGTATTTCCCGCTGAAGTAATTCTTGAAATGTAACACGTACCGAATGCCTGGACGTTACACTAATATGTGATTGCTCTCTCTTCGGTTCAATGCAGTCGCCGGCGTCTTTTAAACCAACGACCACTTTTCGCCCCTGCACGCAAAAAGAATAACAATAACAACAATTATAACGCTATTGTGTGTACAATTCGGTTAGCCAATCTTACAGCAGGTTTTTTATCTTCCTTGATGGACATACTGCAATACCAAAAAAAAAAAAAAAAAAAAAAAAAAAATACGGTTATATTACTTAAGCGCGAATCCTAGCAAAGCAAAAAAACTTAAAAGAATAATATGTGCAGTCAACACAACAATCAAAAATATAATAACATGATGTAGCCTTTTTTCCTTCATCATTATTTGGCCTGACATTAATTTCAAATTGTACGATTTTTTCACATACATATGAAAGGTGAAAAGTTGTATGGTGTTTTAATTTTGTTATTACGCTTGGGAATTCTACAAATATTTATCAAAAATGTGGGCCTACACAAGGTCCATAACGATGAAAGAGTACCATTAGTTAATCTTTTAAAGCGAACCAATTAGGTAGAAGCGGCTGGTCTCACATCTATTAGATTTGATAAATATCATAAAACTGAATGTAACACGTAACACGTATACACGTAAGCGTAAGAAGTGGAATCCATTTAATCGGATCTACTCTGTCTGTGAACTGCGATTAAGAAAACTTCGTACATAACTAAAAAGTTAATATAAACTTTTCTCTCTCGCAAACATTCGAAACACACAAGCAAGCCAGGCAAGTTTTTCATGTTTATCGACAATGACAAGTAAAGTAACTAAAAATAGAAAATTCTTCTTTATATTGATTGTTATGATAGCTATGTTACTATTCGCGAAGATATTCGAAAATGGTACCGTTTCGAACTAATTACTCTCTCTACGATCTGAACTTATTTGTCTTTAGTATTGCTAGAGCGAGTTTCGATTTACCGAACTAAATGAACGAAAGCCTTCTTGCACCCCGTTCACTGGAGGTTCTTAATTATTTTTATATTCTCTTTAAAGAGTAAAAAATAATCGTCATATTTTTCCTAAGATTATTGCATTCCCCTGTTTCTTAAATTGCCCCAAGTTCTACATTTTGCAACATTGCCACCCTAGGCAGGGCGATACGCATCTATTTCACTATTGAAGCGACATAAGTGCGTGTAAATAGTTAACAAGTTAGCATAAAAGAAGGAAATTTCACTCACCATCAGTCATTTCTTGCTATCTTTGAACATTTTCGTTGCACATAGGTAGGTTTGTCTCTGTCGACATAACACAGGACCCTGTGTTTAATTTTATACGCGAAACCAATTTCCTCGATTACCAAGCTCATCGGACATTGCTAGGGTCAATGTTACATTTATTTGCACACTTGCAAAAAGTGTTAACATCCCCGTGCTAATATGTCTGCTTATATATGTAATGATTTGATCACTACATATCATAGCAATAGTTTTTTTATATTACTATATATATAGAGACGTAGAGTAACACCAATGCTATGCATGTATGTTTCAAATACTAAAAAATGGATTTGCCAACCTGAAGGAATGAGCAATTGATACAGGCATAGCGTTGAATGCGCTCTAAGCCAAATTATGTTTCGTTCCTCAGCCGGCACAGTTTTAGCTGCTACTTGCAGCGATTTTCAAAAACATGCGGTAAATAATTGACCTAAAAAATCTGTTTAATTCAATACCAGTATCTGTGTAAAAAACACATTAGAGAGGATAGAAGAATATATTGTCTTTGAAGAATTCTCAGGATTCCCGCATAAAATCCTTAAGTCCCAGTCGACGTTAGACTTTTAGAGTCTAAGAAGTATCGCTTGAGGGTCTTGGGAGCTTTTTTTTCACCACATTTTCATTTGTTTTTTTTTAGGAATGCGTACCCAGGTAGATGGAAATTTCATCCATGTTGATATATTGCTCAACAGTGTACTGCAATAATGTGTGAGAAAGTTGAACTCAGGCAAATGCACTTAAGCTTTCCCACTCTTGCGACAAAAGCGAGACTGACCGATCTCGTTTGCATAATCAACTTTTCTTTTTTTTAATAAATTTTGCACGTGATGTCTCTTCAATTTTCTTTAGAGGCACAATGAGTGTCTAATAAGTGGTTCAATGAATTGCAATAATTTCAAAGTACCAGGAAGTGAATTATAATCACAACAACAATTGGAGTGAATTTTTCTAGAACAAAAAAATGTATTAAAGCAATTGAATAGCTTCGGCCAAGTGGATACTTACGTGTATCTAAAGAATGCACTTAATGTACGTAACTATGCAGTAATAATAATAATAATAATAATAATAATAATAAAAATAATAATAATAGTAATAGTAATAATATGTGGGGATGATTTTAAAATTCTTCGAAAAAGCAAAGAATTAAAGCAAAAATGTTGCACATGTTATGCTATAGATATGGCATACGTATATATATATATATATCCCGTATGTATATACATGCGTATATGTATAACATCAAGAATGTAGATGAGCACGTAATAACAAAACCATATTATTGTAATTCTTAAGAACAAACAGAGGGTATGATGTGTGAAAGTAAATTATAAGAAAATAAGAAAAGTGTTAAAATACATTTTGTACACCCATAGGGCTCTTCTACTCTTATATTGATTACAGGCGAATTAATCCCAAGTATTCAAAATCGTATTCGAACCGTTATTTGAAGACCTTTTTAATAAACGTTCAAGCGAATATTTGTTTTATAGACCGCAGTTCATGGATAAAAGTGTACATTAAATTTTTGATTTTCTTGCTCTACTGTCTACCAACTAGCTTTTGCAGTTGAAACAAGAAAAGTAACGGTATGCCTTAAGTCTCTATAAAAATTTCTGTTATGACTCTCAGAAGATGCATATCCAAGTTGCGTTTCAATGTTAAGCTAATCCACAGTGTATTGCAAACGGAATGACAAAACTAGTTTATCTTTATCCTACGACGGTGTAAATACATTATTATAACCTACAACTACAACCACTTACCTATAGATTTTATCATATGTATGCATGCATGCATGCATGCATGCATGTATGTATATATATATATGGTTGTATATTTAGAGTTACAAGACATCAATTTAATTAATAAATAACTTAGTAAATATATATATATATATATATATATATATATATA
>KK499910.1:104771-126731 GCA_000688715.1 Glossina pallidipes | reverse complement strand
AAAAAATATATATATATATATATATATATATATATATATATATATATTTTTTTTTTTTTTTTTTTTTTCTAAGCATATGCAATAAGTATAGAAGAGAGGATGTTTTTCTTAATAAATTTTTTATCCGTATATTTGGGAAAAAACACTCATTGCCCATAAACTCTTTTCAGCGTTGCTTTAGATGCTATACGTATATGTAGTAAGTATAAGAACAATTTTTCTTTTCTAAATGTATTTAGTTTTCATGTTTTTTGTACTCTTTTGTGTATAAAGATAAGATTTCTAACAAACTTTTGCGTTTGCATGTCCTGCTCCATAATGTTAACATACTTTCTTTTTCTTCTTCTCTTTTTATATATATACATATTTTTTTTTTTTTTTTTTGTCTTTATCATGTATTCGTTTTCTTCTTCTTTATCCGATTTATTTATGTACATGTGTAAATACATTCACATCTTTGTATCATGTACAAAAGTACATATACAGCACACTTTCATATACACATATATGTGCTGTGTATACATGTAGTTAGTTGCACATCTATATTTATTATATTTTAACATAAAATCTGGTAAAATCTGGTAACATATCTATGCTTGCTTTTTTCCCTTTTGTCGCGTAAGAAACAATGCATAAGTTAGTAGATAAAGCTTGATTTGCTTAATAATAAATTAAAAATGTACTTGAAAACTTCTTGAGAAACTTTAAAGAGACACACGCATTACAAAATTGCCGATCGTAACATATTAGTTTTTAAATCTTTAACGAAAATTTCAGCATTACCTTATGATTATAATTTTATTACATAATATGACTTGTGCACAGAGACTGTGTTATTAAGAAGACAAAGAAAAAATTGTAGACTTCATACGCACACTGATCTTACTTTGCCTGCAATGCATAGAAGGAAATGCGCATTGAAGACCATATAGACCATAGAGCGGGATGAAACAAGCCAAGTATTCAAAACATACATTACGTACCACACACTCATTCGCTTACTACACTTACTACGGTGAATTCTATAAAGATTTTTAAAAATATGCCGTTATATAGGAAGCGGTTGGGTAAGTGGTCCAGTCCGAAATATTTTCAACAGTGTTCGCTGCTGAAGCACAACACGTCGATGTACCAAATTTCATCAAAATATCTCAAATATTGCGATGTGTAGGTTGAACACAAGAGAACAAGGCGGATAGACGGATAGACAATCTTAGCTTTGAAAGGAATTCTATATTGATCGGTATAATAAAAAATGGGCTTATCTCAAGTTCTCCTGGCTTTTGCATGCATTCGCATAAATGTAAAGTATCCTTGTAGTGCGTGCGCTTGTTTGTGCGTAAAGATTGTTGTTTGTACAAATGCTAAAGTGTTGGGAAATAGTATTTGAGATATATACCGTGTACGACGTACCAAACAGAATAAAATACACATTCAAGCGAATGCAAATACAATATTTAATCTAATGGTAGTAGACCTTCTCTCCTCATTTTACAGTCAAATGGCACATCAATGTCACACAGACTATCTCCTTTTTTTATGTAATCAATCACTTAGTGGATGTTTCATGTACGGGTAACACGATGACGATCAGCAAGGATCGGGGAAAGAGACATAAGGTGTATGCTCGATTAAGTACGCTCTACCGTACTAACATTTGAATCTTGAAGCGATTCATACCTATTCGGCTACCAACATCGTATAGGTAAAGCTATATCAATATTATTAGTATATACATGACTACGTCGTACCTTAAAACAGGATTTGACATATAAACACATAAAAAATACGGTATAGGCGTCTCTTGGTCTTTCCTTCTTTCAATGAAAGTCTTTCGAAGTCAGAATTAACTTTGTTAAGGCGGTTTTCCTCACAGCGGCCTACAATGGAAAACCCGTTACATATTAAAACTTTTAAGCACGGGTTAGGAAACATATCGATGGCCATATGTTACATTATCAATATACATTCTTTCATAAATCTGCTGATATCTTTGACTTCAGTAAAACAGAAATCTTTCAGATCTTGCAGGGACAAATATCCCAATTATTCCGTTTAACTTTGCTTCTAAAGCAAAGACGAATGACTTCAAATGGCTGAGTTGAAACCGTGCCAAATTCTGATAAAGTCCTCAATGTTTAATTCCTACAACCAGTTAGAATATCGAAATCAGAATGCATTATATAAAAAAGAAAAAATTTGATCGTTATTCGGATTGATCCTATTGCTACAGCATTAGGGGCCTTTACGGTTACTGCAAATTAAATATTTATTGCTTTCCTGCCACGAAACAACCGACTGCTCGTTCGTTTCGTTTAAATTTAAAAAAACTCTTTTTACTTTAATAGTCTTAAAGACTGAAGTTTTTCTTTTCGCCATAATCCAATATATGCATACAAAAAAATTTTCACGAATATTATTTTTATTAAAGAAACGGACTCCTTTCTAATCTATGAATATAAAAATTTCTAAAACAGCTGAAGATAGAAGGCAACAACTTCCCCATAAATTTGTCATATTTTATGATTTCTCAAACGGAAATTAACGCTTCATTGCCCATTTTAGAGCATGACCATGCCGACTGATATACATATATATACATATGCACACACACACACACACACACACACACACACACACACACACTTATGTGTATATATGAAGAAAGAACACCAAATACTCCCCATTAATATAGCAAACACTTTCGTTAGAATATTGATAAGCTGCTCGACGAAAAATATTTAAAGAAACACACAATTTCTGGTCATGACATATTGGTTAATGGCCGTCGCATATGCACATGGTGTTCCAAGCTCGATACCAGAGGATAAAAAAATAAATAAATAAATAAATGAATAAAGAAAAGGAGGAGGTGAAAAAGAGAAAAAAACAGCACTTTTTTTTTTATATAAATTTCTTACAATTACATAAATTGACAGGAAAAAAATGGCACGAAAATGTGTTAACATAAAGTGTGGAACATTTATTTTTTCGTTTTCGTTTTCTTTTTCTCTCTTTCGCTCTCACTAAAATCTTTTCATTCGGTATCGTGTTCTGAGAAAAGCTAAACGTAGGTGGTGGCATAACAGACACATCGCTTTGCCAGTGACAGAACACATATATAACCATGGATAGTGTGTTAAATGTGGCAAAACTATTATAAAATATAATTTTTACACTGAACATTTGGTAATGCGGTTTTTTCTGGGTTACTGGACATGGTGGATTTTTCGGTGCAAATATACAGAAAGCAGACGTTGAATACAAAAAAAAAAAAAAAAAAAAAAAAAAAAAAAANAAAAAAAAAAAAAAAAAAAAAACGAAAAAAAGAACAGTTAAGAAATTTTATCTTTACATTAAGCCGAATTCTAAATACCCAACACTCGACAACAAACCATGACATGTTCGATGAATAAATTTACAGAGGAGAGCAGAAAAACAAAAAAAAAAGAATAAATAAATAAATAAAAAAGAAAGAAAATGTGAAAAAATTGTCAGTAGACAAATCTCTGACTCTGATTATCTATACATTGCATGTAGGGACGATCCTGGAAAATATTTACACTAAAGTTTACATAAACATCGTCTATGTGCACGTTAAGACGTTGAGATTTTCCTTTCTTCAACTATTTACAAGTTTCTTAGCCACTGAATAATTTCGGATTATCGATAAAAACTTCCAGGCGTCAGTGTTCGCCGTTTCAAAGCTTAGTGTAATAGAGCATGTTGGGTCCTAGCTGGGTCCTATGAGGACTGCCCAATCGGTAAAGGCGTAACACCAACCGATTGGGCGCACACTCACAATGCTGCGATCATTGCCTGTCTTTTTTTTTACTACATTCTGACCATTACACTGTTACACATATAGGGGACATCATTCACTAAATGATTGGCCATTTCAAAAACGGAAGGGTTTTCAATTTGACACCATCGAAATTTTTATCTCCCACCTTTGATCTCGGCATTACAAGTTACAAGATTTATACAACTAATATATCCTCATGACAATATAATCCTTTATACGCTATGATTTATTTGAGGGCTGGCCAACCAACACGCTCCTTAACATATTGTTGAGTTATTATAAGAACGTTACAAGTAAGTATCTTCGACCTAATCAGTTCCTAGTAACGAAACGTCTCCTCAGAGTGAACAGTAGACTTACCATACGATATGGTTGCAGTGTAAGAAATCCACTGAACATATCGAACTTTGAAAAAGAAGAAGGCACCGGGGCCAGATAGAATACCACACGAAATAATACAACAGGTTGGTAACATATGGCCGGATTTACTCGGTAATACATACAATTTGTGCCTCAGACTCGGCATCTTTCCAACACTGTGGAAAAAACAGCTTCTGGTCTTGTTACAAGAACCTAGCAAGCCGTTAGATAGCCCGTCTTCTTACAGATCTGTATGTCTTCTGGGCAACATTCGCAAACTTTTCAATAAAATGCTACTAGCGAGATTAAAAAAAGGGCTGGAGAGTCGAGGCGGCTTTTCTAGGCATCGTTTTGGCTTTGTTAAACGACGATCGACAAATGATGCTATTGAGGTACTTTCTCAGCAGCATAAAGAAGCAAGGACGCAAAGGGATTCTGCGCTGTCTTCGCGTCGGACGTTAGATACGCCTTTAACACGGCGGACTGGGAAACGGGCAAAGGTTTTCTCCGTTCGTGATTGCAATGATAGACAGCTACTTGTGTAACAGAAGTGTACTGTATAATGCAAACGACGGCATAAGAGAACACAGATTTATTCCAAGGGCACGACAGAGGTCCATCCTAGGCCCCTTCTTGTGGAATTTCATGTACGATGGCTTGGTCTAAGGGGAGCGAAATCTATAGGTTATGTGGATGATATTGCAGTGATTGTGCGGCAAGCGTGAGGAAAACGGAAGTCATACTGGTGAAGAATAGAAGGATGTTCCAGAAACGGAGTTCTAAATTCAGATATCTTGGATTGCCATTAGATACGAAACTAACACTCGCGGAACATGCTAAGAAGATTCGGGATGAAGCATTGTCAACTGCAACTACTCTGTGTAAAATCATGCCAAACGTGAAGGGTCCAAAACGAGCGAGGCGAAAACTTATAAGTAGCGTAGATTACGTGCAAATGATTTATGCCGCAACGTCTGGGCAGAGAATGTATACAAAGTAAACATCTTCTGCGAAAGATGGAAGCAGTTCAAAGTGTGCCCACGTTGAGAATGACATCAACGTACTACACAATTTCGAAGGAAGCGGCTGCGGTCTTGGCGGGAATATTCTCACTATTACCGTAGGAGCAGTAATATGTCGATTGCGGCAAAAAGGTAGGAACTAGTGGCGAAAACAATTTCACCGATATCTGCAAACTTAAGGCTTCTATCAGGCCGTTCATCTTGACGGAACGGCAGCAGCGATGGGAAAAGGACTCGAGAGGAAGTCGGACCTACATTTGCATCCTAAACGTATAACAATGGGTAGGGAGGAAGCACGAAGAAGTTTATTTCTTCCTGATCCAATTTTGCATTGGTGATGGAAATTTTTTTTTTTAGTGATGGGGGAGGTATAATGATATAATGAGGATGAGGAATTTATAGGCTTCAATTTCAGTTCCGGAATGTTTTGACCCCAGCGTAGGACCACTATGCCCGTAAAAAAAAAGAAAAGTTATCTCGCATATTGAAAAGCAGTTGAATGGGAAGTCATTGGATCCGGCCAAAACGGTCAAAACGTGTTGGACGGTGAAGTTAATTTCTTAACTCAATTTCTCACTGCTCATGAAAATATTTAGAGCTATTTGTATCATTTCAAAATGCGAGCAGATAACGCATGCAACCTCAACGGCTTGAATGACTATTATTATTAGTTAAACTTTCTTCTACAATTAAATTTCTGCTGAGCTTAAGCTTAAGCGCCAAAAATAAAACGAGAAAGAGGAAAGCAAAAAATATAATAGAAAAGGATGTGAAATAAAACGAAAAGAAAACGGGAAATATGTTAACTGCTACCGAAAATGTTTTATAAAACATAAGAAGACTATTTCCGCATGAAACGAATTCTGATTATTCGTCAACTAAATTAAATTTAGAAAAAAATTTGGCATTTTCGTTTCTCTCTTTCGCAGTTCGATGTATGTGTCAATAGACAATGTGGTATAATTTTTGGCGATAAAGATCAAATAAATCGAAACGCTGCTTACCATGGCTTGAAGTTTCTCGATTATTTTCGAAATTTTTTCGTTTGTTGCGTTCTGAATTATTTTATTCATTATTATTTAATCCGTATAGATCAGTCAAAGCGTGCAAATTTAATAATTCCACTGGCTAGACAGACGCCCATATGGACTGAACAAAATTGCCGAAGAGTTTGTAGGCAAACAGAGTAATAGTTAGATGGACTAATGTAACGACGAACATTTAGAGAAAAGAATTACAAATAATTAAATGGGAAAAAGGGATAAGCCATAAAGATCACAGAAAGCCAACGAAAAGATGGATGCACAATTACATAAGGGGCTTATGTTTAAGTTGTTGAATGCACGAAAGAAATAAACTCAGAATATCATACCACTTAAGGAATTTTAATTTGTTAAATATATTTCGATGATAACGCAGACATGGACAGACGTATAGAAAAGTGCTAAAGCATGATTGAGAAACTAATTTATGGACGCAGAAATGAAATTAAATAAAATCAAAATCTTATGTTGACCAAAAATTTTACATTAATTCAGCTGACTTCCTGAAGCCGATGTGATGATGTATCTGATGATACAAACCGAATAAGGATCACAGTTTACTTACAACTTTGCATAGTGAATACAAAAAGTACATATTTTCAAGATAGTGAAGAAAACTGGTGACAAAAAAATTCTGTTAAATATTCCCGCATATATGAGCACAGTTCGTAACATTAACAATCAAACCAAGCAGACGCAACGAGCGGAAGACGGAAATGAATCATTTTATTAGTTGACTACGCCTACAATTCTCTCTTTTTCCATATTTCTTGTAGGTGAACGGCACAAACTGGCTTTTTTCCTTTTCCCATTATTCATTTGTTCTTCTTCTTCTTTTCTTTTTTTTTTTTCTTTTCGTTTTTCCTTTTGCTTTCCATAAAGAGGCAAACTAAAGAGGGAAACTAAAGAGACTAAATAAACGTTTTTTAAATGCATAAGGAAATAAAATTTGTGCTGTTTTCTTTGGCGAAACTTGACAATTCAACTAATTTGTACATACTTTAGCAGAGTAAAAAATATATAAAATAACTTGAATAATAGCTGCTTTTACAATGCTAATGAATATCAAATACTAGCGTTTTTCCACTAAATATTTAAATAATGAGGCAGTAAGTTTGTGCCGTAGCACAAGAAAAATTTTATATGTCTTTTTTCCCTATACATACACCGTACGACTTACTGCTAACTTCTTACTTTTCTAACGTCTTAAGTTTCCATGTAAAAATTAGAAAAAGGAGAAGAAAAAAAATATTAAAAAAAAATATAAGAAAATTGTATACACATTCGCTTTAGAAGGAATCTCGAGTATCCACCACTTGAAAACGAAATATTTCTTAGCCGAAGTCAGTTTCTTATATGCGTACTTCAATAAAGAGTTATGGCTAAGTGAACGCGGCGAACGAATGACATATAAATTAGAGGACAAAATGCACAAAGACAGGGCGACAGCTTAAGGTAGAAACTCTGAGAAAAACAGACAGGTAAGCAGATTTATAGATAGACGAACGTGTATAGATGGATTTATAATACGATACACATAATAATGCAATATTACGTGCCTTTCGAGAGAAGCACTGTAAATTCTAATAACTATCTGCAACCTTAGATACAGTTTTAATTACACATATTTTATTTGCGTATTCCTAAAACTATGCTATAAATTTAATATTTGCATTGCTTTACGATATTTTGATTAAAGGCTCACCGCTTGGTAGGAGAGGAAACAAGCAAAGCATTCACATTAAAGTATATTTAATTAATTAACGGCAACTCAGATACCTATCCCTAAGGATAAATTGATTCTGTATGTTTGATAAAAATACATTAAAAACGGAATGCGAAACGTTCGTTAATTGCGACAAATTCTGTTTCCCCACAGACAAAGAAAACAATTTATATTTACGAACATATACGTGATAGATCGACATACAATACGTAATTAATGAACTGAATGGGAAAGTAAATAAAAATATTCCTATTTTACTTTTTGCAAAAGTAATTCGATCTATCGTGCAAGGGTGAAACTTTTTATGTTGATTACACTTACTGGTATTTATTTGTATGCACACTTACTTGTATCGTTTGATGTTCAGGAATGTTTTCACCAACTTTTACTATCGCATAACGACACATCTTTCACTACTACTCTTGCAACATATTCGATATAATGGCCTTGGAAAAAAAAAAAAAAAATAAAATAAATAAATAACTTTTCCTAAAAATATTAATTTACTAACACTGAAAAAAATACAAAAAAAAAAGAAAAAAAAATAGTAATAATAGTAAAGGTATTGAGCAGCAACGAGTTTTTATTGTTGAACAATGTTTCAAAAATAATGAAATATTGATCGTAGTTCTTCAGAAATGAGACTTGTGAAGCAGTGACTGTTACTGATGCTCGGTGTCGTGCTATATGACGACACACTTTTTTCTGCCTAAATTGGAGGATTTTGATGTGAACGACGTGAAGTGGTTTCAACAAGACGCTCTCACATGCCACAAATCGGGTAAAAAAATCCAATTACTACTTGAGACATTCCCTGGTCGTGTACTATCACGTTTCGTTGATCAGAATTTCGATAAAAAAGCGAGGAAAGCCGTCGAGGCCATTCTCCCGATGTGCTATTCCATACATAAGCCTATCCCATGTACATTATGATTCAATACAAAAATTACAAGAAAGAAAAAAATTCTGTTTTCTATTAAATTCAAATATTGCGTAAATTTTGGGACACCCTACATTACGAGATAACAATTTTATCAGTTTTATTCTCTCTTTTTCCTTTGATACGTCGATATATATCAATAAGTGAAAACCCTGTTAGCCCCTCCATTAAATACTCTACACCACCACACACTTACTCATAAATGGCGCTACTTCTTGAAAGTGGTTGAAAAAGTGGTGTGATGTCAACCTGCTTTAATAATGTTCCTCCTCGAGCCGAAACTCGTCAGTGAACTAGATTTCATCAACTCAAAGATCATGCCTCAAAAATTGCGGTCTATCTGGTGAAAAGTAAGAAAAAAGGCGGACAGACAGGCAGACAAACTTAAAGTCAAGTCCTCTACTGGTTTTGGGTATAAAAATATCTAATTCAATCTGAATATAGTTTCGCTTTAGTTACCGTTACTTTTGTAAAGATTGATCGCTTAGTAAACAAGAGCCGTTCGAAAAAGTAATAAACAATAAGGCCGGTTTTGTAAACTGAACAAAAAAACAGTTGCTAAGAATATTATATTCGGGCGTGACCGAATCTTTTGTACTCATCACCATTACCCTAAAGAAAACTAAAAGAACTGAATTCCAAAATAAAAGTTTTTCCCGCATAGTCCTGTAGGTGTGGTAGGTATGTCCTTTGAAAAGTTTACGTCACTTACAAAATTCTTTCGGAAATTTGTAGGCGGTATCTTCATTTTCGCTAACGGGAGACTGTTGACCACAGATACTACACAATTGGCCAGACGCACAGGGGTAATTCTTGCTTGCATTCCAAATTTGAAACTGACCGAGAATTTGCATACTTCAGAGAGTTTTTTGACTGCGCTTTATAAAGGTACTGAAACGAAATTAAATTTGAATACACTCTAATATTAGGTAGACGGGATCAATTTTCTTCATTTCTGTACACCTACCACAGTATCGCCCATAGAATATAAGCTCCAGTTGTGAATCTGATATGCTTTGTGAACAATAAGCAAAAAAAAGAACAGAGGTGTTTACGTTTTGCATAATACTGCGGCCGTATTCTTCAATCGATTTGGAGCGTTTCCAATACCAACTTGCATCCAAGAACCTTCAATGTTTCTGCTAAAATTGCAGTCGGCAAATCGATTTAAGATACACAAGCTTAAATCGGTTCAGCGTTTGATGCTGATCAAGTATATATATACTTTATCTCTGAGTCTCTGAGGCTTCCTTCAATACCTCCCCCCACTCTTTGGTGATGAGTGTAAACCACATACAAACATTAAAGTAATTTCATTAAAAATAATATCAAACGTTTACTACGTATCTGATCCATATGTTCGATGAGACGAGGTTAAAGGGGTTTAACCGCTTTTAGTTTTTTTTTTTCACCAAATTTGTAGCGGTTAAATTTTGTATTTGGTCACACAAGAGTTGTGAATATCCACAGAAAAGTTTAGCACTGAAGTCATATTTACGACAATTCATGCAACGATCGCCGGCAGTGTTTGTTGCTATTTATCACTTTTAGTAAAAAAGTGAAAAAAGAAAAAAAAAACTGATTTCCTTGCGCTTGAAGCTCAAGTGTGTCGTCCTGTAACGTCTAACGTCCTGTGCTAACTGGAAAAACCTTATATATCATATTCCAAACTAAATGCGGCACGGCATGGCCAGCAAGCAATTTACCATTGAAAAAACACAAAGTTTTCGGCAAATTATATTTAAGACGATGTAAAATACAATTTATAAAAAAGTCATATCAAAGTCATTTACTATTGGTGTACATATGTCCGGTAAATGTGACAATTTGCTAATCAACACCTTCTCGATAAAAAGCCCCCATGCCTTGTCAATATAATCTTGTGATTCTCGTCTGATCCAAGACGTATATAAAAATTTTTAAATTTTGGCTTTTATTATTAGGATGCGCGAAAAGTCATCTCGTTTTCGTTTTCCCAATAGTATATATAGCTGCATTTTTTCATAGTCAAGTTGACGCTTTCGGCATTTCCATTATATACTCCAATGGTTAATGTAGCAAGGCTTGTGTTTGAAAAGGTTTGTTTGACTCAGTGAAGTGGCTTATATTTAGTGACTTATCACCTATGGAAAGTCGGAAGCACCAAAATCCGGCATATTCTAACCTTCTATTATCGATAAAGTAAGAAAGATATTTAAGCTGGAAAGAAATTATTGAATGTTTACGAAGATGTACTGACAAAAGATGTGCGCTACGTTCTAAAAGGTCAGTTGAAGGTGATAAAAACAGAATAAAGGAATTAGCTGACGCAAACCGACGAATAACAATTCTTAAGATCGCTGAAACATCACGTTTATGGGATTGGATCGTTCGTAATAATATATGCATCGTTTATAAAGAAAACTGTCTTCCATTTTGACCAAAAAAAAAAACGAAACGACTTTCCGAACAACCTTATATTTTTTCTTTTAAATGGAAAAAGTACAGCAACAGCTGTTTAACTAATAAAGCCTTGTGCAAACTCTAGTAATGCATTAAACGGTAAAAAAAAATGCTATGCGTGTAGTTGCAGTAGCGTGCCATTAACTTAAGTGACGTTTTTTTGGAATTCAACACACAGTTTTTATTGTTTCTCGTCTCTTCGCCTTTGCGTTTTTTCTCTTTCTTTTTCATTTGTCGTTTTTTCATACAGAACGTGAAATTTAAACGAGTGCACAGTTTTGTCTATTGCCTAATGTACGCTATTGAACGGGTATAAAAAGGAAAAGGTGTGGAGAGGCATTTTCGTCTTTTTGTCTCTTCGTCTTTTATTTATTTATTTATTTATTTTTTAATAATTCGCCTTACAACTGTCAGCATCATTAAGCATTTTTTCTTACGTGTCAGTTTTTTTTTTTTTTTTTTTTTTTTTTTTAGATGAATGTATGTAATGCGCAAAGATGTTTCAACTCATTTATGCCATTCATTCGTTCGTGAATATCTTCCTACGTACATGTGTGTATATTGGCGCACACACACACACAAGCAATCAAACAAATATGTGTATGTGTATTTGATTCCTCGAAATGTTGCTGCAATATGACTGAATATGCATTTGTACCGTTAGTACGTGTAACATATGTTTCGTTTCCGCAGTTTTCCTTTATTCCTTCTCAACTCACTCGTTTTGCTCACTTTTATTATTTTGCCTTTGTTTAGTACATATATATAGAGGAATATATAGGAAAAATGTTTGTAAATATATATGATTGAGTTTATGTGTATGTGTATTTCGGAATTTTAAGTTAGCGATAGAAAAGGAGTTGAGTGAACATTAAAACGAAATACTTGTAATGTGTTGGCCATAAACGGAAAAAGTAAACAAAAAAACTTGAAAACACACACACACACACACATATATATATATATATATATATATATATATATATACTGTATATATATATATATATACGGTAGTCCAATGAAGTCTACACACAGTATCGAAAATTGCATGTTTAGGTTGAGGATCAGTAAATATATTTCTTAAGAATCAAAATTTTATATTAAATAACACTTCAAGCTTCCTTTCTGTCTTAAGGTAAACTTATAAGCAAAAGTTCGACTTTAATCCCATAAAAAACACAAAAAAGTCTACATACAGCGAAAACATATCACTAGAAGATTCGATAAAAAAAAACCTCCTTTTACATCTTCGCACATTTAAATAATAATTTACTAATTAAAGTAAAACTTCGTTATTTCTCTTTCCTAAAATGTCACAAAAACATGAAGAAAAACATGAAGAAATTTCTCGATGTGTGTAGAAATGTGATTATAAAGGTGGGGAAAAGCGACACAGTTCGAAATGCTTTAAGAGACAACGATTTTCATAGCCATTCATAAAAATGTATCCACAAACCACAATCGACCCTCCACGGTGCTTTTCAGCTGGTAACAGATCTTGCATTTCCTCGTTAATGCTTGTTTACCATCGCACCCGAATATAGCAAACGTACTTACTCGTCGCATTTCCGAAAATTTATATCATCATTTTTGTGGAGTTTTGCAACTCGAAGCATTTTTTTGTATTAACTTCGCTTATAAATGGATATCTTCTTGGAATACGACTACGAAAAACGACGGCTCTTAAAACATTTCGCAGCGTTTCGCTATGCAGACTAAGTGGGTTATATTTTCCTAGACCTCTTGCAATATCAACAGCACTAGTTTTGGGTTCATTTGGTACAATACGGATAATATTTGGATTCTCACACTCTGATCGGTGCTTATCCTCTGTGGTACATGTGTTATTGTGTGTTGTAATTTTTTACAATAGTTTGAATAGCAGCACAACAAATTCCAATTATTTTTGCTATTTCTCCGTACGATTTTTCCCCACTTCTTAACTTTATAATCACCTATCTAACCCTTTGAGGAAAGGGACTAAAGAAATTCACTTTAATTGATAAATTATTGTTTAAGTGTACGAAGGCAAGTACAAAAAGTAAGTACCGTTCACTAAAATTGTTTTTTTTTTCGAATCTTCTAGTTATATATTTTCGCTGTACGTATATCTTTTTGTGTTTTTTGTGGGCTTAAAGTCGAATAACTCTACCTTAGGTCAAAATAAGTGAAAGAAAGTTAAATTCAGCGGGGGTCGAATACCCACCGCTATGTTTTCTGCATTCTATTCTCTAAGTTCTTTTATTTGATGCCCATATCGCTAGTGCTATTAAGAAAAAAGTAATAGCGTTGTCTACCATATGTATTTTAGAGTTAACCCATTTTTAGGCGGATATTACATGTCTTCAGTTGAGAAGTGCACAAAGTAGTTTTAAACATTCTGTCTTGTTTGCCTTATGATAGCTTATTTATCCAAAAAGTGAAGAAAAAAAGCAAAATCTAATCACTTGTAACTTTGTGTGGGCATGGCGGATATTTTCCATTTTTGCACGTAAGGAGTAGAGTGCTTCGTAAAGTAAATGTGCAAAAATCCACAAATTTTTGTTTAAAAAAACGGAGTTGCCTTCAGTTTACGCTCCACTATGCGCTTTCGCTCCGATCGATTTGTCCCGTTTCCCATGCCAACCTGCGTGCACGAACTTCCAATGTTACTACCAAATTTGAAGCCGCTGTCTTCATTTTTGCAATCAGAAGAATGCCAACAACTCCCACCAGACTGATGCACAGACGGACGGACATGACCAAATCAACTCAGAATTTTACGCTGATCAAGAATATATATGCCTTATAGGGACTCTGGATGTTACATACATTATGGAAAAAGCAAAACATTTTGCAGTGATGGGTGTAAGAAAGTCTTAAAGCGTTATTTCTTGTAAGTTTTTGTTTCTTAAGAATTATATATTTTGACCCCCAACTCGTACATGCAGGTTTTGCGTAGGGAAACGTCAATTATCGGTACTGTATGTAGACTTTATTGAACTACTGCGCATGTAGGAACTAAACTTAAGCATATTTAAAATGAAATGTTTACATATTATATATAAAAAAAAGGAGGGACTAGAAAATCGGTGTTAGACGACTCTCAAGCACATACGAATGTTGTACAAATTAACGGCTGGATTGATTGCCATGTTTATCGTACCGTTTATAGATTTAGTTTAGCTGCAGAGAGGTCGCTCCTAAATTAATCCGCTCAAACCCAAAACCTTTTTTAAGAATTGGTTGGTTGTTATTTGTGTGATACTTATTTTAGCACATTTTAAACTTACTAAAGAACAAACTTAATACGTCTTCCCACAGTATAGTTTTGCTTTCTTACACTCTTTCTCTGAACTAAATAGTTTTTGATGTTTATTTTTTTCTTTTTTTTCGAAAAGTTTTAGTATTCGTTAAATGATGGGTTTTTAAATCATTTATAATGATGTAAACTATTAAGTGAAGCAAGTGATGAAATCATTCCTCGCTGCAACTTTGCGTCTGGTTTTAATCTTACAATGAAATAAAATTATTTTGCAACGAGAGTATACAACTGACACCAGTAGTCCTCTTAAGAGCAATAAAATATAAGGGAATTGGGAATTCATGCGCTAAAGAATATTGAATCGTAATAATGAAGAATACCTAGAGATTTATGTGTTTAATAAGCATTTATATCTTTATATATATAAATGCTATTTAATTTTTAGTGTTAAGGCTTACTTAGCTCTAAGAGGCAGCTAAATGCTTAATTCAAATTTGTAAGTCGTCAGAATGGTCATATTGTTAAAGTAGAGGACAAACTCGCACATTGTTGTTTTTTTTTTTTTTACGAAATACTCGAAAGAGGAAAGAATACAAAACTTCTACTTGGAATAAGATAATAAACGAGCTCAGCAAAAATCTCATACTATCTTATAAAAATGTATGAAGTCCAGTAGAGTTTAGCGGGGAATAAAAAGTTTATTATGTAAAGATTGAAGATCACGAATAGGTTCTTGAATTCCATACAATAATCCACATTGCTACCGTTTACTCTTGACTTCGCTTTTTAGCAGTGTCTTCAGTTATTCCGCCAGTTTTGTAAAAATTTTAAAATAGTGTCAGTGATAGTAGCGTAACACTAATGGTATTAACAAGAGTGATGGTAGCAGCAGTGGTAATATTAGTAATAATATTACCATAGTTAGTAGCAGGAATAGTAGCACTGACGGCTGTAGTAAGAGTAGTATAATAGTCTCAATAGCGTTAGTAGTACTTGTGGTAGTTGTTGTAGCATTAGCATGGTAGTAATAGCAGCGGTAGTGATAGTGGTGTATTAGTTGTAATGTTTTTATTATCAGTAAGAGAATTGCAGTAGCGATGACCATAGTAGAAGAAATAGTAGTAACAGCGGCAATAGTAATAATAATAGTAATAGTAACACTAACACTAGTAGTAATAATACTAATAACGATAGTAGTAGCAGTGGGCTATTAGCAGTAGCATTATTATGCAATCACGATATAAATGCAAATAAGGGAAACACAACCCTCTACGCATAATTTCGCATACGATCATCAGTTCGCTGTCGAATAAAGGTTTTCGAACCTTCTAGGGCCCAAGAAACGAAATATTTCGTTGATAGGCTAAGGCATGGGTCTATGTCTACCTTAAACATCGCTTCTTCAATTATTTCCTTATGTCGAAAAACGAATCGTTTCAATTATTTCTGTGCAAAAAATGCAGCAATCAAACAAGTTTTTTTATAATATATTTACGGTAGAGACACCTGTGTTGAAATAGAAATCAAATAAAGTGATAAGATCTCTCCACGAAGACCGTATGTACACTTTTATTTAAAAATATTTCATTTGGCTTGCATTTATGTCAGCGTAGAAAAAGGTTAACCGCGATATGTTAATCGCTCCCGTATATTCGATCATTCTAATATTTTGCACATACTTTGCGTTCCGATGGCGATGGAATGGGATGCAGACAAGTTTTCTGTGGCGGGAGATAATATGGGTTGCATTATATCCAGGATGGCTTTGAATGTAAAATACGAGAAGCTATCAGTTATCAGACATCAATTGTACATTAATTATAGTGTGCGTTACAATGTAACTGATTATTATATGGTTTTCTTTATATGGCTATCAAATGCAAGTGTGTTTGGAAAGTGAAATGCAAATTGTAATATCAAACAGAAAGTAAAAAATAAATTACATTCAGTATATTTTTTTTCGATAAGCGTTTAGGAAAAACTGTCCTCTCTTACGGAAGACTTGTAATCACCTCTGATTAAATTCAATGCAACTCTTTCTGTTCTCAAATTTAACTTTATAGTAAAGTGCATTACAATGGAAGGAATACGTTTCGAATCCGTCACTGAAGTTCATCCACTTGTCAATTCAAGAGTAAATCTACGTTTAACTAATAAGAAGTGTTACCCTTTTTCCTAGAGTTTTTCCACGATTGTAAATATTTGAACGACGTTAATGCAATGTTTTTTTCTTTTCTTTTTTTACAGGGAATTTTGTGTATTTTAAGAGTCATACATTGTACGAAGGTGTGCTAGAACCGAGTATCTTAGGGTAGCTTGTGAAACTTGTGATTCTATTTTTCCATTCCTTTTTTATTTTTTTTGGTTTTCTTTTAATAAACAGGAGTTTTTATTAGTGAAAAAGTTTGAGCATAAGAAGAGAAAAAGAGCGAACAATTAGACACAAGTGCAGATGATTATAGGGAAACCGTGAATTTTGCGGTGCTGGCGACGTCATGCTGCTCAAATGGTGTTGCAAATGAATTGACTAAATTTTTATATTTTCATATCTATTAGAGAAAAATTGAAACTTACAGCGCGTACATACATTTGAAGTTCTATTGTCTTGGCGATAAACTGTAACTTTCAGTTTAATACCTTTTATGAAAAAGTTGTGGTTGTCTTTCTTTTATTTCTTTTTAGTGACACAATCAAACTGACAGGTCTTTTGTCTGCCAGTAATTTCCAACATCTGACTCTTTTTAATTATGCCCACTCCTACGCCTGTTAGAAGCTTGATGTGACGCAAAGACAATCTGATAAGACAAGAAGAAAAGAAATGAACATTGAAACTGAAAAGAAAGTCTCACCTCTCTCTAAGGATTAACCTTTTCAGTTTAATGAAAAAGTTTTTCTCCATGTTTGTATAAATGTTGTACGCATTCTCGTTTTTGCAAGCAAAACACGAGCCTGTTCTGTGCTGAACCTAAGGGGGTATACAAACCTATACAAACATATATATCGTAGGTTTTTAAAAGAAATGACGAAGAAATTTTTACAACAAAACAAGGACTTTGTAATGAAAATGATAAAAAAAAAAAAAAAATAAAGAGCTGCATTGGATGGAAGAAACATGCTGTTTGAAACGATAGACAGGCAGACAAACAGTCAAACAGTCAAACAGTTAAACATAAACTTGAATAGAACGGCAGATAGACAAACAGATAGACAATTGTTGATATTATAACAGACAAATAATAAAGATATCTCCAGCCATTATATAATGTTTCTGAAAACTTATCCAAATCTATTGTTACCTTGCAGTTTTTCCTGTTGCATATAAATAATCACAGACACACATCCATGCGCGTGTAAGTACACAGCCGCAAACACACAGCCGTATACATCTTCACATATAGCATTATTTTATTGTTATCCTTTTTATTCTCCTCTCTGTACAAATTTTCTCTTTGCCACCGCAGCCAACCGCTTATCGAATTTTACCACAATGCTTAGCAAAGTTTTATAGCACAGTGTATAGAGGATTGCACAAACGAGAGAGGGAGAGAGAGAGAGAGAATGTACATGAATTTCTCTATTGAATGGATTCAAGTGTTATATGCCTCAGCATGCCTTTTGCTACACTTAAGAGTTAGTTGAGCATACTTTAGCCAACACTTTAAAAGCTGCGTGTCTCCCTGTTACACTACCAACTTTTGGAAATGTTAATATTACTGGCGTATTAACAATAATAGTACAATAATAGCAAGAATAACAGCAAAAACAAAAAGCATCAAAGAGAAACGTTATACAGCTTGGAACGAATCTTTCCACATCTACAAGCGAATACCTATTAAATAGTTTCGAGGAAAACTAAAATCTCACGGTATGACGGAAACTGTGATTTTAAATTTCACCTCGATAATGCGTTTCGAAGCAATAACCTCGACAGTTTCTCTTCTCAGAGGCTTTATAGCATTCTTAACTAGAGGTCGAGGCCATAAGCCGAAATAATCAAAATTGATCGAACCGGGATCGTTTCTTTACAGGCTTAACAATTTTAGAAAATGGAAAACTATTTTGCTAAGCATTATATTGTGCTAGGTATGGATCCTAATTGGTCCGAAATATAATTGATCGTAAATTGTTTTTATTTAGCGATTTAAACGCAGCGATAAGTGGCGGGACAGTGCATTGCCTAGAGACGAATAAAAATTCAGGTAATTTTTCCGAAAAAAAGGAAGAAAAAATAATGATTTGATATGAAATTTACTTCGTTAACAGCCGATCCGGCTTCAATTGCCTTCACCGAGACACATCAGGAGATAATCAAGTGTCCCATAGCGCTTCTCAAAACTAATATACCTTTGCATGTTTGGTTGTTGAATATGAAAGCCAGGAGTAGCAAAAAAAAAAAAAGAAAAAAATGAGAAATAAAAATGCGTTAGCAACTGCAATGGTAGCATTATACTTGATGAGTGTTGTTATTCCTTTTGTTGCTGCAGTTGAGTTAAAGTTTTGAACAATAGCTGTACGAAGCGAATTGTAAAATGGCAAAAACTTTTACAACGATTTAATTTAATGCAGATTTTTGTTTGGCTTTCATTTCATTTTCGGAGAATTTTAACTAGTTTACGGCACTAGACCAGTAGTGCACGCTCGTATTCTCTGCTATTTATTCTATATCCTCTCTCCTGGTCACGTTTGTGTGAAAAGTAACATAAAGTAAGAAAAAAAAAAAAAAAAAAAAAAAATGAAGAGAATTTTTGTGTTTTTTTTTGGTTTTTTTTTTTGTTTTTTTCTTTTTTCTGTTTCCTAATTTTTTCTTTTTATATATCCCTAATGATGAATATTGTAAAATATGTATGTAATATTCCGGAAATGTAAAACTGTTTTAATCTTTCTGAAAATTGAAACCAAAACTTGGGCAAATTTTCCTGTCGACAGATTCAAAACAATGAAAATGTATAACAAGGGTGGGGGGATGAAAAACAAAAAAAAAACGAAACGAAACGAAACTAAAATGATTCTTAGGTCTGTTGTTGGGTGAAAAATGAATCTATTGTTTTCTTTTTAAACAAACGACGTGCACATAACTATAAATTTATTTGTAATCCGACTTTCATCTAAACTTTTAAAGGCAACATGCATCTAACGACAAAATATTCTGAGTTTTACTTATTACAGTACTTTTCAATTAAGAAGCTCAAGTTTCTTCGTATTACAGTACTTTTCGAATAAGTTAAAAGTTAAAAATTCTTGCTAATAAATTTATTTATTTAATTATGATTTAATTTTTTTTCTTTTCAAACATTCACTCACATAACTAAAAATAACACTGAATTCGGTAAATTCGTTTAGATGAGAAATTAGTTGAAATGAACAATTAATGCAACTCGACAATTTGTTTAACTTAACAATTGCTTTAACTTGGCAATTAACTTAACTGAGTGCCTGGATTAGCTAAGGAATTATTTGAAGTAAATAATTGATTTAACTGAGCAATCAGTTTAGTTTCGCTTTCCTCGTTAACTCAGTAATCAGTAACTGTAGGATTCCTTTAGCTGAGAAATCTGTAGACTTAGCTACTCATTTACTCTAGCAGTAAGCTTGAGAGAGCAATTCGTTAAGCAGGCAATATCTGTGAGACTGAGTTGAAATATAGGTTCATTTGAAAATTCTTTCATTTCACGCATATTCCGAAAGTTATATGGAATATGACTATAGTTTTTGCTTATAATATTATCATTATTTTTACTCCTCTTTTATACCCTACATCACTTATGGTGGTACATGGGCAATGAACTTGCGCGAGAATGTATGCAAGACCCCCAAGGGTTTGGGATAAATAAACCTTTTGTTTTACCGATCGATTCAGATTCATTTTCTGAAACGATTTAAGCTTCCTTGTCCATCTGTCCATCTTGTTATCTTGTGTTCAACATACAGGCCCCAATTTTTGAACTATTTTGGTTATGCATGATAGAGTGGCGAATTCTGGCCCCGGAAAGAGGGCTATTGAAATGGTACAGAAGGACTAACTGATGTTTTGAAAATTCTCCATTATACGGACATTCATAACAAGTATTCCTCTATACGGCAAAAAAGCGTAATCTTTGGTGTATCTGCACAAAAATGAATGAATGGCTATATTAGGCAAAGTAGGGTAGGATATTTAATGGTCGGCCTTACCCCACTACAATATTTTTACGTGTTACGCTTTCCATCACTTGTATGATGTATGCAATAGTCAGGACTTGAAACAGACCCAGCTTTTATTATACCGGTCGAATGAGAATAACTTTCCAAGATTATTTGTACGTCTCTCCTTTTTGTTTTCTTTTTTTTTTTTGTTAAACATACATTCCGTTATTTTTGGGAAATTTCGATGAATTTTGGTACAACGACGGATTGTAAGTCGGGAACGAACACTATTGAGAATGGTTTGGATCGCTTTATTTTGAAAGGCCGCTGTATGAATAACTGTATTAAGCGGCATAGTGTAGGGCATTTAATGGTGGGCCTCTTACTTGTTTTTAAATTATTCGATGAGCAAGTATTTGAATGGATTTATTGTGCGCGTGCATTTTATATTCACCATATTCACACATTTGGGACATCGCTTAGTTACTTCTCACTTTTATTGAGCAATTGAGAATCTCTCAATTTTCTATCAATTCATTGTTTGTTTGTTTTTTTTTTAAATATTTCTATTAGATTTTAAATCTCTGCCAACATAGTCGATCGAAACTATTAAACAACAATATGTTAAAAATAATCAATTTTGACCGGAATTCTTTCAATATTTCTATTGAATTATTAGAAACTTATTTGTGGATGAATTAGGTCTGTGTTAATATCTAAATTTTTGGCGATTCACTTGTTAATTTTTTCGTACAACTTCAACGTAAAGTCGGGGATGAATTAACAGACAAATAAATGCAAAGAGCGAAGATTGAAACGAAGTGTGTGCGTGATTTAACTCTTGAAGGATACATGCAGTCAGTCGAAACGGTTCTACTTGCTACTACATTATGTCGCTTTGTATTGCTAAATTGCGTTACAAACAAAATTATTTACTTTTAATTTTCGCACATTTGTGTCGCACGTAGTTACATTGCACGGTGTCTGCACAATATACGCTAAACTGAAACGTTTGATTTCCTTTTGTCAGCCCAAGTACGCTCTACTTGAGGGCTATAATTTATATATTTTTTGCTTTATCTGAATACAGCTGTACACGTGACGTAGTTAAGCGTAAAGT
The DNA here is from genome assembly GCA_000688715.1 of Glossina pallidipes. Taxonomy (NCBI): domain Eukaryota; kingdom Metazoa; phylum Arthropoda; class Insecta; order Diptera; family Glossinidae; genus Glossina; species Glossina pallidipes. Next base: position 104,906 of record KK499910.1, on the reverse strand, counting down.
ATTGTTTCCACGTATCTATTTACTCCGTATTTCAAATTTAATTTTTATTCGCAAAAGAAAACATGATGAGAAATTTAATATTAAATCTGCATATATATATATATATATATATATATATATATATATATATATATA
>KK499910.1:0-104748 GCA_000688715.1 Glossina pallidipes | reverse complement strand
AATATATATATATATATATATATATAGTTATATACAATATATATATATATATATATATATAGTTATATATGCAAGAAAGAAATAATGTCGAAATTTGAATAAACACGAATTTGTTTATTTGTATAAATTTGTTGTTATTCGGTGTTTGCTGGGCGAGAGTTTCCTTGCCCGTATATTGATATCCTGTTAACACTAATAAATTTCAACGATTTGACAGAATTTTCTACGAGAACTTTGTATATACAAGCAAATGAATACACATACAAACGCATATTTTCATATAATATGAGTTGGAGATAGTAGTTTATATATCCAGGGGCATTTATATAGTTTATTTAAGGCCAGTGGCATTGTTTTATTACGGGGCCTCTATAGAACGAAACTTTGAGTTTTTATGAAAACAACCTTTTTGGGAAAACTTTGGTTGCAGTTTTACGGGTTATTAAAAAAAAAAAAAAAAAAGAAACAACAAACAAACAAAAAAAAAGGATAAAAAAGTTTTAACTGAAACCAACTGAACGACGATTTGATTATAAATTGCAAAAACTTTTTGCTATCAATCAAATATATATATGTATTGGAATATTTTTTATTAATTTAAATAATGACGTATTCCTTGTAACGTTAATTTGAGTATGTAAATAAGCAGGTTGTCCTTCGCAACCGCAGTTGTTCCATTCGATTAATAGAAAAATTGCGATTCCCTGATTGCCCGGTACTATTATTGCGGCGGGAGTATTAGTTAATAATTGCGATTTGAATAGGAGAAGACGGACTTACGTTCAAAGTGCTCTATAGAAACGTTACTGCAAAGCGTAAAAGAGAGAGATATAAGCAATTGTGTATTAAAAAAGCTGAAAAGCTGATGGCTCGTCCTGACTTTCCCCACTGCTCAATAATTGAGAATCTTTGGCCAAGAACTTTGCAACAACGTGTTAAGATAATCAACGGTTACACTTTGAGTATAATGAGAGTAATAAAATTTTATTTTCTTATTTCCTTGAATGCGATCGCATTTTCATTTGAGTTCTCGAAAAGTTGTAAACTTGTCGCTACTCATAGACCGATGCATTCATTGATAGAGTGAAATAACTTTAAGTTCAATATGTGAAAAATACCTACTTTTCTCCATCACATTACAAGCGAAGCAAAGCTTTCAAGAGTTACTTAATGTAATTAGTTGAAACGCATGCACTTTCTCTTTCGACGAAGGAACGATATTTGTCTTGTATTTTTGACAGAAAGTTTCCCGAAAAGTCAGTTAATTTCCTATAATTTATTTTTGGTTTTTTGTTTTTACATTCAACATGTAGAGTGTTCAAAACCCGAAGAGTCTCAGCTGCTTAAACATTTTTAGAAAGATAATTAAATTAACAAAAATTAGTTCAAACCTTTTTTTTATTTTTGTAACAATTTGTTTATTAAGTTGACATTTGTGGACTACCAATCGGCTTATAGGCTTATCGGTTTGAATATAGGTTGAGGATAGTTCGCATTTTCCATTATATAATATATACTCACGTTAGAAATCTCAGATTTATTCGATGGTAAGGAAACTTTGTTGATGGGATCGTATCAACTGGGACGCATCGTACTAAGAAGACTTGTTGCTCGATGTTGTTAATATAACTAATATGATATTGAAGTGTACACGGTATCATATAATTCGAACGGTGCATTTCGCGACTACTGAAGAACTTGCAATTTAACGAGGCCTTCCTATGAATGGCCTGTTGGCAAGTACATCTCTGCTGACACCAATATAGTCAGGTTTCCTGGCCCCGTTTTTTTTATGCGAGCTGCTTATGTATGCATGTATGCTTTTATGTACATCTGTGGAGAGATATATTTACGCCTATTTGGTCTTTTGTTTTCAGTTCGATTTTATGTTGTGTAATACGAGCCCGTGTGGTTTTTAGCGTGATTGTTTTTTTTGTTTTTTTTAATACACATTTCCAGGCAGGCATATGTATGCCAGTGTGTATTCATATGTACATATGTATGCAACTATAAAATATCAAAAAGATGTTAAAGTATTGGTTTAATTGTGGCCATGGTATTCTGGTTGTCCCTTGGTGAGGGCTGTTATTTTTTGTGTGGCAGCGTTCCTTTCTCTTTTTTTTTTTATTTCGGTTTTTTTGGTTTTTATTTAAAATTTATGACTTTGAGTATGATTTAAAACGTAGAGAGAGAGAGAGAGAGAGATAGAGAGAGAGAGAGAGAGAGAGAGAGAGAGAGACAGAGCGAGATAGGCACTATTGCATAACCGCTTACAACTGTTTAAATTCCAATGGAATATTTTCTTTGAGTTGATATTGACAGTAGAGCAAAATTCATATGGCACAGTAGCGTGCCGTATCAAACTTAAACATTTATGCATGCATCTGAATATTTCGTATATATTCTAAAGGCAATAAATGAATAAAAAACAATAAAGAAAATAAATTAAATTATAACACGTCCATGTCCGTTTGAATTTATGAATCCAAAAAGGGAACTTTTCTACCTAAAAATCGGTTGTCAAATAAATCCGGTATATAAAATTGATGAACGTAAATTCGTTAAAACGAAAATATTGTTGGCAGTTTTGCTAATTTGCCTGAAACATTTGTGTGTACCGTTTCGTTTACCGTTAGTATTACTAGTATTGCTTGCCTTAGTCCTTAAATATTTCTTGTTTAAACATGCGGATGCTTTTTTAATTCACATGATGCATGATGCACGAGTGCATTCTTTAAAATTTTAAATATCTTAAAGTCCTGACAATATTCTTACAAGGAATACTTTTAGGAGTAGAGAGAAAGTCAATTTTTTTTTTTTTTTTTTTCTTTTCTTAAATACCGTAACCTCCGTAACGTATATTTTCAGCGGTTACTCTAATAAAGATAAATGCGTTTATCATAACTCTCCTTTCGCATATTGGATAATAAAACCGTCACGAACAGTCATGAAAACATAAAAATCGTACTAAATCAACGACAACTGTTCTGCGGTTGCTTGGGTAAACAATTCGGTACTGGAAAAAGCGCATTTGTTACTTATACGAGAAGAGATTCGTAATACACTAATGGCTTTATATAAAATGCCTGGGAGAATTTCATTGTATACGTCAAGCAGCAGCCAATCTTGGGTCGAATCTCTCATATCCACAACTTATATTTTAGATATTTTAGCATAACTTATACAAATACACAAATGGTTAGATGCATTTATGAAGCGCGAAAGAAAGTTGAAATTTTGTATTTTTTGCATTCGATTCAGCTTGAAGTATATTTATATTATTGTACGTAGAAATTTGTTTCAGGTAGATATCTAAACTTGAAGATATACTTACCGCTGGATGTGAGGCATTTTTAAAAGAAATAATTAAGAAAATCATATTCGACTCTAGACGAAACTTTATTTCAAAAAAAATTTCCATATTTTAGAATACGGGACGGGCTTGACGGATTTTTCTATTTTTATACGCGTACAGGTATGAGTACCGAAGTATCGTTCGAAGAGTGTATGTGGCAACCTATTCGTCACATTTATTGTATCTACCAGAAACGAGCAAAAGAACCCAATTTTTCGCTATTGTAAGCAAACAAGTAAGCGCGTAGTTTATGATTCACTATAGGTGCCTCTTTGCATCCCACCCATTTAACCCATTTTCTCGCCAACCCACTCGAAAATAACCGATAAGTGAATAAATATCGTGGATTCTAAATCAATTAAAATTTGGTAAGAAAATGATATCATATAAGTAATTGCCTGAACTGTAAATTAATAAAACATTGCATGAGTGTACGGGGATGGAAAACTCATAACCTAAGTATCATAACCTATCATAACCTCGTTGAAAAGGCTTGTTCTGGGATAAACATAAGTATCATGGTTAATAGCCTTTCTCTTATGGACCATATTGTGATTTCAACTCAGTACAAACAGACCGACGTAAATATCAGCTCAGAGTTGTATGTCGACCAGAAGCAATTACACCAAAGAGCTTGCTGCATGTTTATGAGCCTTCCATTTTCTCGTGTCAAACGTTATACATTCCTCGGCAGACAATATTTTATGTATGATTTCAATAGCAGAGTTACTGTTCAGTGTATTCTAAAAACGATTTGATTGAATTTAAATGAATTCTCGTGATCTCCTGTACGGTCGATATTTACCCAACGCTGTAATATATAAACACTTAATTAAATCTGAATGGGAAGTTCAGCGGATAGGTGGCGTTTCTTATAAGACCGTAGACGAAGGAAATGGATTCAATTTTTGTACTTTTTGTTTCTAATCCCTAAACATTGCAGATATAGGTGTCAACTGTTTACAAGTTGCTCTTCAATGTACATCAAACTGTGAAGAAGTGGGTAACATTTGCGGCAATGTTCGCTATTCTGTTTTAAACTGGAAAGAGCCCAGCTCAAGCTTGGTACGAAAACGCAGTACGATAGGAAACAGTTAGAAAACGGTTTTGCGAGATTTCATAAGAAAAATTTTAGTCTTGCAGATGATGAATGTTCGTATTCGTCTTTTCATCTTCAGCAAAAGTATCCGAAGTAGTGATCTAAAGTTGCTCTAGGAACTTCCCCTGATGAAAGGATTATTCTCCACACGGGTCTCCTGCTTCTAACACTGGCTCAGATCAATGCAGTCCTCTTTGACAAACTGGATCTATGATTATTTCGGCTGAAAACCCGCGAGGCTACCTGCCAAGGTAAACGGATAGAAAATTTTCTGAACGCAAAGACATCTGGAATGTGATATTCGAGTGGAGAAGTAGCCAAGAATCGTTGTAATCTTCAAAATACAAACTCCTGTAAACAATTTATTTCTAAATACATTTTCTAAGAATTGTAAATAAACTCAACTCAATTCAATCTCAAAAAATTCGGATAAAAACATAAAATAGCAAAAAGGCATTTTTTGCGTAACCATACATGCATATGTGGAGCACTTTTTTTATACAATTCATTATAAAAACTATTGCATACTTCGCGTCAAAATCATTAATTTTGAAATGCAATGCGATATTAAATAAGTTTAATTCTAAATGCTACTCGTGTATCTGCAACGAATCATACCACGACGTGGTTTCCAGTCACTTATGTGAATGGTGGAAATATTTAAAATGCTTTTAGTTTTGTGGGCTGGCAATTTTCGCAATTCGGGTATGTATCCGAACATGCAGCTTGTGTGAATGATTGCGAATTACACAAAAGTACAAATATCTGCAAATGATATGAAAATATCCATATTTTAAAGCAGCTTCCGCATAAACTTTGGTCCAGTTTATGGCCCGTAAACAAATTGTTAAATGTGCGGAGGTTACGATTCGGCAAATGCTATGCACAATTTTGCAACGCGTGTCTCTCGCAAATTGTGTCTACTATTGGGTCCTTTCTGTCCAAGATGCAAGATTACTTGATGATTGTGAGACAGTTAGGCATATCGTGGTAAAAGAGTGCACATTTCGTGAAAAGGGTTAACTCTAAATGATATGTGAAATAATCAAAACACGCCAGTGCAAGGCGTCAACGTCTACATGTTAGGTTTCGGCGAGAACGCTTCTGTGCAAGCATTTCGAGCCATTTTTTTTTCATTGGTTTTCAAGGTTCTGTAGTATTTGAAAAAAAGTTCATCAGGCGGAAGAAATTTTTATTTTTTTTTTTTATGTATTCGGCCTTCTTCCAAGCAGTCTGCGCAGAATAACTTTGTGGAAAAATGAAAAAAAAAACGTACTGTAAGTTGACGACTTGCAAATTGACTTTTAACTTTTCTAATCCCTTAACAGGCGTCTTTAGAAAGTATTTACCGTTCATTTAAAAGCACTTTCAAGCAAAAATACGTTAAAGTAGATGCAAAGAGACGACGTTGGACGAATATAAACGTGAATAAGATTCGAAAGGTACCGACTGCTTCTGTCACGGTATTTAGAGTATGAGATAAAGTTTTGAATTCGACTTTACATTGTAAGTTTTCTGGTTGTTTTGTGTGTCGTTTTACAAGATGTAAAGTGCAAACCATGGGATTTTATACAGCACAAGCGAGTGATTTAAGCATTAAATCTGCAAGGAAAACGAACGAAAAGAAGAAGAATTGATAGTAGAAGGCCCGTTTTACGACCTTTGATTTGTTAGTTCTAGTAAAAATGAATACAAAAAAATTTATCGTTATAATAAAAAAGTCTGTCCATACAACATTGCAAAACCTTAAATACTTTTTAGTAGAAAATCTATTTTTTAGAGCGGTCCATGAAAAAACTCTTAAAATTTACATCTTATTCTCAAACGAATTGTTTTATAGCATTCCGAAGAGATGGAGGTAAATGATCTCCAATAGGTTAGCGTATTGTAGTCCTTGATGTCGACTGGCATCGAGCAAACTCGATCCTAATTTGAATATGCTATTCGATAGCAGCTTTATGATCGATTGCAGCTTATGATTCGAGAATTCTATCCGTTCCAGAAAGCAACCGAATCTCGATTGAGTAAATCCGTTTCTTGTCTTTTTTCAGTCGAAGATTGAAGTTTCACTCTGTGGATGCAGTGACTACGGAGCTCCTTAAATGAAAATTGCCTTGTGAGCATGGTCGCAGTGCTTTCATTTTTTAATAATTTCTTCGTATTGCTTAAATATAGGCTTGACTGCCCGCCCGCCCTTCCGAAGATGTTTCCCTACCAAAACGAAAATACGCTCTTCTTCCAACTGTGACAGTAGCGTCCCCAGTTTAGTTTAGTTCATTCAATTCCTTTCAAATTATCGCTTGATATGAATTAAAATGTTATTGAATTTTCTTCTTTTCTTTTTTGCATGTAAAACATGTCGTAAGATGTGATTGGAAGTACATTTTGCTTTTATTTGATTTTCTTGCAAAACTTCAACTCTTATTATTGTAAAACGTAGGCAATAAATAATTCCTGAAAGTGACATTTAAATTATAAACGAATAATTGACTTTATTGAAATGTTACATAAAATATAAAATCCTTTTGACAAAAAAAAAAAGAACGAAAATATGCAAAGTTGAAGCGTAAACGAAGAAAACGAAAAACATAATGAAAAATGTCTCAAACCAAAAAATTGCTGAACATCATGCAAATTAGTTTTCCACGCTGCTAGAGTTTTGTATGCCTATCCCAAATAGTTATTTCTATTTCCTCCAGCTCCATTTGACACCGTCACTGGTGGTGGTGGTAAACATTTACAAACTTCGCTGACATTTATCGTACGAATCGACGAAAAAATTTCAAAAACGCATCTATCGGTGAAAAAGTGCGTCTCTTTCTGGAATTTCCTATAACATACGATCCAAAATGATTTATATGCACCGTCTCAAATTGAATATTTCCCTTGGTGATGCCACGCCTCAAGCCTTCACGCTTTTTCTCCTTTGACTAAAACTCAATACAAGAACTGTCCTCTTGTCTTCACTTCAGGAAGCTCTCGCATTATATACATTCCCCATTATTATAAATTTTTATCAATTGTTTAATAATCACTCACACCTACAAACATCTTTTAACAATTATTTTTCACTATCATATACATAAATAGTTAATTCCGTGCTGATACAATGGAGTCTTCACAAAATCATCTCTTTTAATAATTAATCGTCTATCACACACATGGCTCGTGACTTTTGATTCATGACTGGTCAAATCTTCTTAAGCAGTTATTAGGTAATATATGATGGCAAGAACAAAAAGATAGTCATTGCAAATCAAATCATAAGATGTCAGAATAAAGCGATAGTGAATTATAGATATGTAGATGCATTGGAAGAATGTAGTTTTTAGGTAAGTTAGGTTATTAGGTTGTATGATGCCAAGAGTGAAAAGATAGTGATTGCAAATCAAACAATAAGATATCAGAATAAAGCGATAATGAATAATAATTTGCAAACTGGGAAGATTGTTGTTTTTAGGTAAGTTAGGTTATTAGGTTGTATGATGCCAAGAGGCAAAAGAGAATGCAAATCAACTAATAAAACATTAAACAGAGGAAAGAAACGAAAAATCATGAATATCGAGAAGATATAGCCTTGATAATATTGTCCAAATTTTTTGGCACCGGCGCAATAATTCAAACTTCAATTTCAACTGACTAAAAGTGAGAGCAGAAATGAAAATCTGTTGTAAAAGTAAAGCAGTCGCAAGTGCTACGGAATAATTCCATTGAAATTATCTCTTCGGGGAAAAATTTCAATGGGAAATTTAGTTGGTTTTCACATCGGCTATAAATTGTTTTCTATACACCCTATTTGTTGTCGGTTTAGTGAAACTAGTCACACCTAAGTGAATTAAAAAAAAATAAAGATTTTCGCCATTAGGGAGGGGTAGTTGCAATTTCAACTAAAACTAATTAAGCGCTTCTTCCTTTCTCTTGCTTTTATTTACGCACGAGTATTATAGTAAGCAAATCAAATGCGAAATTATTTAAAATATTCGCAATTAATTAATTCCCAAGTTGGGCACACAGCGTATGCCGTTGCATACCTTGTAAAGGCAAAAGATTGAAGCATAAAAATTGTAAGTTACTTGTTACTGGTAAATTGATTAACGAAATATAAATGATTCGCCTTTAAATGCTTTATTTGATCGGGAAGTGTTCCTAGACACTTTTATTTCAGTTTTGTGAAAGGAAATTATCTGTGAATATAATGCAAGAATTTTCTTATTATTCTAAAGTCCAATTTTATAATATTTTGCAAATATATGCATGTACTTCTATACACATACATATATATACATAAATATATATATATATGTATATATATATACTGTCCGTTTCTCTAAACTGAGACGTATTAATTTATATGTTAAAGGAACACGAATCCCATTTTGGCAAAATTTCAATTCCTCTTCAGTGTGTGTGCTTGGCTTTCGCTATTTAGCTTATTCTCAACATTTCTCCTTCTACCTACCTACTGCTGCTTCTATCCGGGCTCGGTTAAAAGCTATGTGTTGTAAAGCAGAACAATTTTATGTGGCATAAAGCGATGTTTTTTATATTCATTATCAGCTCTGTTGATTGAAAAGGTTTTTTTACGACACTACTTGATGTTTAAAAAGTGGAAGAAGGATGAAGGGAATAAAAAGAAGAAAAAAGTAAATAAATATTGTTGTCCTGAAGGTTCATTACTTTTCGTTTCTTTTTTTTATGGCTTTTTTGTCGATCGTTAAGTACTCATTAGCGTTTTTTTTGTTTTCTCTCTCAAATTTTAATTTATTCGGAATCATTTTATTTCATTAAGTGTTTAAAAATCAAATCAAATGGCGGCGAGCTGCGTAGTTGTTGATGGATTGACGAAAAATTAATATTTTCAGCGTCACTAATAAAGTGACTAAATTAGTTTATCCTCCGATCTTAAGCGCATACACTCACTAATCTGAGAAAAGTAAGATTCTCGTAAACTTTTTCTGTAAAGCATTCTTTCTTTTACTCGGCAACTTTGTCTTTTCTATTTTCTCGATGGCATGCAGTTAGTGTGTAGTTAGCTTTGTATGCAAGAACTTTATTTTGTTTTGTTTGGTTATTGTTCCTTTGTAAAGGAGAGTAAAACTTTTCCTCCTTTAAGGAAATATGCCACATAGTCAAAGTTCTTTTCTTGACTATAACTTCCGTTTTATGGCTTATTTCGTTTATGATAGTTCACTGTTATCGCAACACTTCTCATACAGATAAATACATTCAGACATTTGTTAGCTTATATACGTAAACAAATTGACAGACGGACAGATTGACATTACATATACAATAACAACTTATTATAGTGGTTACTTAGTTTGTTGGTTGCTTGGTTATTCTGGTTTGCCTTTCCCCATTCCACTCTCGCTTATTCTATTTTCATCTCCCTCTCTCCCTCTCTCACTCATTCTCTGTCTCATATTCATTGCCTGTGGTACAATTTCCTTATTGTTATTATTTGTTATAAAAAGCTAAAATATTGCACATTTTTGTCTGCATCCCGTTTTCGTTTAATATCCTTTAAAGAAATTATTTTTCAATTTTTTTTGTTATGATATGTCTTTTTAGTGAAAAAAAAAAAAAAAGTACATGAAAACGAGGAATAACTTTATTATTAGGGTATCAGTTTAACAGCTGCTTTTTATGCTTCTTAAGCAGCCTTATGTCATTGGTGTACGTGTGTGTTGGATTGTTTTCTTTTTTCTTTTTTTTTTTCCTCTTATTCTTGTTATTCATTGTTATCAGTTCTCTTGACTGAAGGGCTTTTCCGTTATTTACATAAGCAAACAAAAAAATATGTACATAAAAAAATAGAAACAAAATAAAAAAAAAAAATACAAACAAAAAAATAAATTTAAAATCTATTCAAAATAGTTTTAAAAGAAGTTGCAAAGAAAAACGGAAATGCCAAAAATCTTTTGCAACTATTTAACTAAACAAAAGCTTTGTAGGCGGTAAGGAGTAAATAATGTCCGCCTAACACTCGTAAAAGATGAAAAAATCTTCAACAATCTAAAAAGCACGTAGGTTGAGTTTGTGGCCATTTTCCCAAAGAACCTCTTTTTACAATTTGCTTCTTCTCTTATTTTTTTTTGGCAAAATGCGGAGAAGAGACAACACGACTTAACCTATCAACTAACCAATTATACATACACACTTATATTGAAGGAAAAAAACAAAAAAACAAAAAAAAAAAAATTAAGTAAATAACTTCAACCAAAACTATCTCGTCTTCTGAACAGTTTCATAACATTTTCATCTAATGAGAAAGAAAAGCCAGAAGCATTGATTACGTAATGGTGTTGTTGCTGCATACTCTGAAGCCAGAAGTTAACAATAGATGCGATGGAGATCAGGAGCTCTTTGGCTTGACTAAATTTTAATAATTTGTAATATCTTGCAGAGCATGTCGGAGCAACGGAATATGATTTTTACGATCCTTGGAATGGCAGAGAGGAGTAATGCTTGTTAAAAGTTACTTACAAGTTCTTACAAACGTTATAATCGGTCAAAGCTGACCATTAAGCTGACCTTACACTATTTTGTCTCATTTTCGTGACAAAGCATTAAAAGCTAAAATCTTTCTTCGATATGAACACAAATTTTGATTGGAGCCCTTCGAACTGATGTAACGTAGATTTGGAAAATTTCATTTTCTTATCAAAGATTTTGTTATTTTCTTTCTCTGTTTATGCCAAAATCAAGGTTCACTTCTTGATAGGAATCCATGTATTCAATAGAGTTCAATAAATAGATTTACGTGGTCCATAACTTATCGCGTTAAATTTTTAAAACGAAACCTTAAAAGTTTGACCTTTTGGTGGTAAAAAAGTTTAGTTTTCTTAGGAGCAAATGCGCAGGAAGTGGTTGTGTGTCAGTGTATCAAATTTTATCAAAATATGTCAAAAATTGCGAGCCTGGACAGACAGGCTTATTACTTTTGATTGGCGTAATAGAAAATAGGTTTATCTCAAGCTCCTCTGGCTCTTACATGCATCTACAATTGAGTATATCCTATGTCTTATGTTTGATCCAGGGTTCAATAAATTCAGTTCAAATAAATGCACGTAAGAGCGTACGGCTTGGGCGCTTCGAGAGGACGGTCGAAAATCAGTAAGAAAAGCGGTAAGTGTTATGCTTTTATGGACTAAGCACGCACTCTAGCTACCACCAAAGTCAATGCTACCGCATTGAGATTCGAGCCCGCGAACGCAGATTTGACAGTCGCGATATTTACGGACTCGGCTACTCATGGGGATAGTTATGGGATTATGGCGGAGTTAATTTATAAAAACGTTGTGATAAATACTCATCCGCGATCGCATGAAATGAGGACAGAGAACATATAGAGCTAAGATGGCTCTTATCCCCCCATTTTGATGCAGGCTTTTGGAAAAATACTATTCTCTCTCCTGTAACAGACTGTGGATTAAAATTAAATCACTATAGGCGTTTTGTTAACATTATGAATAATGTTTGGATCTTTTGCTTTCTTATTCCTTAAGGTTTTTCTTTTTAATTAATTTGGGACTTCGCTTTTCTTGGGTTACCAAATTTGCACATACTTTGTGTGCATATGCACAACATATACCCGTATGCACAACATATCTAAGAGTGCTGGGGTTATGTAACCAAACTATCTAGTATTCAGCTGCTTACATTCTAGGAATCCTTTGAAGGATTTATTTCAAGAAAATTCCTTTAATATTTCCCTTCACATTGCTTTTTGTTCTCTTTATGTTTTAATATGTATGTATGTGTGGGTATTGACAAAGTAACTTAACCGAGAACCGCATGTTCTTTTTTTTCTTTCTTTTTTTTTTTTTGCTTTTCTTCATCTTTTTTACAAATTGCATCCCAAACCCAACGAAATCACTTCAACATGTTTTCTTTGCTTTAGCTTTATTTAATCAGGCACTTGACTGCCTAGTACTTATAAAACTTTAACATATTCATATATATGTACATACACACATAATTAAATATACCCGACACAAAGCTCATAAAAAGTATGCATATTGATAACAACATATTTACTTATAACCGTTACGCTTTTTCACTTAAATATAACATACATTTATAAAACAACACACATGCATATATATGTATATTGTATATACATGCATATACATGCACATACTTGAGAAATAATAACATCTACAAATAATCATACATTTATTATATGCCTTAAGGTTGATTGTTTGTGTTGATAATGCTTTTTATACTCGGATTCATCTACTGCTTGGTATGCTTTGTATTTACTGTGTAAAGGTGTGTAAAGAGGTTGCCTAACTTTCTTCGTTTTCTTTTTAAATTCCGCTAGATACGATGGTGTCATTACATACACACACATATATATATATATATATTTATATATATATGCATCGTTGTAAGTATGTTTATGTGTGGTTTGTTGCTGTTATTGTTGTCAAAGTCATTTAACAATTTTCTTAAGTCTGGTGTTGCCAGGAAGGAGTGAAATGAAAAGATTTGTTATCGTTATGTGTATGTTACTCGTACTTGTTCTTGTCATTATCCTGCTGCTGTTGTTGTTTAGGGATGAACACATTGGTGTACATGGGCATGCAAGCACATCTATACATGTGATTGTAGTTGCTGAACGAAGAAGGATGTGAAATGTATTTATGGTGTCGTTAACATTATGTTGTTAATAAATGAGATTTAGTTTGTTGGGCTTAAGATCTTGTAAATCTTTTGCGAGTGCACACACATTATATATATATAAATACATACATATATATATATATATATATATAGATATATAGACAATAATACCAAGTTAACTATTTTGAATTTTTTCGGTTCTCTACGCTTTCTGCAATTTTCTACGTTCACAGCATTACTTGGATTTATAGTTTGATATCTGCTTTCCAACAGATGCATTCACCGATTTCACGGAAGATTTTTGCAAGAAAATAACCAAAATTTTTGTTGTTTTCGTTAGTGGTAGTGTAATGTATAAGCGCAGCAATTTCTAATTTTGGTACAAGTGACAGTCAAACGTTATTAAACCATATCACTGTTAAGTGGACTTTCCGGGTAAAGTGTTTGCTTTACGGCCCTTATGCTTTGACAATTGTCTTTTAGTATTTTGACTTTGTGCCACTTGCTAACCGCAAACTCCTCAGTAACAATATCAAGAAGATTTACTTGTAAGGTACTTTTTGTTATTACCCGATTGTTGGCATTTCCTATCCAAGATTCCATCTTATTTCCGTAAGATAGTAGCCATCATGCTTGTCAGTGTCGTCATGGTAAATGCGACTTTCGACAGCAGCTGTCCAAGAAATGGCCCTTGATGTCTTTGGTGGCTCGTACTAGTATTAAGTGCGACGCCATGACCGTCTACGTATCATCAGCTTTTCATCCTTCATCCTTTGTTAATAAAGACAGAAGCTTGGGCGTACATTGCTAGACTCATAACTCAAAACGCGTTTTGAAGATGCACCAATCTTAACGGAAACTATTTAGAGTTATATTTTGGAATTCCCGAGTCGGCCCGATCGGTGATAGTCAGACTTGGAGATTATCCTTCTTGCGATTGCGTTGCAACGCGTTTTTATAGGCCTTTACTTGCAAGATTCTACACAAAAGCACGAACAACATAAACGTTGCACGTTCTCTTTAGAAAAGCTATTGCTTAAATCAAATATTTTCCGTTGTGGGAGCTGAGTGCGCAGCAGTCGCAAAAGTACTCCGATCCGCACCATTTTCAATAGCGTTTGTCCTCGAAATTTGAGCGAAACATTTCAAAAATTGCAACTAGTAGGTTGAACACCAGAATAAAAGAATGGCAGACAAACCGATCGACGGACAGAGAGACAAGCATAGTCATAATAAAAGATGGATCTATCTCAAGTCTTTCTTCGTGCTATATACAACCGCACACATTTAATATCTCTTTGTACCACAAGTGGTGTAGGATTCAATAAATTCTCAATAGTAAATTTTTTATTTACTCCAGATTCTACCCATAAAAGATAACTAACTTCCTGTCTGAACATTTGCTTTTATTCTGTTGCTTCCTCTAATAAAATATTATTCGAAAACCATTTACAAGACCATCGCAGTAAATCAACGAAATCAAACCATCACAGATGTGATACAAATCAATTATACCTCCTATGGTATCTTTGATTACACTTATGAAAAATATGTTTAGAACATATGTATAATGATAAGGTGCATTGCTGTATATGTGGCATATATGTTATTTATCATTAAAAGCATATATGTGGAAAGTACACAAAAGTGCTGCAATTAAACACCTAACAGTACAAACATATCTAAATTCGGGCAACCCTAATATGTCAATAATATTTTTCATTTTTATTCATTCGAATTCTGTCGTCTTCTCCTTTCGGGCTTCGAACCGATTTGTGAATAAAAAAAGAAAAGGTTAATAATTTTCTTCTCTTCAAATAAATCACTTTCACCATTCACCAAGCGATTTTATTGTATTTTGCGGAACGCTTCACATAGATAGCAAGCACGAGCACTCTTTAACATCTAAAATAATTATTATTAAAATTGTTAGTGTTCCTTAAAGTATTACTTCGAGTGAACGCTAAGCTATGTATTATACGGATGAGGCGATAATGTTTATTGAAAGATGATAAGTAAGCTTGAATTTGAGTTTTTAAGTAACTTTAGAGTTTAGTTTTCGATTTCAACATATTGGATTAAAGAGTAGTCCCTTTTTACATCATATATATATATATGTGCATACAGGTCGATAATAATTTTGCAATTCCTTTTTCCTTATTTTCCAGATCGTGCAGCATATACACGTTTTCCTTTAAGTGGTAAGTAAAGCAAACTTTTAAAAGCAAGCATATCTGTAATAAAACCACACTTATTTGGATTTCTCAATTCTGTTTTCTGCTTCTAAAGTAACCTTCATCCGATTTAATATTTTTATTTATTGTTCTGAAGAATTTTTAACAATATTTTTGCCAAGCTTCGAAAATATCTCAAAAAGATCTATCAGAAAAGATCTATCTTATATACCAGACATGAGAGGACAAAATCATGTCCGTTGAAAAGTACATGTGTTCCAGGTGTCGAAAGAAACAATCGAGAGGTTTAATGTATCTGATCTTATTACGGAATTGGTTTAGTTCAACATTCTCTTCAGTTACTTTAGCCGTAAGTGGATACCTTTTACAAATTTCGTCAGCAGGCGAGAACCCTTCGTCCACGGGCGATTTAGTTTACCAACGATTTATTATAGTCTGATGTGGTGTGTGGGCAATATTATCATGAGCCCGAACAATTTCAACGCTTCATTGTTAACACGGTACCTCAGCTTTAGCGAAGTAATAAATTGCAGCGCGAAGTGTCCCTGTGTAAAACACAAAAGCTTTAAAAATAAAGAAACTAAAACCTTCGAACAAAATGTTTTGTTTATCTCAAAAAACATTAAATTTTCCAGTTACCACGAATTCGTTTTGAAAAAACATCTAGAAACATACTAAAGGCAATGCTTTGCATGATGCCCATGCTTTTACTTATTTAAGTGCTTTTGCATGCATGTACTCATATGTGCATATACAACTAAGATGAATTGAGTTTATGTGGGAGCAATGCACAAAACTTATTCGCAAATTAATCTCATTTGCAAATTATCTCAATTCTCTTATTAATACCATAATAAAACAAAAAGGGGTCATTTTGTCATTATTTTCAGTTTGCGGTGAAACGAAACAAGTCTTTGATCAATTGTGTTCATTACATCCTATATTTCATTGCTTATTTTTGTGCCCTACACCGCTTGTGGTGGGGTGCGTTGCGGTGTGTGTTAAGTTTATACGGATGTATGCAATAGCCAGAAGGACTTGAGGGAGATCCATCTTTTTTTTTTTGTACCGATCGATACAGAATCGCTCTCCGAATCACTTTCGGATTTATATTCGTCCGTCCATCCGTTCGTCTTGTTTCCTTGTGCTGAGTCTGTAGGTCGTCATTCTTAATGTTATTCTGCTTATTACGGAAAATTTAAATGATTTTTCAGCTACACTTGAAGACGAAACAAGACTAGAAGTTTCATCCATTTTGGATAGAATCCTCTCGGCGTTTGGTTGAAACAGCCGACATCGATCGCAAAATGTT
The DNA here is from genome assembly GCA_000688715.1 of Glossina pallidipes. Taxonomy (NCBI): domain Eukaryota; kingdom Metazoa; phylum Arthropoda; class Insecta; order Diptera; family Glossinidae; genus Glossina; species Glossina pallidipes. Next base: position 88,159 of record KK499910.1, on the reverse strand, counting down.
CACACAAGTGCTCTTTTCAAATTCCTCGCATTCAGCAGCCCCCTATTTCTGTTGCATATTGAAGTGACCGGTCGCTCGTTTATGGTACTGCTTGTGCTTAGCGTTTACTTCGCCTTTTTCAGAAGTAAGAGGCAAGCCCACAGAGCAAATGTTACCAATAAAGTACGGAAATAACAAAAGAGGAGTAGTTCGAACGGAAGGCTTACGGGCAGCAGATGGAACAGAGCACATATCTAGAAAAAGGAAATATTCGCTTAAGCTGTAAAAACTGCAGCCTTTTGATGTATATGTTTATATATGTTACTCGACAGCAATTTTTCCGATCGATAGATTTTTTGTTCAATTTATTCTGTTTGTTACAGCGAGTCAACAATTCACAGCTACTAAGTTTACTCGATATCGAGAACTATAAATCGGACTCTGATCTCTCCTATATATATGTCATAATCACTTTACATAGACGCTTCAGACAAACCGTTAAGCAAGCAGATCGAACGATTACATCTGTCTTGAGAAAACCGTTATGCAAAAAGATTAGTAATAGCCCAAGTCCACTTGCTTCATATAAAAGTTGCCCCTTAAAGCTTCCCGATAACCAGGAAATCCAATAGATATTATGGGGCCGATGTATTTGTATAACCGATCCTAATCGAATTACATCGGCCTGACGAGAGAAAAATCGGAATCCCCGCTATATCGTATTTTGATGAAAATTTCAATGTCATTTATGGCAAACTAAATCGATAAGACAATCAGAGGTTTGAGTTGCACACCACATCGTGACAATCCAAGGAAGCTAAATAAGCACATAAGCAATCCTTTTCGAAGGCTCTAATTGCACATAAAAGTTGTTCTCCCTTATTTGCCTGCTCTGCTTTCAAAAAAAAAACACAATTTTGTTTTTGTAATCATCGTTGAATAAAAGAAATACGAAACTCACAATTGAATTTTCTGGAAAATGAAACATTACTCTACACAGAAATGTTTAAGCAAACAACTCTTCTCCGTGCATACCCATTCATTCATTGATGCTTGATGTTGTACTTGAACAAGAAAAAAAAAGAAGTGTACATATACATATACATATATATATTAAACAACAAATCTGTTGTTTCATCATGCTATGCCTTAAAATGAAGCGTTTTTGTTTTTTTAGCTCATTTTTAAGCCAAATATATTTCTGTTTTTTAATATTCCAACTCTAACACCTACATGTCAGATTATAGCAGGGGATGTTGTAAGTATGTGCCGGTAAATGCTGGTAGTGGTATCAGGCTTATTTGTTTTTGTTGTTGCTATAAGCGCAGAATTTAATTTTCCAATTAAATTTTTAAACTTTTCATTTTTATGCTGTGTTGTGTTGGCCACAAAATCCTCGCTTCTGCTAAAACAGTAAACTCCAAATTGTACCTCTCTCTCTTCCCGCCGACCCCGTTATTAGTCGCTTTGAAAAAGTTTTTGCATTTAAACTGACATTGGGGAAAATTGCCACAAAAGTGATTGCACAAACCGTCATGAGTTACTTTAACTTGTTGGTTTAAAACAATGAAAGCTAAAGTTGGTTAGTATCGTTGGTGTAACGAACGAAAAGCTGAAAACCAACATGAAAATATGTGCTTGCCTGTGCACAGCGAGAGAGAATATTTGTTTGATCTTCTCTCTTGAAACTCTAAGTAAAAATTCATTCACTTATATAACATTGCCGGTTATTAGTTGAGTGGCTAGCGTTAGTTCACCACTATATATTATATGCATGTTTGTGTATGTGCATCTGTATGTTTATATCCATATAAATTTTATATATATATAGTTTTTAATTTCTTGTTCAAATTGATGTTGGCATTTTAAGTGAATTAGTCGCCAGTCGTTTATTCTATTTCTTACCGTTAAATTATGGTTTTTTAGTTTTGCATTGTATGTGCAGTGAATGTATTGGTAAACTTCTCCTAAACCTACTGTTTACCTCTACATCACGGTGAATAAATAGTTTTGAGTAAACTTTTTCTTTCTCTAAGCACAAAAGTCAGTTGAAATTTCGGAATTTGTCATTCAATCTGCACGGTGGCATCAGACAATGTTTGTACAATGACAAATGGTTAAGTCATGAGAGACAAATCGTAAGAGGATTTGTTATAGAAATTTACTAAACTTTTCTCTACGTCATAACGACTCTATTAAATGCATCGGTTCTTTTGTAACATTGCGGAATGGCTTACCTAAAAAATACAAAAATAAAAAATGCTATGCATGGCCTCTTTGGCCATCAACACTTCTCTGTTTATTAAACATCATAAACGAATTGACTTCACAATCAGTAAAGTTAGTTGCAAATTATTGCTGTGAATTTGTTGATTAATTATAAATCCAAAAACTATATCAATTCGGAAAACTAAACGGAGCAAAGCAATCATCTTTGGCCAGTGCATTTAGGATGGACGAAAAACTATTTCTAATGTAAGTAGTTAGCCTTTAGTAAATAACTATCGAACGAATCCGGTATCTACGTGTGAAGCGTGTACTGTTTCGATGGAAATTTTCTTAATCGTATTATTGCAAAAATTTTGAAAAATATTTAATAAAAACAAGTCCACATAAAAGCTGCTTAGTTCTGTTGAAAACAACATTTTTCGAAAATACTAAAAAAGTAATAAAAGCAAATAAAGGTTTCGCTTAATGCACAGCTAAGGTTTTGCAAAAAATGAAAGATGAAATGTTAACGGATTAGCAAAACAGTGCCAGTGAATTGATAACAACATCGGAACAAGTTGTGGTATTTGTGAGATTTGTTTCGGATCGTTTATAAGCGAGGAGTTTACTTGGACCAGGACCAGTTGAATTCTGTCCGTCAAGAGAAGTTATTAGTGCGATGTGTTAATGGGGCCGACGCAGTGCTCTAGAAAGGTTCGTTGAGTTTAGAAAAACATTTTCTCTAAATAGTTTTTCTTACCAGTTTATATTTATACTTATTCCGAGAGATATAACTGAGAGTATGTATCGCAAATACGTTTTCCAACTCACAATAGCGCTCGCACCACTTGTTGTACAAAGTATATTAAGTGAACTTTAACGGGTGTATGTAACACCCACGATGATTTACTATATGCCCATCTCTTCCTATACAAATCAATGGCAAATTATTTTCTAAATCGACTTAAGCAAAAACAGCGAGCTGCCGCATAGCTGGGTAAATAAGGGTCGCGACTACCAAGTCGTTCACAGCTTCAAATCTCAATGCGATAGACCCGATATGGTCGTAGCTACAGTGAGTGTTCAGTGGATAGAGACATAATAGCTACTGATTAAGTACCACACCCATTAGACTGCGCCCATTCGCCTATTTCGCTCTCTCTTGCTCCCGCATATATATACCTATATATATACATCCCTTGAGGGATTGATCATATTAAAAAAGAAAAAAACTTGAAGACCAGATCAAGAATATTCTGATTGCCATAGTACTGTCAGAACACTAACGGATTCATATTAAATTCATATTAAAAGCCACTTTAGGGTAGCGCACCTCTTAGCAAAGACAAAAGTGTGGGCTACAATCACTGGACTAACTGCACGCCAATGAACTATTGACTTTTTCACGTCTTCTTTAGTAAATTCTTCTCCAAGATCATTTATGTTGCGTTATAATTGAGTCGCTAATGTTATATAATATGGTGTAAAGGATTTCTTTAGGCAAAATTTGGTGCGTTGGGCCTACAATTTGGGTTTGGCTTTCTACATTATTTCCTTTTGTTTTCAAACAGAATTTGACTTTTCTTTGAGCTGCTTTTTATTATTACTGTACTTGTAGCATTTAAGGGATTAAAACTGTTGCTGCTATTGCATTTGCTGCAGGCCATAGCTAAAGTGCGGCCTGCTATTGTTTGTTTATGGAAAATTTTGCATTTTACTCTTGTAATTTTTATTATTTATTTTTTTCTTTTTTTGCAGTTTAATAAATGCAATGTCGCGTTTTCAAGTGTAATTACTTGCTAGACCTTTGAATAAACAAATGCCAGGCATAGGATAGCTGTAATGTCTTTGTACTACAAAGAACACATAGCACAGCTATGCACAGCTTATATAAGGCATTGTTTTATTACGAGATGGATACGGCCCTTCACTTATGCTGTATCGTTCTGTCTACCAGAGAAAAGATATTAACGAACATATATTTTAAATTTGAATGCCAAGTAAATAAGAATAGGTCTAAAGCGTTAGAATAAAATTTATAAAAGTTTTCAGCTCAGTAACCTTTCGCCATAAACTTGACTTCTGTTTAATGTGCCCTTCAACTCTGCTTACAAGGCTCATTTTTTAATTTACGACAACACTCTGTTTGGCAGAAAATATGACCGAATACAGTCAAATATTTGCCTAATTGCCAAAATAAATCTAAATGGTAATGATGTGCAACTTATGTACGGGAAATTAAACACATGAGCACATATTTAAAACGAAATTTTAATTGTCCAGCAATTTACGATCTACCAGTTCATTATACCCTACGCCACTTTTGCTGAAAGGGTGCATAAAGTTTATGCGGACATATGCAGTATCCAGAAGGATTTGGGGTAGAGCCACCTTTTGTTAGTTTGTCTGCCAGTGTGTCCGTCCTGTGTTCGATCTATAGGCCGCAGTTTTCGAGATACTTGGATGAAATTCGGTACACCGACATGTTTTGACCTGAGGAGGAGCACTAATGCAAATAGAAACCTGAAAGAATTTCTCTTCTTGAGATTTTGTGTCTTGATACTAATTGCGCTATTTTCTCTGCCATTTCGCGACACGTAAAGCATGAAACCAGCCAGGCTCTAACACAAACTTCTCGACGGAAAATAATCAGGAAGAATACTTGAACAGGAAATGGCAGTTTTATGTTCTTGGGGTTATGAAGTAATGCATAAAAATAAGAGCAAATATTTTTATAATAAAAACAAGTAAGAACGCTTTTATGTGGCAGCGTCCACCTTTCAATATCTTACGCTACTCTACATAGAGCGAGTACGTGTGGGCATAAGAAGCGGTCTAAAAGGAGATTCGGTCCAAACCACTGTTCCTCTATACTAAGCTTGGCTTGAGGTCAAGGCAGGCCGAGAAACGGACGGACAGACAAGTAGGTCTATCTTAAGTCCTCCCGGGTGCGGCAAACATCCGTACAAACTCAACATATCATTGGTGTACGATGTACCCATATCTATATACAACAAATATTTTGAAGCTTTGCATATGATTTTCTAGAAATACGGTTTTTAAATATAGAAGAACATTCTCGTAATTTTGCTTTTCTTTCCCGCTAAGTTCCGTGTCAAGTTAACTTTCGCAATGATTAACGAGCTGCCGTTTAATTCTCAGTAAATTGATAATTTACCGTTTTCCACGTGATATGACTTTGAAATATTTTTTTGCTTGAGATTTTGTCAGTTTGATTTCTAAATTTCTCTGCCCAAAATCTACGCGTCATAGCGCAGACGCATTCCCCATAAATTATTATTAGGCAAAACGGTACTGCAGATGGTTTTAAGTCCAACATATCGGTTTATTTAAAAGATTGTGTGGTGAATTTACGATCCATCCTATGGCTATTCTCGCTTTTAGGAGATGTCAATAAATAGAAGTTTTACTGCCAATTACTCACCCATAGCATTTGTTTAACTTTCTTCACCAGCACTTTTTCTTAACCTAACATTTCAAAAAAATGGTATCGCTATCTGTATTCATCGGCTGTGTCAAGTTTCGACTTTCTTTTCGTGAACATCTCAGCAACCAACAATACGTGGGAAAAATAATGGACAAAAGTAAATCGACGCGTCGCGATATGCATGCATGGGGTTTCTGATGCCCATTTCCCTGAGTTGTTGGATTCAGATCTTGAATTGAACTTGACTTGCTGATGATGTACAAATGTTTCCTTTTTCCGAATTCGGAATTAATTCATTGTTCTGCATGTAAATGCTTTATCCGACAGAACATCGAATTCCGATGTTGTAGTCCTTCCCTGTTTAGACATATGATAGGCAAAGTGGCCTAAAAGAAATGCCAGTTTGTTCGAAGCGGTGTAGAAAAAACGATTTCCAGACACAGGGAACACACAGACATACACAAAAATCCCCCACCAGATAAACTGAAACTCTAGAAACCTATGTAATATAATTGTAAATATCACGCATATAGACAAAGGCAAAGTTTGTGTAGCCCTCCAAAACTTCAGTGATGTGAAAGAAAAAAGAAAAAATTTTAAAAACATTTATTAATAAAATGTTTATCAAAAAGTAAACAGTTTGTGTGGTAAAGCTGTTGATGGAAAACATAAAACTTTCTTTTCAAACCAGACAAAAGAGTAAAGGTTAGCAGTAATGGTTGTATGCGTGACTATGTTTCCTTACCAAATGGTTTTAAAACTTAATGAAAGCAATGACTGGATTACTTTAGCATTTTGTTGATGTTGATTTTCAATTTGTATTCGAGTTTTATTATGTATTCTTTTTTTCCAACTTCCGACAATGTTCGGCAAAGTCAACAAAGTGTTAAAGAATTCATAAAAAAAAGCAAATTTAATTTCTGTGGGGTTGGATTTTACATTTTTTATTTTTTTTTTGTTTTTTTTCCAACTACACTTGCGTTTCTCTAACAAGGGACTTCCACATTTTCAATGTCTGGCTTAACTTTATCAGCACATGTTGATACGATTTCTCGCTAGTCTGTTGGTTGATTCGCTGGTTAGTTTATGCCCTGATGATGAGATTTAAGTTAAAAGAAAAAAAAGAAATTTTTTGCTACTGATTGTTAATTTCCGGTTCCTTAATTATGTTGATGTTTTTATATATGCTTAAATGTTTTTGTATGTCTGAATATTAACGGAAATTGATGCAATGAACTAAAAAATTTATGTAAATGGTTAACGATAAATGGATGTCCCCACCCATCAATGCCAGAGGTGACGAGTCTTTTTTATTTCTTTTCTCTTTCAGTCGTATACTCTTGCAAATCAACGTGAGATTTTAAAATTTTACCGCCGCGGTCCGTACAGACCATTTACAAAAACTGATGTATCCAGTTCGCGAATTCACCGATCCGCTTATTTTCACTTACTACATTTTTGCCATTTTTTTTTGGTAAAACCATTGCACTGTAGAATTTATGGAATTAGTAGTCTAAGAATTGAGCCAAATGGCCGTCCTAGGCTTTGGTTGAAACAGTCTTACCCTATTGACATGACTCTGCCGGATAAAGAAAGAACCAAGCCATTCCATGCATGCATCGCAACTTCCGAGCCAAGCTCCCTCAATTTGTGGCCTTTTAATTAAGGACATGTATGGCCGGACATTGCCGTGATAGTCTGTCGATCAGTTGAGGACGGTTAACTTTAATTGCGCGCTTTACTCACGTTGGTGCTTGTCTGATCGATCGTCTGAGTAGGTTGATACGCCCGATGATGCACGATTCCCTTCTCATTTCATCAAACGCGTAAAATGTGCTGCAAATCGGCCCTTGCCCTGGTTTATGCAATTTTATCTTTCTTGAATCACGATATTTTTCGCGCATTATCGTTATATATGACTCGTTATTCCGTACCCGTCATAACTTTCTTTAAAAATGGCTGCATTTCGTTTTGTTTCTGAATCGATCCGCGAACAGAAATTCAGTCGATTAAAGTGAAACTTTTAATTTTTTCCCGTGCAAGCGATAGAACACACTTTTATGCCAATTTTTACCTCCGCAAACGTCGTAAGGTAAAATACGTTAGTTTTTCCCGTTTTTTTCGAGTTTCTCAACAATTAATCGACCACAACGCTGCGTCAAGTTAACCTTGAATTGTGCATACATTTTGCACCGTTATTGTCTTAGTCAAAACGATGCTTTAAAATACTACGATTTTTCAGATTTTTGATCCGTTTTCAAAATCCTATTTTTTTCGACTCAATTGCTTTGTATTTTAATTATATGTGGAGCGTCATACATGGGTATGGCTTGATAAGGTTGGTGTAGTCCCTACTAACTAACTTGGCTCTGAAGTTTTTACTTAATCTCTTATAAGAAATGCTTTGATTTTTCATACAAAATGCACAGATCCGAACAAAACTTTTTGTATCTATTGATAATTGCGCAGGCAATTTTTGATAGGGTTGAAGATAGCTTAAAAGTCGGACGTGTTCCTTGATCCTTTGAGTGGCCAAGAAACGGTCTGGTCTATCAATTTTAAAATAATCGTTTGCGGTTAAAGTTAGCTGCAAAGAACTCCATCACTTAGTTTGGAAAGAGACGTCGGAAGTTTCAAATCTTAGAATACCATACCAACACTGGCCCAACGTCAGTTAAAAAGCTAAGGTATGTAAGTCAGTAATCATGCAGAGAATTGGTAGGTAAGGCAAGTAGTGTGTTTGGGCGGCATTTACGCTAAGGCCGGCTAGATTTAATTTTTTTTACATCGATGACAAATGCCGTGCACTGGAGAATTCTTTCTCTTATTATGGGCGTACCACAAAAGGGTTCATTTAAGAAATAATTACATTCGATTTCAGTGATTGTTATGGCTTTTGTGGTCGAGTCCAAGAAAAGGTGTCTAAACTGGGCTCTAGGTGTTTCACAGAATATTCAAAAGTACTGATCGATAAGACCTTGTAATCTAACTTCAGAGAGGATTAAGTTGTCTTTAGAAAAGCTGGCGAAAACACTGATGTTTGCACATAACCCAGAAAGGCAAGCCGTTCTTATTGTACCAAAAAGCGAAGAAAATTCCCAATACGTGCTATGAACAAAATTATTTAAGAAAAAAAAAAAAAAAAAAGCTCAAGTCGTTAGTTGCCCCACTAACGGTATATTTTAATTGAGTTAATTATTTGCGGACTAATTGCTATGCTCTGTACAAAGGGAAAAATCAAACCGACTTTGTATTGCGCGAATACTTTCTACGTAGAAATAAAGCTTTGTTGGCATTATTTTTAACATAGCATAGCACAATTAGTTCTTAGCTTCTGTAGTGATTCTTGTGCGGAGCCAATACGAATTTTCACACTTTTTACCTTTGTCACTTCAAAAAAAAAAAACATTCTTGACTTGGACGCCAAAGGATTGTGTTTGTATTTCCCCCTTTTGTTTTTTTCACTTACTTTGATGCACGATAAGCAAACTTTTCACACTTTGAGCGTGTACTTGAATAAAACAACTTTTTTTTGCTTTCATAGAATATTTTCTAATAAATTCTTATATGTACATGTAATGTATGCTCATTCATAACGAAAGTCATGTGCCTGCTTGTGTGCGTGTGCGTGTGTGTGTGTGTGTTTGGCTACATGTAATATACATGCCCATTTATATGCACATACGTTCTAAGCATACAAGCGGACAAACAAACAAATGAACGAACAGAATGAAAAAATAAAAAAATATCCTGTTGCTTAGGCAGTAAATGTGCTTAAAAAATTCTGTTGTTGTTGCATAATAAAACTATAAGGTGCACAAACATTTTTGAAATGCGTATGTATATATGTATATGAATATGTATGGGACATGACTACGTATCATACGTCCGCCGTTGTAAATACGCAAATACACCTCACTTTTCACACAATGACTATGGACGTGATGGCAAATTTGTGGCAGTAACCATGCGGTAGCGTTTAGTACCATTTTATATATATATATATGTGATATATATATATATATATATATATATATATATATATATATGATATATATATGTATGTTGTATGCATGTATGCATGTATATATATATATATATATATATATATGTGTGCGTGTGTATATGCTTATATATACATATATATTTTTTTCAAAATTTTTTATTTTTTGAATGCGAATAAAACGCCAGTCAACGTGTTAGAGTTTTGCTATATATTTGCTTTGTTCTGTTTTTTTTTTAAGGGAAAAAAATGTGATGAATTTTTTCTCGCTTTCGGCTCTCGACAGGGAGAACGTGTATACCGTAAATATAGTGTGTGTTTGCGTATGTATGTTTCTGAATGTTTAACATCAACTCCATACACAATTTACTGCTGTTTCAGTTTACACAATAAATTACAATTGCTTGTGCATAAATTTTAAAAGCGACTGAATAGAACCAACACAAAGGCACAAAAACGTCTCGGTATCGGGATAAAAATATTGTTTTATATATATAGTAAAACGTTCACAGTACAAATATCTGCTACTAAGATGTGAAGAAATTTTGAATTTAATTTTTTTTCGCTTACGCCTTTTTTCTTTTAGTTTTATTTGCCTTTTAATTTTCTATTTGTTTATTTATTTTTTTGTTTCTCATCACATATTATTACTCGGTTCGAAAACTCTTGTTCTCTCATCCCCACCCTTGTAAAATGGTGGTATACCCATGTCATTGATTTTCATAATGTATGTAACACCCAAGAGGAAGCTTCACAGAATCTTTAAAGTATAGATTTTCTTGATCAGCGTAAAATTCTGAGTTGAGTTACCCATGTCCGTCCATCTGTGAGTGTGTGTGGTGTTTCTTGTTCGCACTCCCCTGGTTGCAAAAGTAAAGACATCGACTTCAAATTTTGGTAGAAACAGTGGAATTTTTTGCACGCAGGTTGATATTCAAAACGGGCCAAATCGGTCAAAGCGAAAGCGCCTAGTGGAGCATTAACCGAACGCAACTCCGTTTTTTTTTTACAAAAAGTGTTAGATTTTGCTCGTTATTCGAAACGTATAAAAGGGAGAATGCTGAAATTTGCCACATTTACTTTAGAAAGCACTCTTCTCCTTACGTGCAAAAATGGAAAATATCCGCCATGCCCACACAAAACTACGAGTAATTAAATTTTATTTTTTTTTTTTTGTTCACTTTTTTGAGGTTTTATGCTTATTTGTCATAAGGCAAACAAGACAGAATATTGAAAAGTACTTTGTGCACTGCTCAAATGAAGAAATGTTATCTGCCTAAAAATGGGTTAATTCTAAAGTGAATATGATAGGCACTGCGATCAGTTTTTTCTTAATAATACCAGCAATATGGGTATCAAATAAAAGAACTTGGAGAGTAGAACGCGAAAAGCATGGTGGTGGGTATTCGCGATTCGACTCCCGCCGAATATAACTTTCTTACTTGTTTTTTTATAAATTGATTTAGAATAAGATATGGTATGCGCTGTAATCGCTCTTGTAATATTCAGAAGTGGTTAGGAAAATTTCTAGCCAAACGCTACTTCTATAGAGTCAACTCAAGCTGGCGTTGTTCTTTTTGTTTACTTCGAGACCTTATCGGCTAGATATTTATGTTTTCTTTAAGTGTTTTAGACTTTGGAAAATCTACTACTTGCTTGCCATTAATTACTCAATTATTTTATATCAATTTATTATGGAAGGTGTTGCAAAACGCATTTCGAATACAGTTGAAAATGTCTCCATGTCAATGAGGCATAAGAGTGCAAGAAGAGAGCGAAGATAATATTGAGATCTTGTGATTTTTACCGATTACGCGCCATTTTCTGCAAAAAGGGTATCAATTACTTGATACAACTGGTAGATCTTTCAACATATCATCTCTTTTTAGCCAAGATTAAGTGAAAATCATCTTACGAACGTGGTGGAAGGCGACAAGCCTGCTTTAGAAATTCCTCAAAGCTGAAGCGGAACGGCTCGCCCGTGAGAAAAGAGTGATCTTAGACTAAATTTATTGAAGAGGAAACGGAAATTTTGTAAGATAGAGTTGGACCAAAATGTCGAATCCTTGATTATGAATTGAATGATTGAAATAAATGCACAAGTTTTTATTTTCCAGTAGTTCAGTGTTTTTTAAAAAAACATCCAAATGCTGCCCCACGGGGTACATTTCCCTTTTGAAGCTTTTTTGTCTTCGTATTCAATTTTTCATCGCAAAACAATTCGATTTTAAATATTATTAGAAGTTTAGTAAAAACGCGTGTTTGCATGTATATGCGATTGTGTGTTCATGTTTTTATACATTTGCTTTTTTAACATTTATTCTACATTTGTTTCGTTTAACTAATTCTTTTACAATACGTTTTTTCCCTTCACCCATAGGCGGTTTTTATAAACCATTCAGGTGAAGTACGCCATTTCAAAGTTGATTATATCACTATGATATTTGTTGAGCAAATTTTCAAAATGGCGCATAAGAACCTATTGCTCAGATTTCTCAGAATTCTTTAAAGGCTTGGGTTTATAATTATGTGATTCAAAAAAACACCTATTGTCGAAAGACTCTATACATCTTTCACGTACATGTAAAACATGATGGAAATGGTGTAGCAATTTTAGTTTTTCAAAGCGTTATGTAGATTCAACTCCAGTTGATGAGGGATAGAAGAAAACTCCTTCCAAAATGACGACCCATTTCGATTCGTTCGTATTTACACCGTGCGGCAATTAGGTGCAAGCGTATATTAAGTTTTCTTTTAATGTATTAGGTCCTGAGCATTGCTGTGATGCACCAAGAAGCCATATTAATAGGCTGCTATCGCAATGGGCACAAAAGATATCAGATTGCCGCTGAAAGCAATGTGCAGGACAACGGCAGGCAAAAAGATATATAACATATTCCGGTATGGCACATAAACTACTGGAACTAAGAAGAAGCGACCTGCGTTTAGTCACGGGCTTCTACACGGGTCGTAATTCCAATACCAATTCATGCAGGTTCTGCCAAGGGGCGAAGGAGCCGTCCCATTATATTGTATGTGAACGGGAGGCCATCTTCAGAATCAGACATCATGTGTTTAAAGAGCATTTTACAACGACGGACAAGGCACGGTGCTCCGATCGAAAGAAGGTGGTGGTATTTAGAAAAAGCCTAAAACTGAAAAGCTAGGGGTATGGGCGAGTACACTAGATCTTTTAGGTCCGCGGTACGGTTTGCCCACGCAACTAATAATAGTAACTGTTTTGATATTTGCAACACCCAGAAGCACTTCAGATAGACTCCCCTTTTAGTATTTAAAATCACGTTCTGAATCGATTTAAGTTTATCTTATACATCTGTCCGTTCGTCCATCTTATGAAACATTTTGATGAAATTTTGTACACTGAGAACTTCTGAGGCAAACAAGGGCTTCTTCCACTATAGTATTTTTACTTTTCTCTATGTACACCTACGACAGCCATTTAGACGTGTGTTCAAGCGTGGTGTGGTTTTCTGCTTACTCTGTCTTTGAGCTCACAATATTACACACACACGCACACACGCAGAAGAATCATACGGATATATTACATCAGAAAAGAGAGAAAATTAAATTTTTGTTTTTTAAAAATACAATGTTAGGGAACAGTGAATGGTTCAATCTATGATGTACTATACCATGTGGACCTTAAGAACTTGTAGATCGTTATACTTTATTGATATTTTTGACATCGTTTCAGGAATTATGCTAATCACGATCGCATGCTCCTCACGCGTGTCAAAAGACTGTAAGAAATAGAGAAGAGTTTGTGCTTCAAGTTTTACCTCTGATAATACCCGTTTTAATGCCGGCAAATAAAGTATTTGTTAAATCGAATACTTTGTAGTTTGCTTGCCCTTTTCTCTGTCAAAAGCTAACTTATTTTTTCTCGTCACCTTTGGATGAATATTTTTATTTAAAAGGCGTGTGTCGTCGGTTTTTGATTTTCTAACAATAGCCAATAACCAAAAAATGGACGAACAGCGAAAAAATGCTTCAGAATAAATTTGATCGAAAAACAATGCTCATCATAAACGCAAAAATAATACGAGTAAAGCAAGCAATCGAACCCCTGCACAATATTTGCCAGCGCATTTTATTTATTTATTAATTTTATTTAGCTATAACTGCATCACATTGTTGTTGTAATGATATTCATCAGAAATGGTTATTTGAAAATGTATTCAAATATACATTGGAATTCTCTTGAAACAGTTCCTATTATTCTCCTCATTCATTGATGTATAGCGAATAGTGTTCAAGTGGATTGACTAGCAAAGTTCAGTCAGTTAATTTTTTTTTCAGTTATGGATATAAAGTAAATGGCAAACTGGTAATGTTTATGCAAAAAAAAAAAGCAAGGAAGGAAAAAAGGGCAAAAAGCATTTACATGGGAAGCAAGTGTAGGTTCTGTTTTGTGTTGCATAAGCTTGTTTTCAATAAGAGGAGTGAAAACAAAAGCTTTTTTCAAGTTTAAGATCGCATTTTGTGCCTCAAGTAGAATGCTTCGAATAGAAAAGTTTTGCGTAACGCGATGTAAATAGTTGTGAGTAAGTAATTTACGAAATCGTCATTATGTTAATTGCAATTAATTCGATATATAAGATAAGTTCAAGTTTTTGCGAGTTTCGTTTAATGGTGTTGTAGCGAAAGCGAGTTTACTTCCTTTGTGAGAAGAAATTCTTTAACGCCTTTCGAATAAATGGCGAAATTTATAAAAGTTAAAATGTGTGTTCGTCAAAATTTGTGTTCTTCAGAATTTAAGGCCTCGCAAAGCTCGGCCCCAAATTTTCTGCTGGTGTTTGTTTGTAAGTACCGATCTATCCATAGCGATCGATGTTGCAGTTTCTCTCTACACCTTGCTTCAATACGAGTTTATATGCGATAAAAATATCGCGGCACACACAGTGGACACTTTGTGTCATTTAGGAAGTACGAAATACACGTGCAGCACGGTGACGGACAGAAATAAGTGAGGAAAAAGAAAGGGATAGGGAATGAAACTTAGTGCTTGTTTGACGAATCGGTAAGTGTTACACAGTTACCGACTGAGCATACGGCCAAGTATGGTCTGCAGGATTGAGTTCGAGAACTCAGATGAGATTTAACTTAGTGGTTGCGAATCTTATCAACCCATCTACTCATGCAGATGAATTGCATATGCTGCTACCGCTCAAAGATTGAACTTAAAATGGTATAAAGTTAAGGTAATTTTCCATACTGGAAGGCATAGATTTCGATAATTAGCATCTAAAAATGGAAGGCAAGCACAACTTGTGCTTTTTTGAAAATCTGTATTCAAAATTCTTCAAGATTTTATATATATATATATAGCAGGTGTTTGCATTTATTTTGATCAGCGACATCTATTGGTGAAAATGATCAACTAATGCGAAGTATGCATGTACACGACGATTAAATTCCATGATTTTGGTCTTTATCTTCACAAAATAGAAGTTTTCCGTTTAGTATTAGTGAGCTATTCAGTGTATACAGACGCTATGGTAACTGGAACGTCCAAAATTGCATTTTCGACATTCACTACTTTTGCTGTTAGCGTGAAGAAATCTACATTAAATTACCTTATGTTACGTGACTACACTACATTACGTTAGATTTCGAAATAACTTCATCATGCCTGAACCAAAACTGACGTAACACTGCAATGTCCATATATATATGGCATGGTTTGGAGCGATGAATAGACACTATAGTTATTGCTCGATAGCCTATTTACGTATAGCGTATTTATATATCCTTTCATTTTTAATAAGCAAAAAAAGTTTTACTTTTACACGATTGCTGCAACGTTGCTACGATAATTTTGAGTGAATTGAAAATGCAAGGCATTAACGTATTGTTGTATTCAAGAAAAATAAACAACATTTCATTTCTTTTCTTTATTTTTCTTTCTTTATTTTTTTTTAATATGACCGATCATTCAGGTTATGTCCTACTATGCGTGTAACACGATGCAAACAGTGACGATAGGAAAGAAGTAACGAAAACTAAACAAATAGCTAACGCGCCAGTCCACAGCCCAGTGGATGCGTGCACCTACTATAGCTAGAATCAAGTATACTCACGCTATCGCGATTAAATTTGCGTACGCGAATTCTACGTCTGACTTCCGTTTTTCTTATGATCACTTACGGTGTCGTAGCGAAACTCAAATTTTAGAATTTTTGCTAAGGCGTTTACCTAGGTTGACCCTTTCCTGCTTTACTAGATTATGAGAGACACGAGTGTGCGAAGGTCTTTCGCAGATTTGCAGTCCCTTGTGAGAAATTCTTAACAATGAAATCTAAATGAGATAAGTGACGACCTAAAGTACCAACAAATTCGCTTTGAACCGATTGTAAATTCCCTCTCGAATTGCTTTGTTTGCTTTGTTTATCGCAATTGTTTTGATTTTTACTTGTTGTTCTTTTGTCGATTGTGTCTAATTTTTTTTTTTATTTTATGTTTTTTCTTACTCCATTATATTATATGTTATTGGATGTCATCCTACTTTTATTCATTGTTGTGAACTGTGTGATTAGAGCTATTTGCTTCTCCCCCTCTCTCTCTCTCTCTCTCTCTCTCTCTCTCTCTCTCTGTCTCTCTCTCTCTCTGTCTGTCTGTCATGCCTCCTCCCTACGCTAATTCACAGCATTCACAGTATCCGCAGACAGAACAACAGTAACAACAACTCTTGCCACTCTTTTATGCATAACAATTTTCAAGTATTATTGTTTTGTGTTAATGCAATAACAATAACGGTAGTATAACAATACACTAACACCACTAACTCTATAACAACTCTATTGATGAAAAAATACGACGTACATATTGTGACAATATCCTTTCAGCATTGTTTTTATCTTTTCTTTTTTTTTTTTGTTTTTTTTTTTGCCTCTCGTTCGGTTCTTTTTTTAATTTTGTTATTTGCCGCAGTTGTTGTTAGATTTAATTTTTTGTTTGCATGTTGTTAAAATTTATTATGTGAAGACCGTAGTTGGCGCTTATGTTTTGTACGAACTTGATACGTTTTCTAAATAAACAGATTTTTATAGTAAAACGTATTGTCTGTCTCTGCTGCTGAAGCTTTTCGTGGTATTTGTTTTTCCTTTTTAACAAATAAAATTTTACGATATTAACTTTAATATTTGTTTTCCCCTTTTGTCTTTCTGCGAATTAATTAACTTTTAATTAAGTGCGAATACATGGATTTACCAATAACACAGCGAAGAGGTTAGCTTGTCAAGTTATCTAAACGCAACACATCAGATTTCTACTCATGCTAAAGTTCGCATATCGGAATAATATTTTAAAAAATCTGAACGTAATCATTGCCGATTTTCCAATTAAAAAATCTATTCCAACACTTTTCAATATTAATCTTTGTATTTATTAATTAAAATTAAGCATAAATATGGAGCATGGTTTCTTCTTTGGCCTGCTTTGCTCTTTGCAACATCTATAATCCCACCTTACTTTGTACAGAGGCTGGCTGTCCTCTCGTAGTATAATACATTATATGTAAACTAAAAGGGTATAACAGAGTTGTAGTTGTGCGGTTTTTTTAATGTGGTCAATTCGTTTGGGTTAATATAACTAAAACTAACCAGGTTGCCTTAACTGCAAGTTATGTATAGCGATAAAGAACTAACAAAGATATATGATTAGAATATTGGACTCTTTCCCTTGCTTTCCAGAACGTTCTCCCTTTGATGTCCGCTACACTTTTAAACGCTTTCAAGGCTTACTTCCTTTAGCGAATTCGGTGCCTCCGAAATATGAATTTTAAGTAAGGGATCAACTAACGCCCGATGGCATTGTTGGTCATGTAGAAAGTTTTGCTTGATTTTTCAACTATATATGTACGAATAGGAACTATATGATAGTGTTGTTGTTTGACTTTATTATTTATAACAGTTTTAAGGGTTGTACGACGGATTTCCACTCTAAATGCTAGGATTACTTTAATTGGTATCTTATGACTCAATGTCACAATTTAACTAACAACTTATTAGTCTTTTATTGTGCCTTACAACAAGATGAATGTAGTCCTAACAATATGATTATGTTATTCTGGCAATGTTATCGGAAGATTTACTTACTCACTATATGATGGACGCTTTCACATTTCAACGTTTCATGTTTTTAAAAAATTAATTATTTGCTCAGACATACCTAAGCCTGCTTATCACGATATTCAATGATTCGAGTGAGCTGGCCTCGCCTTTGTTACTCAAAAAACGGTCTTGCGAACATATAAAATTAGTTTTGATCA
Organism: Glossina pallidipes; assembly: GCA_000688715.1. NCBI lineage: Eukaryota > Metazoa > Arthropoda > Insecta > Diptera > Glossinidae > Glossina > Glossina pallidipes. The sequence goes on along the minus strand of KK499910.1, from coordinate 70,231 downwards.
TTTCGCCCTTCTTGAGAGTTGCAATTGCAAAAATTTCCAGTTTCCCTAAGAAGTAATACAAACTCATTTTCAAATGCCACGAACGTTAGGAACCTGTTGACTTCGAGCCTTCTAAGAAATTCGGGCAGTCATTTGCACAGGCGTAACATTCGAGGCCGCCATTAAGTTAATAGGTATACAGATCAATTTCTGCTGTTTTTGATAAAACTCCGCTGTATTTAAAATATACTTGCAACAAAGCTTAATAATCGAAATATGCATCATCACTATCTTTGTTTTTTTGCCATTTGTCGGGTAGCTTGCGGATGCTCTTTGCACATCGTCAACTTTGCAGACCTGCTGACCTGATAAATATGACTGCATCGTTCGAAATAAGCGATAATCGGGTGGGAGGCCGGTCTGGAGAATATGGCGAGTGCGATCAACCTTCTCAGCCTTAGCTGAAAGACATTCTCTGGGCTGCTTTTAGTGGAGACGGACAGACGTATGCACAATTTAATCGCTTTTTGCATACACTTCCCGCAAACCCGCTTCTAACTCTTTTGTAGCTTCTTGCATTTTCAAACCAAGCCGATTTAATCATTTTCGTAGCTTTAGCTACAGGTTTTTCTAGATTAATCCATAAATGACACCTATCTCTTTAAACTTCGTAATACACTGAACGATGACTAGTAATGAACTGAAACTTACACTGTTCATGGATTTATACCTAAGTCATCGATACGTGAAAAGTGGAAAAGTTAAACGCGTCAAGGACATTTTACGAAACAACCAATTTTAGCGGAAGGAATTTACACAAGAGGAGATGTAACTAGAAATGGAAACATTGACGGAAATAGACGAGAGACAAAGAAGTAGTAAAGGAAAGCAAAAATTGGAAATCGAAGAAGAATATAAGTTATAAGTCGAAGGGTAGAAATAGCATTGAAAGATTGGAACAAGGATAGTGGAAATAAAAACCATATCAAAGTTTATATGTAAAGCGATGAGTAAAAACAGAAATAACATAAGAAAGTCAAAGTTTATTATGCTGATTACAAATTGTTTTTAAAAGCAATCCACAATTCATTTGTTCGAAATTTTATTTACTGACTTAACTTCACTTATTCGACTTTTTTTGTTTACTTTTTTTTTATTTATTTGTTTAGGTTTCCTTTTAATCTTAGGCTGAAAACGTTATATAATTAAGGAAATTCTTAATTTTATTGCCAAACTTTTGCTAAAATGCACACGCATATTAACACTTGCGTACTTTTTTCAAGAGACCTAAGCACCCAACAAACGTAGCCAAACTCAACGAGAAACTTCTATGTATATGTATATATGTGCATGCCTTTTTTTTCTTGCCTTAATAAAGTTCACTTTAAATATGAAAGTTTTAAATAAATTGCATTGCAGCTGCTCGCACTTGTTCTTAAGTCATTTTGATGAATAAGTACATGAGCATATATACATGCACATATATATAAATGTGCGAATATATATACATGTATGTATGCATGTATGTATGTATGTATGTATGTATGTATCTATGCATGTATGTATGTATGTATGCATGCACATATATGCGATATATGAATATGCGTGTGTATGTGAAATCAGCTTACGTTATCTGCAAAGACTCAATCGTACATAAAAGTGCACATAGGTGGTACGCTCTCATTTAAATAATTTCAAAGTTTCTTTCTTTCGAAAAAGTGATGTAACATTTTTGCCTTCATTTTCTTGTAAATTTATATTTAATTTTATATTTATTTATATTTTAACTTGAATTATATGTTGTGTGCACTTGTTTTCGTACAGATTCTTAAAAAGATTCATTTGTAAATTTCTTCATTCGTTTCTCAAATTACGTTCATAATGACCTCTGGTATGCGCGTAGACTGCAATGTTCTCATGGACGCCGTATGCATATATAACAATTTTTCATAACTTTCCAGCAATTATTAGCTATCTAAAGATTTTTATGAGCAATGCTTTAAACAGAATGCTTCAAAGTTTGGCTTTTAAAGACACAAAAAAAAAATAAATAAATAAATAAATAAAAGGAGAAATCATTCTTTACCCAAAAAACCGCCAATGAATGTTCTTCCTTGCGCGCTAAGCTATCATTTTGATTCGAGGGATGAAACTATACGCAACATTTTTCAAAAAAAAAAAATAAGAAGAAATTTTTCCTTATTGACTTTTAATGATCCCTTAACTATTCACGAGTAATATGAAAATATAATTAAAAGCATCGTAATCTGTTGAGTGGTCCAACAATTTGATTTTCCAATCATAATTGCACAGCGGTATTACGAGCACATAGGGCTGCAAAGGCGCATTTCTGGGAAGACAACTCCAACAATTTTTATTCAACCCGTGTGCGAAATAACATTTTCTGGTGCAATACGTACAAGATTTTCGAAACGTTAACTACAGCATTGTTTATGAATAAGAGTAAGCCTCTACTTGGTTGAAGGCTAAATCTTTCCGTTCAAATACATTCACAAAAACCACATATTTGCAAAATGTTTTACGTATTCCTCGCAGTTTTAAGGGTAGACATGTGGATTAAGTGGCTTTTGTTTTTATTCAAATTTGCACGAGCTACATGTCTCGTAAGGAAGTCTCCGGTGTTGCCGTTCTTTCAATATTTCTCAACAATAATTTTCTTATGGTTTTTTTATAAAAACAAATTTTTCTTTTCGGGTTAAGAAATTTGCAGTTGGACATGCGAGTTGCATTGGCATTCATTCATCCGTAAAAACCGATTATTAGTTAATGTTTTACCTTCACTTGAGAAATTCCGGTTTGTATCAAGGAAATGGTGTCATTGATTTGCTGACTCTGTTAAATAAAATAAACTTCGATCTACCAGACCGCTTTTTCGGAAGCATTTCTTTTCATAAACCTTTGCTTATGTAGATCTGATTACGAATTGCTGCATATGTGCTGCGTAGCCGAGCAAAAATAAAAGGCGCAACTAGGAAGTATTCATACCGGGGATTAAACCCCAGGCTGGCAAACTCCACATTAATTACGACTAATTTGTGTCCGCAGCTATAGTGAGTAGCCGGTCTATGAACACATAACACTTAGCAATCGATCATAGACCTCCTATGCCATACCCCTTCGCTATCACTCTGTCTCTCTCTGTCTGCCCACTTTTTGCTAACCATCGCTGTGTTGCACGTGTAAAAAGCACCCCATCCGAGTGACTAGTCACAAGAAAGAAACAAAAAAATTATTCTATATTTCCGCCCATCTCTCAATAACGTTTATGCTCATTAATGGAAATAGAAGTGCGCTAATTTTTTCACTACATTTGTAATCGCTTGAAATAAGCATAAGCGTATGGCAGCGTCGACACGGGAAGCATCCAGAGTGTCACAAAAAGACGACTTGACATCTCCGATGACTAGCGATCCTTACATCTACAAGTATTTGAATACACGCGATGAGTAGGACGTTCACCGCGTTCATCTCGCTCTAGTCGAGCAAATAATTTGCAAGGAAGCTCTTCATTACTGTACCGACATCCACTAGGCATTTTAGATGCCATTGAAGCACATTGTTCAGCTTTTTCCTTTTTGGATGCCTTCGATCCATTATCTGCGGCTAACAGATTGACTCCTATTTCCTTCTAGTTAGACACTTTTCTTTTTAGCTCTAAATAATATGACAGGTGTGCAGATGCTGTGACCCACTGACTCAGTGATACTTCCAGTTCAAGATTCACTCATCTTAATGTGATCGTAAGTTGTTTTCGTGCAAAAGCTTGCTCACGATTTAATCCATTTCGACCCGTAGAATGAATGAAATTACAAATGAGTTCGATCCGCGAGCACATGCACTCGAAATAATTTTAAATTTAAGATAATTTAGAAAAAAAAAAATATTATAAACAGTCCACAATCAATAGCATTAGACACTGTTTTATTTTAAAATTATTCAAGTGGAAGTCCAATCTGCCCATAATTATGAAAAGCATCCACAAAATTGATAGGTACACTGTACCATACAAGTCAAAACGGACTATTTGATTTTTGTGCGGAAATATAACTTAAATACTTATTCGACTAAAAATACGATATACATATACAACTAAATGTACATAGTTACATAATTAATTGCATTGTAATAGCACGTGTAATCGTAATGATTTCATTTATAAAACGGTAATAAATTTCTAGTCAAAAAAAGAAAAAATAATGCAAAAACTTTTAGTTTAGTGTTTTTGACTTCGTAACTTTTTTCAAAAAAAAAAAAAAAAAAACAACTGATTTCAAAACCAGCAGCAATAGTGTGCAGTTTTTCGTTCTCGTTGCATTGTAAAAATTAATTCAACTACAACGTTACTTTAACTATGCACTTTTCACTTTCATTTCGAACCTCTTCGCTGCACAAATCAATTTCCCCCTCAAACATGCAAAATGCCGTCCGCGAGTAGTTCGGTTCGTTCTTTTGTGTCGAGAATTGTCTGCCCACTTAGATCGCCCCAAAAATTGCCTAAAATGTGAAGAAAAGTAGAAGCCAACGATGGACAACATTATGATTAATCTGTTCCACCAGAAAACGGACCGAACCAATTCGTACTCCCAGTAATTTTCACACGTACTTTCACGTTTTGCGGTTCTCTAGCAACCGCTTACTAAGAATACTAAAGGTTTTGCCTTAACGTCAACTTTGTCAGCAAATGTAAATTATATTTTCGGACTCAAAAAATATTCTTTTTGGTTTTTATTTTTTTTTTTTTTGTTAAAGAATTGCTTATCCAAGGGAATAAGTGTTCAACCCTAACCTATCAAATATTTCGAGACTGTCTCACAACTTAATCCTATTAATATCAATGAGAGTTCGAGATTCACTCATTTTACACTAAACTAATTTTAGCAATTTGCAAAAACCAAGAAACTAAAAATTCGCATTCTGCATATATCCTTGATCAGCATGAGGTGTTCCCCACTCTCATTATAGATTAGAAGAATGTATTTTTCCTTTTTACTGCAAGCCAAGTAAAACGGAATGCTGTTAATTTTTTATACATACGTATGTGTAAGTTTCCATTGTAAACTATAATTTATGTATGTAAACTTTTAATTTGGAAATAAATAAATTATCGCTTGTTTCCTGCTGGCAACTCAGTGTTCGCGGCTTCATATTTCAGTGCTGTAGAGAATACCTTGTTGTAGCTATAGTGAGTGCTGCTAACATTTACCGACTGGGCACACGCCCACTAGGCTGCGGCCACTCCATGTCTCTTTCCTTTTCCTCATTTATGTCTGTCTGCCTGTCTTCGCTTTAATCAGTCTTCGCTTGGGGCCCAATGTATTTTATATCAAGATTCGATTTATCTTATGCATGCAAAATCTATCGAACCATAGATAACCATAGATAACTTGATAGATAGACTGAAAAGTAAGAGTTTTATGTGGGTTGTATTGTTCCTTAGAAAAATTTTGCTTCGAAGGTATATCGCGTGAGAAGTTTATTCACTCGAAATCTTTATTTTGCTTGCCGGTGGATAATAAGTAATAAGTGCCGCACTCTCATCAAGTTTTCTTCCCAAGGATTCGTTTTCCTTGTTCGTTATTAGCGTATTAAAAAAGGATTTCGTCATATTCAAGGATAGGTAGCAATAGGTAGCATAAGCACAATAATATAAACAATAATCGTTAATAAATTGACAGCAATACGGTCATCGGTTCTTCTATCCTATGTTTCTTAATGGGACAGGATAACTATTTTGATTCGAATTTTTTTTTTTTTTTACAAAATATTCCTTTTTAATGCTTTTGTGATAGCAAAAACGACCATACATCGACCCTGATCGAATATCTTTAAATTGAGGAGAATTTTAATAGAAGTTGCAAATCTCGCCAAACCTAATATTGTTTTATGAATAAATTGTGAGTTGAGAAGTGGAAGGAATTACGAAAACATGTCGCGATATAACCTTAAGGTAAGCCAGAAAATCATAGTAAGTTGATATGGAAATCTACCAAATTTTTCGAAATGTCCGATCTGTATACAATAAATAAAATAAAGTTTTTTCAAATTCAAAAATTTTCATATAGGATAGGAGCTAAAAATTGATATTAACTCTTTTCGATCGCTGTTTCCACAGAAGCTTTACATCGTCTATCTACAAACTTAATTTACAAGACCTAAGTGTGTATTTAAGGCAAGTAAGACGATCTTTTGCTTATGTTTTCAATTGACTTTTTACATATGCATGCGTGTTAAAAGTTTTTACTTAACGTCAGAAGTGGGCGTTGACCTTATGAGTTTTTTCCCTTTTGTAAAGAGCTGCCCAAAATAACTATAGAAAATGTATTTTACATACATATAAATATATATATATATATATATGATCTTTAATGCATGATTTAGTTCTTACAAGTTGAATAATCCAATTATCCTCTTCCATAACTACTAAGTATAAAAGTTTCCTTGCAACTTGTGTAAACAAATTTTATTGTAATCTGTATATGTATATATATATATATATATATATATATATGTATATTTATGCAAATAAGTATTGATGAATTTTCTTCTGTAAGCTACAGAGCCATATTGCGATGTAAAATAATATTTTAATATGGATAGTTAGTAGTAGTACTTACTGAAATATTTTTCATTATATGTAATGCAATCGTAATTTATTATAGGTTATGAAGAGGTTCAATAAACGTAAATTCTAAAAATTTTAATAAATAATCACGTAAATATCGTATAATTTAAAATTTATTCTCTATATATAAATATATGTATGTATGTATGTTATTATAAGCATATAGGTATGTGTATGTGTATTTTAGATTTTGAAATAATTGTAAAACTAATTTCATAGTAATATCCTCTTTTCAAAGTGAATTTTAGTTAAGTCTTTCTAACATTTACCGTATACGACATTTAATAGGAAATGTGTGACATTAGAAAGAAACACTGCTACCGGTAAACGTACTGTATACATGCCTATAAGGATTCATTTGCATTTATGTGAATGTAAAATTTAATATAGAAAATGTCTACTCCTGCTTAGTTAGGTACACGTGCATACGAACGTAACTAACTATGTCGGCTTAAATGTGTTTGTAAACGTTCGTGAAGTATGTACAGCATATAGTTAAATTATCACAATCGTTATTTCTTGTTGTTATTGTGTGCATAAAACTTAAAATATTAGGTAAATGCTAATGACTACTTTCTCTATACATATTCATATATATATATATATATATATATACATGTATATATACATGTGTGGTATATATATATATATATATATATATATATATGTATTGTGGTCTCTTTCATTCTTTTGCAATGCTTATCAACTGAATAATTACTTTATTAAGATTCACACTCCACTGCACAATCAAACATGTTTGTATAGGTATACACGTATATATATATATATATATATAAATATCTATATATCTGCGTATATACATAAAGAAAATCCAACAATAACACACTTATAGGTACATTAAACATTTTGAGTCCTTTCATGTTGTTTGCTGTGCGTAGGTGTGACTGTGTGGTCATCTAATGAATATATATTTGCTTGTTTTTTGTGGTTCATTTGTGCACACATTGTATGGCATTGTATTGTAAGCAATTTCAACAATGTTCACACACGTGTATGTATATGTTTATGTGGTAAGTATGCTTTCATAATGTCATACATTCAGAAAGAGTTTATTAATATTACTCGCACACTTACCATGCTGCACAGGTATACACTCGTAACATAAGTTACTACACATATATATATATATATATATATATATATATATATATTAAGTTTTATACGTACGAGTGAAAATACGATGCAGTTTCTGTTAATGTTAAGTAAAATTTATGAAAATTCTACTACTTCTTCAGAGTGTTTATTGTAATTACCACATGTGTTTGAGTGTACAATATCTGCTCGTGAATTGTAATTATTGGACATTAGCAAATATTGTTCGTTTGGATATTATCTCAGATATACGGCCTATATTTTGTAATAATACAATTCCATATAAAGCAATAACAACATAGCCGGGACAACATACATGCAGCAGCATCCATTCACAAGAGAATATTTAGAGAAAGAGATACAATTTGTTTTCAAATATTTTCTCAAAATTATTTGTTATGTTGTGTTAATTGCCGATGACATTTTATTGGACATTATGGTGATATATATATAAGAAATGAAAATGAAAGCTGAAAGCTGAAATCTCTTATTGCTGTCGAAACAATAAGTTATTAACTTAATATATACATATGTATAACTCTATATAAATAGGAATTAAAAGCCAATGTGGGTTTTAACTGATATTTCCTATGTATAGGAATGAAATTAAACGCGAAACTAAGAGAAACAAGGATATCATATTTGATGTGGAGCGTATCTCTCTTGTCAATATCCACTACTATAGCACATCAACTTGTTTGTTAATTGTGACCATATTTTCTGACCATTATTTTTGAAATCTTTTAGATATCAGATCATTACAGAGAATATAATTGAGTGGATATAATTGAGTGTTGAGTGTTAAGTAGAAAGAACGCTGTCCGCTGAATACAGCGAAGAAAGTAACACTTTTCGCCTCAATCTCCTTCAAAGTTTGTTGGGCTAAAGTGCGATAACAGACCAAACATACCCATGCTTAACAAGTGAAAATACTATAATGGTCTATGGCTGGCTTTAAATACCCTGCGCCACTTCGCTTAACACATCTTTTCGTAAAACGACTTTTCAAAATAAGGTCTTATATGGGAAGAGATGGGAGAGAAATGATCCGAATCAAAACGTTTTCAAATATTAAATAAACATGTGGTGTAGCCTGCAGGGATCCTCCGCCTACATCACATCGCATTCCGATTCCGACGTTGCTTCATATAAACGCCCATGATCCACTTCCATCCTCCAGTCAAACTGCTCAGGAAGACGCTCTAATCCGATCTTTTTCAATGTACTTATGAATAATGATTTACCGACTTGTATTAAACGCTCGCACATTCTAATGTTCGCGGACATGTTGTTTAGCGAATTTTAGCAATTGCTAATGAGGTTGAAATTAGCCTATAAACGCGCTATAATGCGCTGCGACTTAACTTTAACAAGATTTTCATAGGCTTCTTTAAGTCGATGTAGATACGTAGTTATAGTCAGTTACTCCCAAGATCTAAAGAAGTCTTCGTATACATATACCTTCTTTTTTTCTAGCTATATGGCAGAGTTAATTTAAGCCATTAGTAATTTTATGTCAATCATGATCAAAATCAAATTAAAGAAAAACCTGTGTACAACGCTACACTGTATTATACTATCTTTGATATTATTTTTTTGTAGCATATTTTCTCAAGTTTCATATATAGGCGTGTATATGTGTATGTGTGTGTGTGCTAGTTGATTACTTTGAGCGAGTGCCAAAAGTAAATAACAACCGGCAGAAAAGAAACTATTACCTACCGTTGATGAAAGTGGCAAACGTATATGTGTTTTTCGCTGATGACTTTGTGTGTGTTTTGATGGCAATGTAAGGCATCAACTGCGGCAGCTGGCAGATATGTTCTACTATTATAAAAAACGAAACGTATATTAAATTTATATATTCGCTATTGCATGACATAAAATGTTCATAAGTTTCCTTATATGAATCTATTTGTTATGGTACTCGCTGATTGCTTCCAGTAAGAGTTCCGTAGAGTTATCATTGAAGAATATATGCTAAGAGAAAACAGGCATCTTTTCGTTATGTTTTTTTTTTCTTCTTATTTTTGTTTGCCCATTTTCTTAATATTTCAGATGCGCAGACACAGGAGGTAGCGAACGTAACTAACGGTCGTGCAGATGTTTATGAAGAATTTTAAATGTGAAACATATTCAAATTCATTGTTATCTCACTTACGATTTTATCGTCGTTCTAAACTCTGGTTGCTGTTAAAGACGACAACAAAGACGAAGGCATTGTCTTGAGTTTGAGCGTTTAAGTGTCATTTTAAAGTCTTTTTCCTAGTGTTACTCCTAATTTGCTTAAATATCAGTTGCCAACAATAACCAAAATGTTTGCTTATTTACGCAACTGCTCCACAAATCCATTACTCTATTTTATCTTTTTACTCTTAACGCTAAAATCATTTGTTGTTGTGCCGCGCTGTGTTTCAAAAACCATCTTGTCAGCTAAGCATTATCCCGCCTTTAAGTTATGGAAACTATAGTATAGTAAAATAAGTTTTCGAGTTATTTAAAAGAAGAAGAAGAAGAAGAGTAAAGAAAAAAAATGAAAAAGAGAAGTAAAGGCTTAAGCGAGGCGTGACGCAGACATTTAAAATATCGTTACTTTCGCAGATGAATTCATTTACATATGTTTAAAAATTCATCCGTGTGTTTAGTAGGGAAACCATCAAATATAAAAGTTTATGATTTTTTTTTTGGTAAGCATTACGCGCGAAGTTTTAAATAAATTTTATATAAAGGTAAACATGTGTGTACAATGTATTAAATAAAGAAAAGTTAAACTTTTCTCTAAGCTTTTTAACAAATTTCGAATTTCCGATTCAGTTTTCCTTAACCATTTGCATTATATCGTGTACTTAAAAAAAACTGCTAGAACATAAGGCTTTGTACTGTAACTTCCTTTGCTTACATAACCCAATAACGTTGTCTAGTGACAAGCACATACCGTTTGAAAAAATAATAATGAACAAGTCAGAAAGTTGTGTTCAGCCGCGGGGCGAATCTTGTGTACCTACCTACCACTTATTTTATCAGCGTGATAAAATTTAGCTAAGCAAATTATGATAACTGGATCTGTGTTAAGGAGTTTAAGAAGTTTTAGGTGAATTACTAAACGAAATCTTTTATCTTATTTAATTATGATATATGATGGGCGTGGTGGTTTATTTCCATTTTTTGGGATAAAAACTGTAAGTAATGTAACATGCGATGCTCTCTCCATTGGGATTAAAGAATAACGAGTAAAAAAACATGAACAACTAAACGAACTAAATTTTGGTATTTTAAAATAATAGCGTGCGTGGGCGTTTTCGTTTTTTCTAATTAAAGACAAAGTATCCTTATCCGCGTTCGCGTTCATCTTATGAGTAATGAGTAGAAGACATCAAATAATTTGAAAAATAAAGAAATGAAAATTTGATGCCTTACAAGGTTGTACGGGCGTAGCATGTTTTTCTCACTTTCGACCGTGAATAGCGAGGTCCTTCATCAAATAGATTTAACAAACTTTCTTTCATAATTTACGAGTGATGAACTAAAACTTCACAAATTTCTGCTTACAGAAACGGAGTTGCTCTCAGCTTGCGCTTTACTGCGTGCGTGTCCTTAAATCGGGTTAACGGAATTTCAATACTAACTTGCGTACCGCCCACTTCAAATATTTCTGCCAAATTTTCAGTTGAAATTTTAATTTGCAGAATGACAATAACGCCCAGACGGACGAATATCACTACATCGATGCAGAATTTAGCGCTGATCGACAAAAATATATACTTTATAGTGTTAACTATTTTGGTTGTTGCAAATATAACGATGAAGTGATTATACGCCCCTCCTTCGGTGATAGTCAAGTGTTAAATACAGCCATCAGCTAAGGCCAAATATTCATGATGCCCTAATATGTGCGAGGACGTCAATAGCAATATATGATGCAACTCAAAAAAAAAAGGGGCGCAATTCGCTAAACCCGAAGATGGACTAATTTTTCATTATGGCTTTTTATGATTAGCACAAATTTCAATCGTTTGTCTGCCTGCGGCGATGTTCGGCTATTAGAAGGACTATCAAGCAATAGGCCTTATATGTTTCATTCCTCACGTGCCTGTATTTGGTAGAGCGATCCTTTGAGTTTGTATAGTCACTAAATTGCTTGTTAATTTGATTGGACAGGTAAACCGTCCAATTTTTAGCTACAATTGGTTTACTGGAGCCGATGTGGAAGTATTTAACAATTTTCTACTCAATTTTCAAATTACTTGGAGAACTTCTTTTCCACGTTACATATCCCTACAACGATATTGTAGACACAATAAGTTACAAAAAAGTATTCATATTCTTTATCCTCTGTCTATGGGGATTTCTAAGCCGGAAGATTGTCTAAGAATCAGCCCATACCCATATACTAGCGACAGAAACAGTGACGTGTGTCAATCACAATATCAATTGCAGAGCGATGAGAAATGCATCGACAAATTGTCCTTCGCTATCAAGAGATATCGAGTTACAAATTATTGTACCTTTGCTGAAGGTGTGATGTAGGTGTTTACGAAGCATGAAACCATGAGGGTACGAAATAATCTGTTTCTGAACTCAAATAGTGCTTATGAGGTTTTTGCATGAAGAAATTTTTGAGAAATTTTTAAAAGAATTTTTTCCAATACCATTTCAATACAATTCGACGTAATGGGTTAATGATATTTACATGAACAACAACATTAAACATTTTGTAAACATTAAACAACTTTTTGTATTTTTACACATTTTTTCATAAATATTATTTTATTCATTTTACTTAGGCAACATATAAATCAAACATCTAAGCTTAATATTATTTTCAATTTATTAAAAGAGTAGTAAAGCTGTTTTGTTTTTTAATTAATCGAAGTTTTTCCAAAGAAATTTTTAATAATAGTAATTTCTATATATCTATATATCTTTTCCTTGTTTTTCTTTTCTTTTTTTTTCAAATTTGTATGGAAGGTTTATACTTTATGGATTTTAATATGTAAAATTGTGATGTTAAGATTTTAAATATATCGGTTTAAATATATATATATATATATATATATATATATATATAGATTTATATTTTTATACCCATCACCGACGGATGAGAGGTATATTCATATTGTGAAAACGTTTGCAGCGCCCAGCAGGGAGCTTTAGACAAAATTTATATACTGTTGATCAGCATCAAATTCCGAATCGATTTAGGCATGTCCATCTGTTCCTCTGGCAAGTCTGTCCGCCTGTCTAATTTATGTTGTACACATACTCTTCGCTGGAGCTGCCGATCGCAAATTTTACAGAAATATTGGAAGTTTTGCACGCAGATTGGTATTGAAAATCCAATCAAATCGGTCAAAGGACACGCCCACTGTGCCACGTAAAATTAGAACACCTCTGTTTTTCAAAGAGAATCAAAATTGATTTTTTCCCCGTTGCTCATACACGATGGACGATATTCTACTATCTTAAAAAAAAAATGGAAAAAATCGGCCATGCCTACTCAATATTGTAGGGTATCAAATTCAATTTTTTTTTCAATACCTTTATAACGCACATTAACAAATTACAAAAACCCCATGAAGTATATAAATGCTTGGTTAATTTCAAATTTGGAATGCATCTAAATATGTCCGTCTATCCGTATGTCCATCTGTTCGTCTGCGCACCCGTGTAGTGGTATCACTCCGTTCGCAAAAATGAGGATATTGCCTACAAAATTGCAAAAGAATTTGGAAGTGGCCTAAGTATTTCAAAGGATAAGCCTACAACGCCCCACGCCTATGCGATAAAAAATTTTATTTTAAAAATAGTAAAAATATGCTGCGCCCACTCCATACAATAAAGCATGAAAATCAAGTTCTTTTATTTTTTTTGTCTTTTTTATAATAACGATGACGGGTATAAAAGATTCGGTCACGACCGAATTTAATTTCTAACTTGTTATTGTTGAAACTAAAAACTAAGTATTTTGTACATAAAATATGGTTTAAGGTACTAAATAGAAACTAAAAACAAGAAAATTTGAAAAAAAATTACTTTACATATAAAGGATTTCTTTATTTATACCGAAATACATATGAATTTGTTGTTGCTTATTGAACATGCACAACTAAAAGGCATTACAAATTGTTGATACAAACATTTATAAATACTTAAAATTTAATATTTGGATTTTTTTTTTTTATTTTTTTTTATATTATATATATATATATCTCCCAATTTTATTTTATGTGTGTGCTGAAATAATCACAAGCAAATATTGCTACTAGTTTCGTACATTCTCTCGCTCTAATACAATTATATATACATGTACACGTATTATTAAAAAAAAAAAAAATAAAAAAATAAGATTAAAACAACAACAACAACTTACGATATTACAAACAAATAATAACAAATGTTTTTAATAATAATTTTTTCTTGATTCTCAGTTCAGTGTGAATTGAAAACAACACAAACTGAGAGAATTTGAATAAATTAAAAAAAAAAAAAAAATAATAATAATAATAATAATAATAATAATAATATCTGTCCTAAGGTGATTGGGAGGTAAGCCTTTTTTTCTTTTTATATGAAATTCGGATAACTGCAAGCAAGCCTATAAATTCCGTTTGTATTAATATTCTGAATCATTCTTTTACATTCTTTGGCAACAATCTTAACGATGATAGATACAGCAAAGGGACAATTTTTGATTATAAGTGAAAACAAGTTTAGCCTTATGATGATATGTTGCCTAAATTTCAACATCATCAACATATCTTTTGTGCAAGACACGGAAAAGTTCGTCGTGGGAGAGCCTCTGTATAGACGCTGAGTCAATCCGCTTAGCTTTCAACATTATTCTTTTCATATATAGATAAAACCCGAGATTGACTAATTGGACTCACTATTTGTATGCGTACAAAGATTGCCCTTCATAGTAATCGGCTTGAAAATATATCCCTCTAAGCACTCTCTTCACATTCGTCAGTAATTATCTTAACGATATATTGGCAAAGAAAGTATCAGTAGATAAAAAAAAAAAACTATTTACGCTTTAGATTCTAAGCTAGACCTAGTATCTAACCGAATGAATTCAGCATATTTGCATTCTTTGTAAAACCTAGGAAAACCAATGTTAGAAGTGTGCAACGTTCTTTAAAGCTTTTGTTTTCCGGATTCGTTTTTTTATATACCTCAGCACCGATTAAATATTGAACTGAATAATTAGCATACCCATTGGATAAGGCAAATAAATAAAATAATCTTAGAAGCTCCCCAAACCTGCTTCCACTTTTTTGAGCACATTTGAAGCAATCAAAGAGAAAACTTCGAATAAATCATTTAAGTGCGTCGGGAGTCCTTATTAAAGAAACTTTAATATCGCTCTTGCCTTGAAATAACTATTTGGCCTAAGAAGGAAAACCGGAATCTTTGCATGGGTTTCAACAAATTTTCGATCGCCAATTGTTTGTAGTCGTGACTCTACAAAGTATGCTTTCTTCCTTGATATAACAGCCAGGCCTGAATATTACGCGGAGATTTTTCTTCGCAGCCGTTTACCATGAGATGCCATTTGTTAGAAACAGTTGTAAGTCGTAAGTTATGATTGAACTTGCGACTATTCACTCATGACATTTCGCTCTTACGCTATCTTCAGACATATACTATGTGCAGTGCACATGAGATATTTCTTCAGTTAATAAACACCGATTACATAAGTACAATCCGCAAATGGGAGTGACAAAATAAAGTTGATATAGATTAAGGGGGCAAAGATCGTTTCAATTTCTTTTAAAGTCTTAAAATACTGTCTACGTTGCCAGTAGGTATCTAATGCACTACAGTTCATATTACAACAGCGAATCTGTTATTGTAATAATGAAATTCATTCCATTCATCAGTATTGCGGAATAATTCGAATAAGAGAAGAGAGAAGATCGATGTCGATGTCGAAAGTGTACCTAATTCGACGTCTTTCTTATTCATTTCAATTATTATTCATTACTTAACTGACCGTCGATACACGTTAAAACGATCTTCATCCTTAACCTTCCTTGCTTCTGATGCTGATGCAATTTGACTAAAAAACTTGATTCTCTTTTATATAAATTACATAAGATTTAATACTTTTAAGGCATTTGTTTTATCTGCAAGAAAAAAACAAGAGTTAAACTAATTTTTAAATCTATTCGGACTATGATAAGTTGACCAAAACCGTAATAGTAAGGGTTCATCTTCTTCCTTTTCATTACTTTCTACAGTGTTAGTCTTGGCTTGATTTTCGGTTTGCTTGCTAGTGGTGGACTTATCAACATACCAAGGTATAGGTGGCCACCAATATGGCTCCAAAATATTATTGTTATTATTATCATTTGTTGTTGCTGTTGTTGCTGTTTCTGTTGCTGCTGCTGCTACTGCTGCTGCAAGTTTGGTTGCCAAAGTCGGCCTAACTGTACTAATAAATGTTTTAAAGGTTTTGGTTCTAATTATTTTACTATTTCTATGACTACGATTTTCGCTAATTTTTACGGTGGGAGTAGGTAACGATGAGGCCTCTGCAGATAGATAATCAGTTCTTAAATCCGAAATGTCAATAAGGCTTTCACTTTCTATTCTTTGTGCATTGTTTGGAAAAGCTAGCTCTTCAAAATTCTTTTGAGTTTCTACGTTGGAAGGCGCTTTAATACCTTGCCATTCTGGTGTTATTGTACTTGTAGTTGTCGATAGGGAGCTTTTTGTTATATCTGTTTGTTGTTTACTGGAATCATCCACAATTGTTGATGATGTTGATGAAAATAATGCGATTTTGTCCCAAGTTGTTATTTCTGCCGTTGATTTTATTGTTGCTGTTCTTGTTGTCGTTGTTTTAGTTGTTGTTTTTGATGTTTTATTTTGCTCAGTTAGCGTAAAGTTTTGCTGTTGCTGGTTGCCCTTCACTAATTCATTAACTAAATGTAATTCTTTAGTCAGATCAATTTCACTTGCCGTTCGCAAAGTCGAAGTCACGGTATTCATTGGTGTCGTTGCTTCTATAATTGTCTCATCGCTGCTACTGTTGCTGCCTTGTTTTGTAGTCATCATTGTAGTGAGTGTTGTTTTCAAGTCTTGTTTGGTAAAGTTTTCATAGTAAAACCGGTCATTATTGTTTTCATTGCGAATTGTAAGTAACGGTGTCACTGTTTCTGCTGACGATATCTCAGTCTCTGTCGCGGTCTCTGCTGTTATTAAATCTTCCATTGTCGTGGTAGCTGTGGTTGCTTGCGCCGGCATTAACTCAACCGGTTCTACTTTCGATTTCTTTAAACCATTATACGGATCTTTCAGCTGTCCAGGCATAAATTCTTTCTTATCCCCTTTCGATGTAGTGGTGGCCATATCCACAGAACTGGATTCAAAATTTGTTGTTTTTGTGCTAACACTGCGTATACAGTCGGTTTTTTTCCTATACTTGCCACCAATATCTGCATCGCTTTCAACGAATATTGAAGGTAGAGTAGTAATCTCTTCTACATCTAAATTTAAAGAAAAACCATCCTTACTAACATTCACTTGTTCGGTTGTTAGAGAGGAATTTAAGTTATTCTCTACGTGTGCAATGATAGTTGGGTGACTTTCACTAGAAATCTGGGTATTATTTAAGAGAGGCATAAAAGCTTCTTTCTTCAGCATTTCTACGATATCGATTTGTGTTATATCATCATCGACTATGTCATCCTTTTGTTGACTGTATTGGTCATGCATTTTTCGCGATGGCGCGGATGTCTCATCTCCGGTTATCAAATGTACCGAACTATCATCTTCGATGAACGTTTCATTAACGGGTTTTTCTTGTTCGAGATTCTCTGTCGACAAAGCCAAGCTATCATTATTAAGCGGAGTTGAGTTGAAGGGGATAACTACAGAAGTTTGTGTCTCTGATATATTACTGGCCTCGCTGCGCAAATCAATTCCCGTTCTCAAGATACTCCGATTTCGTAAAGTATCTGTTGTGCTACCAAACTGATCCTCGGTTGTTTCGATTGTTGTGCTAGCAACAGCCTCATTAGATAAATTTAGATAGTCGTCGTTTATATCATAATCGGTAGGAAATTTGCTTTGAAAAATGTTAAATTTTAAAGGTTCATCTTGTTTCGTAAGCTTTTGCTCAATAGCGTCGGTCGTCGGCTTGTCCAAGCCTTGTCTGCTGTCAACTAATTTTTGCGATGTGGATGAAGTTCTTTCCTCTTCTTCTTCTTCTTCTTCTTCTTCTTCAATCAAATCATAATCAAATTCAAGCGCTTCTCCGGTATCCCCTACGACCAAAATTAAAACACTCGGATCAATTAAAAGAGCATTCGATCCATTAATAATGGGAATACATTTTGTATCGACCTTGTGATGACCTTGTTGGCATGGTTTCCTTTGCGGTAACGAGAATATGGATTTCGGTGTCACTTTACGAGATTTAATTTGATTTTTCTGTTCGGGCGGCAGCATTAACCAGGCCTCCCACGCTAAATTTTCCGCCGTACTTTCGATGGGCTTCGATGTTATAGGCAATGCTACGCTTAACATTTTCGTTTGCTCTTTAGTGGCTATATCAAGTGTCATTAACACTTGCATAGCCATCAGCAAACGCGCAATTAATTTTGTGGGTGCACTTAACATGGTAACTGGTCGGCGACTAGGTTGGTTTGTTTGTTCGTTTCTTTTTGTTATTGTTATCGTTGTTACTTATAATATAAATATAAACGATTTTATGTTTGTTATATAGCGCTTTACGTGCTTTGCGTTTATAGGTTTAGGTGCTAAAGCGCGTATTATATTGCTGCACCGTAACGCGATATTATTATGCGGTTAATTATTAGCGTTTCGAGCGAGTATATTTCGTTGTTGTTGCTGTTGTTGCTGTTGTTGCTATTGTAGCGAATGCTCTTCTTTTTGTTGTTCAGCTTGAAGCAGACGTTTTGCACGCCTTTAGATGTATAGCCGATACTGACTGATGCTGATGCTGATGGGTTTTATGAAGTAAAATATCACGAATTATTTAGTGCATGAATCTGTAAATAAAGAAAAAGAGACAAAAGAATTAAGGCAAGCAATATAGAAAAAAAAAAAAAGAAAAGAAAACGAAAGGAAAAGGAAAGAAAAGAAAAGAAATTAAAAGTCTGTCTACTGCTCCTATTTAAGAAAGAAGAACGAGCTAAAACGTAAGAGCCATTTGTTTGCAAAGTTGTCATTTTTACTTATAATATATCATATTTTATGTTCCCTGTTATGTGCAATATTCTAAAAATGAAATGTAATCCTTTTCGCATGGGATAACATTACTGCTGAATGCTAGATGCATTAATGCTTACACATATCGAAAGAATCGGAAGAACTTTTACTAACTTGCAAACAATCATCAGATCATGTGATCATGAATGTGTGCTTATCTTACGATTTACACAGAGGCCTAAAGACTTGTGTTATTTTTAGGGCCAAAACTCATTTAGCCGTATCCGTGTATGAAGTCTCGATATTCAAAATCAGTCTCGCAGCAGATTCTTCATCACTTTGGATTTGATGAAGAAAAAGAAGAAGACCAGAATTTGAATGCATTATCCTTAAGACAAATCTTTACTTCACACCACGTCATAACTGTATTATTTAATTGATTCTTGAGCGGGGGAAATACATATTAGTACTAAAGTGAATTTCTCTGATAGATTATAAGCAACAGTCCGGTAGCCCTGTATGATGATCGATAAGCCAGTAGCCTCAATGAGAACGTCAAAGTGATAAAACAGAAAGGACAGAGGACAGCTTTTATGCGTGTGATAAACATTGCCGCGAATGTGTTCATTTACAACAGCAATGCACGAAAAACGCGCAGAAGTTCGAAGTTTAGAACCATAGTCTGGAAACATCAACCAATAGGTGTCGCATACTATGTCTTTGAACTGCACATAAGCTCTCGTCTGAAATGATAGAATATCGGACTGACCCATAGCGTTCTACAGAAACCATCTAACTGTTTGAAACCGGTACCATTCGATTACTATGCAACGTTGTCACTGCCGATTTCCCTAAATGATGCCAAGACGAGGCAAATTTTGTATAATGCCATTAGCATGGCCAAATGATATTAAACGTAGTAATAGCGTACGCATACTATTTTCTAATAAATCCTTTTTGGGAGATTCTATAATATATGTTTTATACGTTACATACTTGTACGTACGTATATAAGCACATGCAATACGTCTTGTTCCCGAGACAGGGGTAAAAACGTCGTCTCTAACAAGAAATAAATGCTAATTTTAGATAACGTCAATGCAATCACGTCTGTCTAAATTTCATGTCATTTTAATTATTCGTTTACGAGCTACAATAGTTTTAGTCACGCTAAGATTCTTATTTCCAAAACTAAGAAAAAATTTCATTTCTGGGATAGGAAAAAGTACTTTTTAAACCGAACATGCAAAGTGTTACGACAAGTCTTCTCCGCCCAAAGAAAAAACAACTTGTCGGCAGTGCGCCGGCTTTAAAAGACGCACGGATGGCGTATGGGCGCCATTAATGCTAAACGGAGTGGATGAGCGAGAGAAGTGCTTCTGCCGAAAAATATAAAAAAATTCTGAAAGATTTTATCGATAATCCATTAAACAGTTTATTGAAAGCCGTGTTTGCCTCATTTTGCCTGAGCTTGCGAAAGCTGCTTTACAAATAGTTTCCGCGTCTATTCATGACGAAAGAAATCTAACGCGTCACAAAACGATGGTTACAATGGTAAAATTGCAAGAATTGTAGTGTGAACTGCTGCCACACCCGCCGTATACCGTACTCCAAGTCTGACTCCTTGCGGGCAGTAATATGTTTGCAAATCACAAAGGGATGCTTCGAGGAGAACAATTTGGGAGAAGCGATGACCCAAAAATATCTTCTGTCACGAACGAGACTCTGTTGGTAGACAAAGTGAAGTTTTGCAAAAAACAAAAAATGTTGTCTCTGCCAACGTATTAGAACGCATAAAAGAATAAAGAAGAAATGAAAATCGATCAATGATTTTTCAAAGTGAAAATTGGGATAAATTTCAAAATAAACAACTTATTTAGGCATAAAAGTGCGACTCTATCAAGTTTTGTTTTCATTTTCAAAATTGCTTTGTATTGTCGTGGATTTATTTTTGCAATTTAACGATCACAGTCACTAACTGTTGCTTTTTTAACTTTCGTCTAGAATAAGAAAATACAAAACTACAGCATAATAAAATAATTTAAAGGGTCTTGAGGGGGAAAGTCGCTTACCTCATAAGCAATGAAGAAATGAACGATTGGGAATAGTAGACGTTTAGGGAACGGTTTTCAAGAATTCTTCCTCTGCTTTTTGATTTAAAAAAAAAATTTCTCTTGAATATTTCATATCTCGACGCTTTTTTTTTAAGCAGAGCGCAATCTGTTACCTGTTTTTAAGTCATATTCAAAATATGGCTTTTGTTATTAATGTCGCCTTATTGCGATAAAAACAAACAAGACTTTTGCAGACATAATCAAATGTGACTTTTCAACACCCTGCAGTTTAGCAGATGGCGTGATAAGACTTTTAACTATATTCGCATATTTTTGGATATTTTATATAACCTATTAATAAGACAGTTAATCATAATTTACATAAGTAATTCGATAACGCAAACATGCACTGCATAACACATCAATCAGATCAACTCAGAGTGGATGAAATATAACGCGTTTTTTTCTAGGCAAGAGAATTTTCAACGTTCGTCGACTCGTAATTCTTCCTGCTTTTATCGTAAGATTAAAGTATCTAATCAATCAGCCTAATTAGAGGGCAAAAAAAAAGAAAAAAAAAAAATTAAAGCTACGAGTATGGCATCGCACACATCTGCAAGCTATCACACGTATTCGCTGCTATTTAAAAGCAAATGTGCTTTTAGGCGTTCATGGTAATGAAAAGCTTATTTGCTTTCGGGCAAATATTAAAACCAACTAAGTTCTGATTGAGGAAAGCAAACGCTGTGACCTCATATCGCCGGTGATTATATTTGCAGCTTTAGCCGGACAAATACTTATTAATGACGCAGCATTTAGAATTTTGCGTAAATTTTTTTTCTTTTTTTTTTTTTTTGCTGTGATCAAAATCGATTACTATTTTGGATTTTATAAATGATTTGATTTATTTAGCATAACCGTGCATGTGAGGTGTAAGGAAGTCTTGCAGAGAGTTATCGTGTTACCTTATATTTATGACGATACTCTTTTCATTTTTACGAATAGCGTGAATAAACAAAAGAGAAAAAGCAAAAAAGAAAAAAAAAAACGAAAGGTAATTAAACGTAGAAAACTTACAGTTGTTTATTTATAGAATCATGTAACTGTAGTTTTATTATTTTTGTGAAAAACATGCAAGAGGATGAACAAGGTTACTACATATCGCATAACGAAACAATTCACATAATATGTATACACTGTATATATAAATGCATACAGCATATACATGTATATACATATATGCTTATAAGTATACATTTAAGTGTATGTATATATACACCGCTATGTATGACTGCTACTTTCTTAAGGGTAAATATCTTGTGTTTCATGTTTAAATAAATCTCGTTTGCTTTATGACAAGATACACAACAAATTTTAAGCATTAAATAAATTAACATTTTTCGTCATCTTAATGAGGGCACTCTATAAACGTATAGAGTGTGCGGCTTACTATCTTTGAAGGATGAAACTCATTGACCGATAAACAATAATTATGAGATTAATTATAGAAACGTTGGAATGGTTCTTAACATTTTTCATCAAGTCCAGCACTTTTATTACAATTTGATCGACATATATTTAAATTTTTAATGAAGGATTTGATTGAAGTTTTGGTTGTAACGTTGTTTGTTTTTTACGCTTATTTCCAATAGCATTCGTTGTTAGGTCAAAATAGGTCAGTGCAACAAATTTCATTAAAATATCACAAAAATTGCGAATTGCAGGTTAAAGAAAGAGCACAAGACAGAGAGACGGACAGACAAGTTTCGATTATTTCAAAAAGTAATTCTGAAACAGTCGCAATGATAAAAGCATGGTCTATCTCAAGCCCTTCTGGAAGTTACATACATCCGCACAAATTAAAGGTATTCTTCTATCATTAGTGATGTGATATAAAAATGTTTAAATTAACTTAACTACAAAAAGAGAAGATAGACTATGAAAATGAATTTCCATGTTCCAATATTCTTCCTCATTCTTTCTCCTCGACTATTTTATATTCGAAAGTACCAGGTTTTCCTGCATCTGTCTAAGAAAAAGACGTACATTTCACACATCTTCAATTTCGAAAGGGGAGAGAAAACGGCCAAAGAATTTATAGCCCAACAGCGGAATTTCTAATCAACACCAAAAGCTTCATTATAAACTTCAAATTTCTTGACGGAACCAATCACTCGCACTCTCATATCTCCTCAAAGGTGGTCTTGATGAAGCCATAACAACATATTTTTGTTGTACGAAATTAACAAGTAAAACGTTAGGCTTCAACTTCCCAGCAGGTGCTCATGGCATGCCAATTGCCTATTCTGGAAAAAGCTTGAAATTTCAACGACGAAAATTTCTTAAGCCAATGCATTTCTTCCCACTTTCTCTAGAAAATTCGAAAAAAATTCTTTTTGAAAAATATTGAAAATCGCAATAGGAGCTCTACGGGAAGCATTGTAGTCCGTCCAAATATGAACTTAAGAAAATGATCTCTATGTCAATAGCCAGTGAAGCAGGTAGGGATTTAAAAAAGTATTGATTCTTGTATGAGTGACGAATACTTGAATGAAAAACTTGAAAAAATCCAATCTTCTATTAGTAAATATTGCTTAAATTAAATCCCCTGTGACCTTGATTACGCGTTGTTGCTTTAGAGATATTGTAGAAGATTCGAATGAGAAAAGAAGGAAAACTTTTGTAGTTATACTGTTTGCCGTTTCGCAACAACCATGTTTCGAAAAACATGCCTTTCAAATTTATGACCAGACAATCAATTAAATATGTTTGCTACGTCCACGATATTTTTGTTTCAGAGATCAGCCAAGCCAATAACAAATTAATTGTTTGTAATTTATTAGCAAAACTGCAAAAAAAAAACACTCGCAAATCAAATTTTTGTTATAAGTAATGCAGCAGACATTACTTTGCAATTTGTTTTTTTCAACATTTATGAGATATTTGTGTCTATCTTAAGCTGTGTTTTAAAACGGAGCACGATCGGATTATACGGATATACACGTCCGCATTAAGAGAAAGTTCTGCAGTGCGTAGACGCGAGTAGAATTGGTTCACCGAAGAATGGGGGATATATTCATTTTTTCAAAACCCGGAAGGCATCAGAGAAGGCTTAAGAAACCCCATAGAGTATATACACGTATTCTTGATCATCATCAAATGTTGAATCGATTTAATCATGTCTGTCCCTTCATCCGTCTGTTCCTTCATCCGTCTGTCCCTTCATCCGTCTGTCCGTCTGTCCGAGTGATCTCTGCGGTAAACATTCTCTAGGCCATAAAAATGAAGCTATCGGCAGAAGCACTGGAAGATCTTGCGCGTAAGCTAGTGTTGAAATTAAGCCATATTGGTCAAAGGACACGCCCACAGTACAACAATACCTGAGACCACTTTTGTTTTCAAAAATAAAAAAATAGGCGGTGTTTTGCTCGTTGCTCACAAACCACTACAGTTACCTCGATAAATGTTTAGATTTATATTTTATGATTGGTCTTGCGGCGTCTGTATCAAGATAGAAGAAAGCGGCCAAGCCTGCTCAATATTTGAATATATTAAAATTTTAATCTTTCGTGCAAACGAAATTTTACAGCATCCAAAGAAAGGCTTCTGAGCACCTACAAAGTTTACATATTATTGATTAATATCAAATGTGTCAGTCCGTCCATACACCTGTCTCTTAATTACTGCGGTAAACGTGCTCATGGTCGCAAAAATGGATGTATCTGCTCCAGGCACACGATGCAAAATTTCACATTTATTCTACAAAAATAGAAAAAATCCGCCACGCCCAGCTAACATCACAAAGTATGAAAATTTTTTTTTTTTTCCTTTTTTGATTCATTTCTACATTAACGGTGAAGGGTGGAAAAGATTCGTTTGCAGGCGATTATGATTTTCTTAGTTGTTGCTTATTTTTTTTTTTTTTGTTTCTCTTTTGAAATTTACTCAATGAATAGATTTTATATTTGCTTTATATATGTTATGTAGTAGCGCTTGTGTTAATCAATTACTATTAATATTCATTTATGCTACTATCGTTCGTTTAATCTGTTCGCATAATAAAAGGCTGAGGCAATGATTATTGTTTTTGTTTTATGACTTGTGCTCTAAATATTAGAAAGCATGTGTTTTGTTAATTTTCATTACATTGAGCTTAATTGTTTTTGCTATGGGGATTAATGAGAATTTCTTAACATATGCAAATAAAGTTATGGAAAATTATGCTAAGATGGAAGGAAGTGCTTACGATATTCAAAAGATTTTAATCAGTTATTAATATTTAGTCAAATTTGATATATATTAACTGAACGAAATTAATTTCAATAAAATCAAATAAACAAATTAGATAAGCAGCAATGTTTCTAACAAGATTTTCCATAAGAAATTAGTAAGAAAACTGCTTAGATTTAGAAAGAAAATCTTCAATTCTTTATGTATTTATTACCTTCACTTTAACTGCAATACCTTGCGGAACTCAAGACGACTTGTCGAAGCTTTCTTTCTTTTTTCTTTTATTTGCTTTTCGTTATATATTTACTCACTGGACTAATAACTGCGGACGAATCACGGTCTTTTAATTCGATTTTTAAAATTGCAGATAGAATATATTCATTAAGTTTTAAGTTTCTACGGTAACGCCATAGCTATCACAGGGGTCACTATGATCTTTTTGAGTTTTTGAGCTTAACGGTATAGGCATGTAGAGCATGTAAAGTTTGTCTCGAAAAACTCTAGCTTTCGAGATACGCGTGGCACACGCCTATTTCCACTGTTATGGATCATTTTGATTCGTAGGTTTGATTGCAAGGTAAGATATGTACATACCTTTAGTGTGCTTTGCCAAAACTGTGAATGTCTCCCGTTAGAAGGACATTGCGAGCTTTCCAAATCATTCTTATCGATTTTTCTAAGTGCATCTAAGATCAACGCGCTATGGAATGCAAAACTAATACTGCAGTAAGCACAATGATCAATTTCAAAAGGCCTAAACAGATAAAGAGACTGGAGAAACTTAGAATGCATATATGTGTGCCATAAATTTTCTACAAAAAGTGTTGGCGTTTATCTACGGTTTATTGAGAATAGGCTTCCGTTGGAAGCTATACATTTTTCGTTTTTAATTTAGCCTAACTTTCTTCTAAGGATCATTTTACCTTATCGAAGACGTGAATAACGTGAAGGAAAAAAGGGGAACCGTACGTTTTACCAATGCAGTTCTGGAATGAAGGATTTAAGTTTCTTTACGTCATTCAAAAGATGTTTTCGTATATATTCACGTGTTTGCAGGTGATTCTGATTGACATTTTCCAGTTTGGGCGCGCTAAAGTCTCAAACTTCATTATTGATTTCCCATCTGGCGATGCCTTCATATTAAATTACTAAACTTTGGAACTGATAATTCTTGCTCCCATGTGGAAATAATAAAAATGAAAATTAGTGAATTTACTTGACACATGTGTCTCTTGCACTCGGTACCTTACACTGAGTGAAGTAAATGAATTTCTTCAGCTTGTTCGGAAAGTACATTATTTTCCTTCACAAAAAACATCTTGGGTTTCCTAATGTAGGCGGAGGCGGTTTGCAAGTCTTCATACACATCGCTTGATACGAACAAAGATTTAACAACACTTATAATGTTCCGTTAACTTTATTGATAATTTTGTTTGCTAGTTATCTTCACATACTTTGACTACAAATGTTTGATCAGAAAAATTAATGCTTTTGTCAAAATTTTCTCGAAATATCGGCTGGGTACACACTTTATAAGCTCTCTTCATATCAGTTTTTTCTCGATACTTTCGCCGGCGAAGCGAAATACTCAAAAGTACTCGTCAGCCATTTTGCATTTTTTTTTTTTTTTTCTCATAGAAAATCAATGAAATAAAAATTTTTCATTAAACAAGTGCTAAAAGTTACGTAAAAAAGGAATTTCAAAGCCTTAAACGACCAAACATATAAAGAAAAAACATAAAAATAAAAAAGATTAGAAAAGCATTGCTAAAAAAATCACATCTCATGCTATTGCAATAATGGAGCTGCTGCACGTTAACGTTTAGTTAACCAGTTGCCATCGGTAACAAACAGTTTGGACAAATGGTGGATGAAAAGAGAGAGACAAGAAAGGGACGGACAACGTACATGCACAAATATTTTCATGACCCATCGTAGTGCAATATTAAAAAGCCAGTGTAAATGCTTACAATTTGATATAAATATATTATAAAATAATTCTGCTAAAGGCAAATGTGCAAGAATTTATTTTCGTGATTTTTTCAAAAGATTTCAATTTTAATTTTTTTTTTTTTTGTAAAATTTCTACTTTTTCCTGGAAAAAAGTATGAAAGAGAATTGTTTTAAGACCTTTACACAGAAATTCTATTTGCTTAAAAGCAAAAAAATTGAAAAGTTAAGCATAAGCACCAAGAATGTAAACGCGTGCCGAATTAACAAGAAAATTTCTACACAAATAAAAAATAACAAAGAAATTGTATTCGATTTGAGTCGAATTTTTTTGCAATACTTACATATATTTAGGCGTGATGCGACAACTGGCTACGACGTAAAGAGAAAATCGACAGGTATACCTTGAGATTCTCCGAAATCTATTCCATTGTCTTGCGAAGCACCAGATAGATCCAATTTATCCTTGCCCTTTCTGGATACGAGCCTTAACGTGGCTTCTGCATATCCATTACTCCAATCTAAAATATCCAAAATTGGAAAATAAATTAAAAATTTTTAACCTATCATCACATAAAATGATTGCTTGAGGGCAATTTTGCATCAACATTTTAGAGCTAAATGTCAGTAACGCATTAGTTTGTATATATATCTTATGTTCTTGAGTTTCAGTTTTCTATCTTAAAGAAAAGAAGAAGAAGAGGACATATCGATCTGCATATATCTATATTCTTGAAATCAGTTTGCAATTTTGCATTATTCAAAACTATGTAGTTTACAAGATAGGTTATAATGAGAACGACAAAACTAGTACGACTGTGTATTCTTTTGATAGTAGGTGTAAAAAATAAATTCATTCATTATGTTGTGTCTGCGTGTGCTTCTTTCACAAATACTCGCAAACTAATTTATGAATAGAAACACCAAACAGAATTTAAATACAATAAAGAACAACACAAATTAACAATAACAACAACAAAAACGAAAAGAAAAACAACAACAATAATAGCAAAGAATATGCATAATTTCTGAACAATTTAAGTATGCTTACTCCCAGAGGTTCAATAACTTATTTACCGCATATGGCAGATATTTGTATTTATATCAGAGGCTGATGAAATCTTTTGCCTTTTTTCAGCATCAGATTATCTCGTATGTAAATAAAATTATTTTAGCATATATAGAGTTATCTGCACACAAACACACACGCACACATATACACATATATATATATATATATATATATATATATATATATATATCATGCATCCAACTCTTTTTTTACACGATGTATACCTTCCTTCACAGACCGTGCAAACAAAAATGCGTAAAAAATACATGCAATATACAGTAAATTTTAGGATGTATTCCACAATTTTAAAAATTCGTATAAGATGATAGAACTCTAAACACTTTCTCAAAACAACGTGCAAAAAAAGTAATAATGAAATCCATATAACACATTTGTCAAACGAAAACAATTTATTTTTATTACAAAGTAGTGTACTGTGAAAATTTAGTTCATAAGTATATAACGTATACAAAAGTGAAATTGAAAATAAATTGAAAATTGATAACAAGTATGCTCGTGTATTACGCACTAGACCCTCAACAAATGAATATCAACTTTTAGAATTTTCTTGAAATCATTTATTGCATCTTACGAATTGAAAATTCCAACACAAAATAAATACCGAATAACGAAATGATGCGTTCAAGTTGAAGTACAACGAAATAAAGAAAAACCTAATCATAAAAGTCGGATATATTCCGTAGTAGATCAAGTCACTAACCAAGCCAAATTTACAGTTAGAAAAAAAATTCTGCTCTGGGATTCGCACTAAAACACAAAATTCGTATGAAAAGCGTACTGGTTCTTATTAGTGAACCGCGTTATTTCAAAGTCGGGTAAAAAAAGTGCTGCGTGTATTTAAAAAATTGTGTTGGAGCTTTGGGAGGTAAAAATTCATATTTCTTACGAACCCTTTGCATTCTTAATTATCTTTTTTGCCCTTCTACCTACAGCTAACTCCATAATTAAAAATATGATCTTGACATGTAGTACTTGACGAAACAAAAAAACAAAATCATCTAAAAATTTTAAGTAATATAATGCCTAGTCTAACTCGACGTAAAAGGTGCTATAAGAAACACGAGGCCGACACCTAGTCGCTATAGCAGTCGGATGGGTTAAGCCCCTTACTCATGTACATTGTCACTTATACATTTACTTAGAAGTTTTAATGGTTTATGGCCTCACAATACTAAGCCCTTTTATGCCGCCAAAGTCTAATTTGATGGAAGCCACTGCAAAATCTTTGACACGTATCTTGGGGTTCCTAAATTTGGGCTACGTTAGTTGGCGTGATGAGGACTCGTGTGGATAGTGCAAGGAAATGAGTGAATGACTGCATCAGGTGAAGTCGAGTGGGCTTTGCCCGACTATAGCATTCTTACTTATTTAATACTACGATTAAGACGATTGCAAACATTTATATAATCTATTTATTTTCTTATAGATTGTACGAAACTGCCTAAAGCCAACCATATATATATTCTACAAGAGATCGATCACAACATTTCTCGTTCTTGGTTTTCCTATTCGTTTGAGTAAAAAACTTTAATCCTGAATAAGAATTCTTAAGAGTTTTTCCAATAATCCATTGGATAATTACTTCAATCTTTCAAAGCATACTTTGCAACGAATTCAATTAAATTAAAGCTTGAAAGTGAATATATTCAGGTGCTGCTTTAAACGTTGACATGTACGTTAACAAATAAATAAGAAAGAAATTTTATTGTTAAATATTGAATAGTTTATGATAAAAACATCAAATAACTGAGATCGAGGTTACATAAATTTACAGTAAATAGGTTTACATGTGTGCGCGGTGTATTATATAAATCAAATATATTAATGACGCAAATAAAGTAAAATAGTTGTGCACACGCTGTATAAAAACCTTGAATTTCTTATCAGTAACCATATAGCTATCAACGGACATAAACAAAACTTATAATTTCTTTTTGAGCCGCTTCGCGGAAGAATGCAAGTTCGTTTAATGGCTTTGCTTGCCCATCTTGTAAATAGTTGAAGGGAATTAAATCTAAAGTATTAAGGAAAACAGAATTTCTGTTTGAAATCGTAAAGCGCAAGAAATGGATTTGATCCGCTAGCAAGCTTTCTAGCATCCGATTTATTCAATTAAACCGCGGTAAAAGAAGACTGCCCCCATGAATTCATTCATTGTAAAGGAAAAGAGGTTTCCAAGATTCGTCGCAAAGCGAATATAAAACTGTGCTACTTGCTGTCCCCCGTGCCAATTGGTTGGTGTAAGGCTTTTTTTTTTTGTTATTTCTGGCGCCTTTTTCAGAATTACTACTATCAGCTGATCTTTCTCGAAAGGAGCTACTGAACAACGACTGCTGAAACCGATTGCTTTACTTATGCTACTTATAAAGGAATCATTATTGTTAGTTAGAATATTATGCCACGACGTTATTCAAGTGACAGATGAGTAGGCGTGAGTTGCACGAGAGGAAACAGATCACGACGGAGTCTATATCTGCCTATCGATGTTAGAGGAAAAACAATGTTGGGGAGGCTTATGGCTAAGATAAATTCGTTTTCTTACAAATGCTTGGCTTTCGGGAACTCTCCACTTGAATTTATTAAATGGGAGATTTTGGAAGAAACCACTTAAGATCGTTCATTCATTGAACGAATAATGAAACGTATTTGACACTTTCTCAAGTACATGTCATAAGTGAAGAGATATTTTCTTTCTTTTGTAAATTTAACACTTTTTCGTAAGTGAAAATATTTAGAAGCAATTTCCTTATTTCTCTTTTTCTCTTTTTTTTTTTTTTTTGCTTTGATTTAAATTTTATTTCGATTTACACAATATTAAAAACACATCTAAAATGTACGAAATCTGTATACAGACTGACCGATCTACATGTTTGAAAATATTTATAATTTAGAATGAAATGAAAATCAAAATCGAAACCGTACCAGCTAATGAGTAGATGTTAAAAAATCAAGAGTAAAATATGAAAAAAAAAGAAGCGAGCTACACTACCATCGCTTGTACACTGTTTGCGCAGAGGAAGAATTTTACCCGAATCTAAGGAAAAACAAAACAGCATAGCCCACCAACACCGAGACTGCACAGAAGAAACAAAACAAAACTCAAGAAAACATTAATAACGAAATTTTCTTATGATAACATAACGAAGAAATTCCAAACACAAATAATGTATTGTTCCTTGCTATGCTAAACATAAAAATTATGTACAATGAGATAAACTAAAAACAAAAAAACAAAAAAACAAAACACCACACTTCGTTCTGACACATGGCTCGCCCGGTAAGGTTTGCCTTCTCTAGTTGTTAGTAATGGCATAAATGGTTTGTTTTCCTTGGGTTCATTGTATGTTAGTTGTTCTATTGTAAAGTCACGCTCAAATGCAGACGCAATTTAGATTTGAGTGGAATTTGTAGGTAAGGAAAAAAGTACCTGCTTTGAACCTGCGTTGCACCTCTATTTTGTCTTTTCTTTCCTCTTTTTTTTTTTGTTTTCTTTTTGGGAGGGGGTTTCCTTTCAACTAACATAAGGGAATTTTTTCTTACGAAAGGTAACAAAAACAAAAAGTATTTAGTCATAATTAAACAAAATACACATATATATATATATATATATATATATATATATATATATATATATATATATATATATATATATCTAGACTTAGCATGAATATACGTTTTCTTGATGATATAGAGAACTCTCTGTAACGCACGGAATGGTTTTCCTACTATGCATTGAAATCGGAATTTTCCATTTTTCGTCTTTTATCAGTTTTTAAAGAAAGTCCCTAAAAGCACACACACACGTGCGCACTGTCTAATGTGAACAAAAAATAAGTTGCATGTGCCTATGAAATAAAAAATCTTTATTAATTGTTTGCAATTGATCTTGATCGCCGTCCGACATAATGCGGTTATGCCATTGTTTTTCTCTGTTATGGAAGTATTTTCTTCGATTCGGTCTTAATCTCCTCAATTGAGTCGAAAGTGTGTCCTTGGGCCGGTGTTCTGAGCCTGATAACGGGTCGCAACTTCTTGACAATATATTCCCGAGGAACGAATGCTTTGTAGGACAAGGGTGTATTATTTCGGCAGAAATACCAAGAATTGTTTGCCCATAGTCCCGGCCACTTCAAACGAGCTGCATCGCGCACTGCGCGTAATATTCGAAAAGTATGGAGAAGAACGAATGAGTTGATAATGCACAATGTTGCGATAGTGGAAGAAAAATGCACACATGGCCTTGATTTTAGAGTGACCTTGACGACAAGCCTACAGCATGGGCTGCACTCTTAATTTTCAAGTTTCTCCACGCAGGTTGGCATTGAAAACGGTCCAAATCGGTCAAAGCGAAAGCGCGCAGTGGAGAGTAAACTGAACGCAACTCCTCTTTTTTTTAAGAAAAAGTGTTGGATTTTACTTGCTACTCGAAATGTATAAAAGCTAGAAGGCTAAAATTTTCCGCATTTACTTTAAAGAGCACTCTTTTCCTTACGTGTAAAAATGGAAAACATCCGCTATGCCCACACAAAATTACGATTAATTAAATTTTATTTTTGTTTTCAACAAGGCAGAATGTTTAGAACTACTTTGTACATTCCTCAAATAAAGTTATATTGTCTGCCTAAAAATGGGTTAATTCTAAAATGAATGAATGGATCGTAGCCATTGCGATTAATTTTTTCTTAATAATACCAGCGATATAGGTACCAAATAAAAGAAATTGGCGAGTAGAATACGAATAGTGGCGGGCATTCGAGATTCGGCCCCAACCGAATATAACTTTCTTATTTGTTTATTTATTTATTGTCTATATATTTTGTAAATAAATGAACAAAGTATGGATTTAAAGCCTGCCGGATAACTTGGATAACATTCATATGCTCCCTAGCATTGAAAACTCCACATGGCGCTTTCAACACGCAGCAATAGAGTCGCGACCCTTTGCTTACTCGGTTACTCATGCGGATATATACATACATATAATATATATATATATATATATATATAAAGTATTATGTTTTAAATATCGAATTATTTTTACGCTGTGCTGGAAATTTACGTGAGCCTTACTTTATCTTTAAAATAAATAAATTTGTATATTTAATACAAAACTGATCAACCGCATAAAATTAGCTCTGACGAAGAAACATAAAATAGAGACCAGCATGCAAAGCATGTGTACACATATGCTATTATTGTCCAAAATGATTCTCTGAATGTTTTTTCATCGATTTGTTCCAAGAATACCAAAAAGCATTAAAATTGATAGGCCGCATATCTCTCACACATCCCTCAATAAGTCTCCGGTTTGACTCATATAGGGCAACACTGTTCACAGAGCCACATGCTTTCTGGAAACCACAATTCTTCAAACGATACACGTTAAAATTTCATAACGTTCTCAGACTCATTTTCCAGGTTAAAGTGGTTTCGTTATTTTCGGAACAATGCAAAATCTGAACTTCGTTTGTTGCTTGAATGGCGACTATTCGCTAAAGAAAAAATAAATTCGAGGATGGTTTGCTAATTTTTAAGTAAGTCTTAGGAACGTCGACGATGCTGAACGCTCTGGCCGTCCGAATTCGTCATTCATTCCAGAAAGCATAAAAAATATGCAAAAATCTAATTGGACGACCAAAATGTGAAGTTACTTATCGTAGCCGCCAACCTAAACTTATCAAAAGGCAGTCCGTCGACCATTTTGCATAAGCATTTATCCTAAGGAGAGGTATGTTCGAAGTGAGTGCCGCATTTACTCACTTCTTACCAAAAGCATGAGTAAAAAATAAAAAGGATTTTCTCTTGAGATAAGTGGCGTTGGGCCATACTCCAGAGTTAAAGCGGGAAAAAGCCGAGTTGATAGCAACCGGCGAAAGCCGACCAAGGCAAACTAAAACGATAAAAGTTGGGTGAGAAGGTTACGGTGTCCGTATATTGGGGTGCACCCGGTATAATATTAATCGATTATCTTGAAAAGTGATAACGGATCAATAGTGTTTCGATGACGAAATTGCAAAATAATGGCAAGTTAGAATTACTTGGTGGGGTGTCCACAAAGTATGATTATTCTCTAACAAACGTGGATGACCGAATATGAAATCATGATCTCCACATTTTGTTTCAAAATGAGCTGAAACGATCCGCTAGGGATTGGAAGTTGAGTTAAAGTGTTCCTTTCTAAAATTCCTCGAATAAGTTGAAAATTCATTTTTGTTGGTTGGAGGTTTTCCTGAAGCATTTTATGCTAAAGAGGCAGTGCATCCTCATAGGATTTCTCATCGACGGATTCCGTTTTCAGAGCGCGTTTTGTTTAGCACCTGAGCGATATGTTATATCTGGGAATGTCATGGCAGGCGAAAAAAGCGTTGTAGAGCAGCTATATCCAATTGCATAACAATTGATAAGCTGGTTATAAAACTGCCAAGACTTTGTGACCCGTGCGTAATCGATAAATTCTCAATTAATGGCTTCTTATTATACTCAGCTTTCAGCTTATATTTAAAAAAAAAAAAGAAACACATTCTACATAACATGTAGCTTGTAAGCTAATGCCATCAGTCGTAACCGTAATCACAGAATAAACGACTATTACGATAATGTGTTTCGATCTGAAACAGATGTTTTCCAGGGACACGCAAACAGCAAAGTGCCACTCACTGTATATTGGAGAAATGAATGCTCGCTCAAGTACCGTAAATGATATAATTCTTTAGGTATCAAAGAAGGAATATATGTATGTGTGCTTACTTAATCGATCACTAATCGTGCTACGCTTTGATTGTTACGTTCCCCTAAATTATTACTTAGCAAACGGTTGTATTATGTGTGCCGTTTTTCATTAAGACCCCTTTGTCTACATTTTTTCATGATCATATCTTTGCTTAATATATGTAATTAATTGCATAACTCAATGTCATTAACGCTTAAGTACTTTTTATGGTTAAAAAGAGAATTCTCTTGATAAAGTTTTGTGAATATTTTGTTTTTCTTTTTCTTTTCTTTATTTTTAATTTATTTTCATAAACAAAAACAAAACATGTAACAATCCCAGAGTATATTCATATATTATATATATAAATATATATTCATATCTAGCTATTTATGGCGAACATATACGGCACCGGTTATCTCCGTTGTATTTCAATTGCAATACAATAAGTTTTATAAGACTTGTATTAATTATATGTAAATTGCTGTCTATGCACATATCTGTGAATAAAAATTATAACGTATATGTGGGTTAACTGTAAATTATTTAAAGCATGTCTACTTGCCAGTCCACGATACGTATATCGCACCTTTTACACTTTTATTCAAGTTTTTGTTAAAAAAACTAAAAAAAACAAAAAAAACACAGTTAAATTTTACCGTATAGATGGCATTTATATAAAATGAAATAACCGTTTGACTTGCTATACAATCAAACTTTTTCATCTAAACTAATGAAAATGCGTAAGCGTTAGCCAAGCCTTCGAGAGTTCTTTACGTTTCTGTTAAATAAACGCACATATACATGCCAGTGGAAAATACCTTTTCGAAGGGTACACTGCTGCACTTCTCTTCAAAGGATTACAGTGTACTCGTTCATAATACTGGAATTAACCGATAGACATTTAAGAGACACATCTCACTATCTATCCATTTGCCCATCATTCTAAAGGTCGCAGAATTCTAGTGAAAGACTGTCATAGATTGAATTGTATCGATGATAATGAACTGAAAGGTTAATGAACCTAATGAACAACGAAGAAAGTATGTTTACAGACAATGATTAACAAACTAAGGCAATTTTGGATAGATAGCGTCGTTTCTTCTAATTTTCATCAATAGCGGAGGATTTGTAGCGTAAGTGATTTTTAATTGGCCACGCCTACTTATTTGCCATTTCTTTTATACTTTTAGTAACTACTCATTACTAGTTATATCTGAAAGAAAATTAAACCGAAGCTATCTCACACTTGTCTTCGAATCGCCTCTGTATCTACTTGACTCTCTACTGTACACGCGACTCGTCCTTTTTTAAATCACATTGCGCGCCTCTCGAACGGTCTACCAGCAGGGGTCTTTTTCGTGATGTCGGATTTCTCCAACACTCTATTCCCTCCTTCCATCCTTCTCTACATACAACCCTCGCAGTTCACCATCGTTCGTGCGCGTGTATTGGACACGCGTGTAGTGCCTCGTCATATGCAAAAAATTGAAAGAAAAAAAACAAATCTTATAGTAGCTACTGTACTGATAGGGCGCAGTATTCATATATTTAGTCAATTGAAAGTCTATGGCAGCAGCTTCGCTGGCCATTTATGGTTGTGATCGCGATATTCCCTGTAATTAATGTATTTGTGGCAGATAGTTTCTAATACTTACTAAGTATGTTCAGCCTAAGTTGCTGACTTTAAAACAAGTCAGATGCGATCTTCACCTCATCATACAGGACGTTATTGAAAGTTTGACAGTCAACCATAAAAATTGTATATTAGCTTTCGAGGGAAATCGATCCAAATGCTACTTTGTCAGTATTTATAGTGCTTTTCAAATGTACATATATATATATATATATAAGAGTTAATGTAATGTAATACGAAATAATAATTTATATTATACTATGTGTGTGTTTGTACCGTAGCGTATCAAATGATTGAACTTGACTCATCGTAGCATTCTATTTGCCTTTCAAAACAGCCACATAAGAGCATATGCATGCATGCATTGATATGAATTTGAAACGTTATCAATTTAATGTGTTTATGCATAAAATGTAAACCATGTACGTATGTACGCTAGGTACTTATGCATTCATCAGGTTGTCAAGAGTTAGAAAGAGAAAACTTAATGCTATTTAATAGAATGTTTGCTTCGTTGTAAGGTTTGTATATCGGCGAGAATTGTTCGTACATACCATTGAATGAATGTATTTATTAAAGGCGAGCATGTGATAAGCACTTCGATCATGCGCCTTAAAAAGAAAAAAAAAAATTAAACTTAATTTCTTATATATGATAGATATGTAGGCCTAAAGCGTTATACATTTTTTCTATAGTATTTCTTGTATATTTACTTCTTCTTTTTCTTCATCATCTTGTTCTTGTTATAATTTTTTTTTTTTTTTTTTGCTTTTCTTCTATACTTGTCGGCTTAATGTGATTGATGTGTCGCCATTAAGTGGTCGTTAATGTCCATTTAATGAGTTGTGATGTACTCTGGCTATGTAGAGTGTTAGTTAAAGAAAAAAAAGACATAGAGCGTATGTGTAGGTTTTCGTAAATTTATTATGATGAACTTTGTGGTTTTTATTGATAGTATGCAAAAAAAAAAAAAAAAGAATTTAAAAAAAAAAATGAACACAAAAAGAACAACAATAATGACATCAAGGCAAACTGAATTAGTTTTCTTAATACTAAATAAATAAAAAAGATTTATTTAATGTTCTTACAATAATGTAGAAACTCGAAGTAAATATTCATTAAAAGGTAAGGCTTTTATCTTTGTAATGTTTAATGGTAAATAGAAACATATATATATATATATATATATATATATATATATATACAAAATTGTATATATAGATAAATAAACACATTAAGTAACACATTGGAAACGTGTATGCAATTTAGTGTGTGGATCGAAAGTATCCTTTACAGAATACTTAAGCATTCAATATTAATAAAAGCAACAGAAAAATATCGATAATTTAAAACTGACAGCTAAAAGGATGGACGGACGGCTAGGGCGATACACGATAAGCGGACAATATGAGGGGCGAACAATCAACAAAAGAAAAGAATGAATGGTGGAAGAATGGACGGACAGATGGTAAGATAAAAGTTGCAATGGATCGAAAGTTGAAATAGATCGATAGATCGATAGATGACTGGCTTAAACGATGGTTGGTTGCTATAGGCTTAATTTTAGTTGATTCTACCAATAATTTAAAATTATCTGATTTTTTTTTTTTTGCGGTCAACTTTAATAAGAGAGAACGGACACAGTATTTTCTATTTTTTTTTTCACTAAAGGATATTTATGTTCGTTTGCTTAGCTTTCTATGCTGTTAATTAATTATAACAAATTAATTTAACCGATAGGATTTTCGCAAATACGTTTACATAAATACCGTACATCTTGTTCTTTATTACGTACACGATATCACATCAGCTTCTATCTGTTGGTACGAGTGAAACTTACATTGTTAGTGCGCACTACTTGTTATCCCTGATTCGAAAATCTTCTTAAATTTTTCTTCGTATCAGTAAAATCGATAATTGTAAGTTGACCACAACGCATGCATATGTGCACATGGTACATGATGTATTCAAATCTCGAAATATTAGATGGTCTACCTGTTTACGTATAGTTGAACACATAGCTTACATTGCTTGACTGCAGCAATGCCAGTAGATGGGAAATTTTTCATTTAGCTGCATGCGCTCCCTTTGACAAGCCAATCAATTGTGTTTCTGTGTATGTAACGCAAGTTATAATTTCAAAAGCCATATGAGTTTTAAATGGTTCGTCGATACTGCGCATTCCTAGTTATTGCATTAATTAATTATAAATATTCGGATTTTACGTATTGTGTTAGAGCTTACGAAAATTTTCAATTAAAATAATCGTTTACTCGAAATAAAAAGAAAAAATGCAAAAATGAAGTTTTCAAAGAAATTTTTCACTTTATTAATGTTTTTATGAACGACATCTAATCATGTGGTCAGCCTTTTAAACCATAACATAGTGCAATGTAAGCTATGTGCTCTATATGATGCAAATGCATTCATTCTACTCGGAGCATTAGTTATTTGGCAGCAATGAACGATATGAATATGCCTGCATTGTGCTAAGCATGTTATTCTTTTGCAACTCATTGCAGATGATTGTGTTTCCACGTTTAAAGAATACATATTGATTTCCTTTACACATACGAAGACTTAGACATAACGAAAATTCACGGAACTAAACAGCGTTCGGTGTGTGGTAATAGACTCCTTCCGTCCTTTGGCGAAATTCAATTCGGTTTAAAGCATACAATGCATGCAATGCATAGTAATCGAAAAAAGCACGATCACCATCTGCAGTTCTTTCCCTCTTAACAGGCAGGTAGCTCATGGATGTCCTCGCGGTACAAATTTTCTTGTCTCGAGGTGCAATGATCGTCGGCAAATTTTAACTTTCGAGAGATGCTCATTTGCTAAATATGGCTTCATCGATCTGAGCCAATGCTAATCAGAAGGAGCCAGATGTGAAGAAGAGGTCTTCCACCTCTTTGATAGTTTGCCGCGTTTTCACTCCAAATTCAACGTAATCTCCGTCAAAGACATACATCAATGTCCAAGTTCTTATTTTTTCTTTGTGAGGAAACAAGAGGGAAGTGAGCGTAACTTAGTGGTTGGGTGCTCAATCGGCAAGTGTCATATCCTTATCGAGTGAGCCTTTGGAAAAAATTGACCGAAACAGTTAATGGTATATATGTATATACCTATGTATATATACACGTAAACTACATTATATACGTACACATATTTTAAGTATATTTATTTTATGGGTCATCGCCAGGCATTTTTCCAAATTTTACAAAAGAAACGTCCACAAAAGAAAAAAAAAAAAAAAGCATTACGTCTCGTCATTCCTGGCAAATTTCATGCGGGCTTATGTGAATCGGAAATATTTGCATGAGAATATGTGTGTTAGCCTCAAAGACTATTTCGATATTTGTATGTACATTATTTTTAAAGTGAGAAACGTGAGCGGAAAAACGTGAAAAAAGTAAAGTAAAAAGTATAAATAATTGAGTTCAAATTGAATTTCAAAACCTCATTGCGCATTTATATGCAGCGATAAATGACTGTTTTGCCAAACTGTAGGAAATGCTGAACGAATTTCAATAATTTCATAATCTCTACGTCAAGTAAATCAAAGACAAAATTATGTCAACGGCGTAAGAGCGCTTTAGCTAATTTACTTAAGAGGTTGGAAAAAACAAATCATTTTCACTTTTCACTTCTCGATTGTATTAAATTTTGTTTTTTATATATATATATATATATATATATGCGTTAAAAGTATAAACATTACATGTTTATGAAATAATTAATTTATTTATTATTAGTTTTTGTTTTCTCATATCTTAGCGTAGTGGCAGTCCTACTCAGCGTGTTATAGGTATGGGTAAATGTAATTTTGTCTTTGATTTGATTATGCGTTAGGCAACGAAAACAGACAAAACCTTTTAAATAATTATTTTTCGCTTCATTTTTTTTTTCATGTATTTTTTTTACTATGACCAAACAGTCCTCGAATTTTACCTATACGTACGACGGTCGGAAAGAAATGGAGAAAGAAAAACAAGTGGGGAGAGGCGGCAAGCTAGTGGGTGTGCGCCCAATCCGTATGTGTTACACCTTCACCGACTAAGCACTCAGTACAACTATAAACAAGCAGAGTCAACGGGCACTGTGATCTGAGCCGACCCTTATTTGTGGGAATGCAGCCACTTGAAAACTGTATACAACATTCTATAAATAGAAGCATTGCAAGCAACATCTCGCCAAAATAATCACTGCTTACGAAAACGAAAAAAAAAAAAAAAAAAGAAAAAGAAAAAGAAAAAAGTTCAGCCCGTCATTTTACCGGAATTATGAAAGCATTGTATGCTCTATTCAAACGAAGGATATATGAAGTCAAAACGAGAGAAGACCTTGACTCCTCACAATGAAAAAAAATTATAGACGAAAATGTATTCTTACATGAAAAAGGAAAATTTTATTTGAAATTAAAAAAACCCGAAATTACTTTTTTGCCAATCTCATAGTTTGCAATATTTTGAATTTTTGAATACATTATCGATTGCATTATTTTATGCATTATACGTTGAAAGAGAGACGTATTTTGGTTAGCTGATAAACGCAACATATATGCAATTTGCTAATAGGTAGACTTTTTTTTTTTTTTTTTTTATGTGAACTTTGCTGACCTTAAGAGATGTAAAGTAAGTTAAAAAACAAAATAATACAATTAAATATTATTTATAGAGGCAGTTAAAATAATTATTCGATCAATTACGTGTATGTAGGTGTACATGTATGAATTTTGTGCCTACATTAGCACAATAAAGTTCATTACGGTTCATTTAAATGAATTTATTACACTTTGTGTACATAACGTAAACGTATGCATACAATACGCAGTACACACACATATATGTATATACATATATATATATATATATATAGGAATATAGTTATATAGTTAATTTATTGTAAATTTCTGTTTTTGTTGTTAAAATGTCATCATCGCATATCGATGTCTCATGAATTTCATATTAATTCGATTTATATTTTATTCATATTTATTTACTTTACAGAGACATAGGCATATATGCATATATATATATATATATATATATGATATATATATATATGATTGCCGCCTCTCACTCTTCAATTTGGTTCATGCAATCGTGTGAACACATTTTGGAGGTTTCTCAATAAATTTTTATGTCAGTTATTTGCAATCACGTACTATACAAAATATTTTTTTTTTATTTTTCTTTTCATTTTTAATTTTATTTTGATTCTTTTTTTTATTTTTTTATTTTTTTATTTTTTATTTTTTTTTGTGTGCACGCTCTTACACTTATGATATTTTTAGTCAATTGATAATGTCAGAGGTGTTAAACGACCATTGTGTCGATTTGTACGTTCGCTCGTTCGTTCCGTACATGTGGTTGCACTCTTTTTAACATATATTTTAAAAAACTTTCAATTCAATTAAGCGTAAATTAAATGAAAATTTATAAAAAAAAAAAAAACATTCTTTGTTACCTATATTTGTTGTTAGAAATAAGAAAAAAAAAAAAAAAAACAAAATTCTTTTTTAATTGCGTTTTTTCAAATCAAGTAGAAATTCCATAGAAATAAAGAGAAATGTTTAACTTGAATACATGGATCGATTTAAAATATTGCGCGAGCATTGACATATATATATATATGTACATATATATATAGGAGTACCTTTAAAAATTTGAGGCAATCGACGAACTGATCGCCGCAAAGTCAAGCACTGGCAATTATTCACCTTAGAAGACAGATCGAGCAAAGTTGCCAGGTTACGTTAATGCAATGCAATGTAAATAAAAATCTTGAATACTCACCAACACTGGTGAATTTGTAACAAATACAAAAATCCGATCCAATTTAGAACAAAACCTCATCTTTATGAAAATCTCTTTCATTTTTTATTTATTTATTTATTTATTTATTTATGAGCTCAAAACCTGTTCCTGCTGGCATTGTAGACGACTTTAGTCTAACTTAGTAACGAATATAAAGTGAACATCTTCGACAAATTGCGAATTATTTAATTATTGGAGTTGGCTCAAGTTCCCTACTAAATTTAACCTGCTGGCCGTAAAGTGAAAGTGAAATTGTAGCTCTCCACTAAAAACTGTAAATTATGCATTATTTTCATGCAAAGAGTGTAGTGGGACCCAAACACTTTATCAGTTTTGATTTGTTTTCGTCATAGAAGACTACAAAATAGATTTTGTTGTGACGTAAAGACTTAATTTTCATAAGAACCCTTACGTAGTGTGGAGTCCATATAATAGACCTAACTGACCGAAATTTCCTCCGGTTTGTGTTTATGTTAAATCGCTACTATGGACCAACTTTCCAACTTTCATCATCAAATATTAAAAAAAGAGAAAAAAATTCCTCCCAAAAAGCTTACTATTGATGAAAACCCTTATTTTGAAAGCATCTAAAATATGGACTCCTGGGGTTCATATTTGTTCCAGTTATATTTGATGTCACTACGTCATTATTATGGACGAATTTTCTTATTAAAATATTAAAAACTGGACATTTTTGCGATACGAAGGTCTATTTCTCCGTTAGAACTCTTATATGGGGATGATGTCCAAGAGATAGACACGATCCAAATACGATAGAGTTAAATTTTATATCGAATAACTACTTTTATGGACCAATTTTCACTATGAAATATGAAAAATTACGCATGTATGTCATATAAAGGTTAAGTTTCATTGGAATCTTCATGTGGTGCGAAATCCACAAAATCCAGACGAACACGGTCCAAAGTCGTTAAGGGTAATGTACAGTTGGGGCAAGAACACTAGGACAGGCATCTGGATAGGCTAGATAGGCAAGAACACTGGACAGGCTTCTGGATGGATCGGTACACTACAAGATGAGTCTATCTTAAGTGCTTCTAGGTTTTATCCACGCAAAAACTTTGTAAACTCTGTCTCACAAGTGGCGTGGACTGCAATAAAATGTTGAGATGTGATGTTGAGATACGATTGTAATCACCGGTGTTAGAATCAAATAATTAAAAAGCATTCAGTCTTTATACATAATAGGTACGATGAGGGCGACATGAAACTAGAAAAATATTTGTGTTGTTAGCAAACACATTCCGAAACCGCATGTAAAGTAAATAGATCCATGATCAGTAAAGGATTGCACGATGATTGTTTTTGTCCACTTTATATCTCAGGCTGACTTTTGCGGGGATAGAAGAACAGATGTCTATTAGCTCTTTCTGATACTAGTCACTATATATATGGCAATAAAGATTCTTAGAAAGATTAGAAATTTATTCGGTCAGAACTAAGATAGAAAGATTAAGCTATAGTTTAGCTT
Source organism: Glossina pallidipes (assembly GCA_000688715.1). NCBI lineage: Eukaryota > Metazoa > Arthropoda > Insecta > Diptera > Glossinidae > Glossina > Glossina pallidipes. Next base: position 26,329 of record KK499910.1, on the reverse strand, counting down.
AATGCCTGTAAATCAAGTTCCAAGTCCACTATCTGAACGTGAAGAACGCCTGATTTGAATTAGCCATCGATTAAAAGTTTGCCTGGAATATATGTCGGGATCGCTTTGAAATAAGAAATGAATCAAAATGGTCCCGATCGGCTAATCGATGCGTTGCACAGTTGGCAGGTATTAATTTCGGTTCGATTGAATGTTGTCGAAATCGAAGAGTGCGAGGAGTCTTGATAGCAATAACTTTTAAACCAGATCTTCGATAAGCGCTTTGCCTAATCACTCCCTAATATATTTCTATTGCATGTCGTTTGATTTGTGATTTGTCCTAAAAACTGATCATAATTTTTTTTGCTCCAACTTGTTTTCTTTTTTTTTTTTTTAATTAAATATTAATGTTTTGGGAAATTTTTTCTTTTCAGATGTTTCGTGATAATTAAAGCAATCACCGGTAAGTGTTAAGATTTATCGTAAATGTTTTTCTTTTTTTACCTTGAACTTAACATATGCGTCTTGCTTTCGTTTACAGTCGCAGACTATAAGACAAACTTTTTTTTGTTTTTCTTTTTTTTTTTTTATAAATTAGGTCAACAATTTTTTATGGTTACAACTTCTTTTTATCATAGTCACCGACACGACACGCTGAAGGTATTGAAGAATAAAGGGGTTTGGTTGTAAGCGTAAATTGCATTTCTTCCTCTGTCTTTTTTTTTTTTCAATTTTATTACTTTATTGTAGAGTCGTGACTCTATTTGTTTTGATGGGCATTGGTGTTGTAAATGTTTTTCAAATAAACTTGAAAAAAATATTGTACATTTTTCACACATGCATTTCTTTCTTTAACCTCTTTTGTTTTGTTTTAGGCGATATAAAGTCTGATTTTGTGTGCAGTGTGCGGATATATTCATTTTATGAAAACGTTTCCCACTCTCGAAAGAAGACTTGAGAAGCCGCATACAGTGGATATATTTTTGATTCAAAATGAATTCTGAATCGATCTAGGCATGCCCATCTGTCCGTTCATTCGTGTACGTCATGTATGCAATTTTCCTGTTCGCGAAAATTTCGACTAACACAGGGGAAGTTTGTGCATACCCTATGGTATTGAAACGCCTCGAGTTGGTCACACGACCAGCATTCGGTAGAAAGTCAACTGAGAATAGCTCTGTTTTCAAAATCAAGAGAAGGAATTGAATTTTTGCGGTCATTGCGTCACATGAAAACCACGATGGCATCAGTCAGGGTATCAGGATGAAAAAATTTGAGAAGATCGGTGGCAGCGCTCTTGCAATGTTATGAAGTGTCGAAGTGTTGTTCTTTTTGTTTTTCTTATAAATTTTTTTTTTTTTTTGAAGACAAACTTGGTGGGCTTGAAAGATTCGGTCACAATCGATTAAAATTTTCTTAGTTGTTTTTCTATAAAATTAGTTATGCTCTATGAGTATTACGTGTATTTTTGTCGTTTTACAGCCATAGGAGCATCTGATATTTATGGTTTAAGTTTACCTTTGAGTTTAATGTGTTACAGTTTTAAAATATTTATGTAATATACGTGACTTTCATTCGATGATATCTGTTGTGTTACAAAGTATGGGTTAGATAAATATTTCATTAAAATTTAAAAGAATTAAGCGCTTCAACGTTAATGTTGTAAATTTATTACAACAATTCGTCCATCAAGTTTACTGTTATAACTCCACTTGCCTCAATAAACGAGATGAAAAACGATGGGTTCGACGTTTGCTTATCATCTCAATAAATAAAAGTTCCAACGATATCGGGAAAAAAATTGAAAATTTTTAAAAACTCCTTCCACCTATCTATCAAAAGAATATCAATATCCTTAAATTTGAACAAAGGTCTTAAATAAATCAATCCAAAAGGATATTTGTACAGGGAGACGGTACAGATAACGAAAATATTTAAAATTGGTTTTTACATCATTATAAAATAATGCGTTTCTATTCCCGAATCAATTAGATGCGTAGAAATATATTTGCATCCACCTCCTTGCATGGGGTTACAGAATTTTTCTCTTTCCCTTCGTAACAGTCGATTCTCTACAAGAGAGAAAAGTATATAAAGTATTTTTGAACAAGTTACCTGATTTAGTAATTTGTTCTTCCGTTTGACCATCCTGGCTGCCATGTCTACCTGCCTGCGGCATATTTATCTGAAGCAGGAACAGGAAGGTGAAACTGGGTGTATACAGACAACCACAATCAATCCACAAACAATCAAGAATAACTGATGCAGGTTTAAAGTAACTGTAAAATTGATACTGATCGGCTAACTGACACGCCTATATATATATATATATACATAGTTATGTATAATGTTCATCAACTATCTTGCGACAAAGGATTAATGCTGAATCTCATATAGTAAAGAAAAAAAAAAACTCTTTCACCAGGATAATGCACCGAGTATTAAGTGGACAATAAGGACAAAACTGGCTTGGATCACATTTCCAATCCATTCGAAATCTACCGTATTTTCGAGCTTTAGCCTCCAGCGACTATTATCTATTGGCTCAATAACTCAAAAGAGTGTTCGCCGGAAATAGACATAGCTTTAGGGAAGATATGATCGCCCAAACGAAGCGTATTTTGAAGGGATGGATAAATCGTTCTATAAGAAAGTCATAGAAGTGTTGAAGAAGCGTTGAAACAAATGTGTGCATTACTTTTGAAGAAGATTACATGTTAATGAATAAAGTCGAATTTTGCCTAAGACTTGTTTTATTAGTGACCATCCGAGCTCCTTGCATGTTGTCTTAATTCGTTTAACGCTCTGTAAAGAAGGCTCGCTAAACAAGTTTCGTAATGAAAATGCGAAAAATAACTTGAATATTTTTTTTTTATTTAGCAAGTGTGGGCGGCCGGCATGGTTTTCTGGATTTATAGTTCATGTAAATATATTTTGAGTAAGTTTGCGATACTGAATCGATTTATGCGCAATTATTATTGTTTCGCATTAAGATTATGTGCAGGTGTCGAGGGAAAGCACCTTCTGTGACATCTTTCAGTCTTCAAAAGATAGGCGAATAGTATCAAATTAGTCCTTTTTCGCCAGTTTGTGGTTGTGAGGGTAGGGTGCCAGTTGAAGTGAATTTTGCATTGCACACCTTGTCAACGGTCATAAAAGACAAATTCACTTTTAATTTTAATATTTTTCTTTTATTAAAAATTCTATATAAAAATTGATTCATTCGAACTGATTAAAAGGAAAAAATAACATTTTTCTCTTCATATTTTTTTTGCCTCCATTAAAAAAATTTGTGGAAACATTTTTTTTATGTAAATAAATTACCTTTCATTAGTTGTTGTTCTTTTGTTATGTGATTGTTGTTGTTTTGTTATTTTTTAAATTATTCAATATACAGAAAATACTCAGCATAAGATGCATAGTTTCATACACTTTTGTTTTTTATTTTATTTATTTAAAAAAAAAAAAAACATTTTTTTTTTTAATTTTAACATATTTTCATGTACATTTTTTGGTTTTATCTCATTTTTTAATTATATTAATAACACGTTTATCCTCTTGTAGTCTCTGCGGTTTTTTAATACATTATAAAATATAATGAAAAACAACACTCGCAACTTTTCTCCATAGCCTTTGTAATACCAAACAAACAACACATGTACTCGTACATAAGGTTACAAATTTACACATATCTATAAACTTTTATATATATGCCTTTTTTTTTAAATATATATATATATATATATATATGTGTGTGTATTCGTGTATATTATTTATTACTTTACGTATTGTACACACATAATTCCACCGTAAAGTGTCATAAAATTACGGGAGAAAAGTAGGAAAAAAAAAAAGAAAAAAACACAAAATGATAATAAAATAAAAACACAGACAAATAATACAACAGCTTTTTTAATATTAACGGTCATTATAGTTGGTCTCGCATGCATTTTATAATAACATATGAGATTTTCTTGTCTATACAACATAGAGTACACAAACAGGTAATCAGGAGCATGTTATGTGCATAAATCCACTAAACGAATATAAATAAACGCAAATATGCGAACCCATTTCTATATATTGTATGATCTGGCGCGTATTGGCATTAGATATGCGAAAATGTAATTCTACTTTTGAAATATGGGACCTCCTTACTTCGCTACATACGTAGTACTTGCCATAAAGAATTACAGTTTTCATAGACTGCACCACACTTGTGATACAAGTATATATTAAATATGTGTGGATGCGTGCAACACCCGCAAGGCTTGGGATAGACCCATTTTTTACAGTACCGATCTAAGCTTGTGTGTCCGTCTGTCCTTTTTGTGTTTTTGATCGCAATTTTGGAGATATTTTGATTACATTTTTTGGCACGCTATTAAAAATGGTTCGGATTGGAACACTTCTTCGATGACCTCACGCACAACGGCCTGGCTCCAATGTGAGAGAAAGTGTGTTAAACAAAGTGGTATGGGGTGTTTAATGGTGGGCCGTGCCAGCCTATAGTGTTTGCACTTGTTATGCATCTATTATATTTTTACTCGTTACTTTAGACAGAATAAAAATATTATGGCAAATATAAACACATTGTACTCTTATGTCGACTATGTGTCGACAATGTGTCGACAATGCATTTCTTACATCAATTCCTATGTCGCCCTAGAGTCGATATTACGCCATTAAGGGTCTATGGGGGATATTATGAAAATTGAAATGAAAATTCTATTTAGTTCACTTGGTTGTTAGTGCTTCCGCTTAACCCTTAATAAATGCGTCTATCTCTTTTCAAAAATCTCACTTGAGAGACTCGTTGAGAGCTATAACATTCGGTTTATTCACGAGAATGTTTGTACGAATTGCTTATGGAATCGTGTATTTGTCGAATGAGGACGAGACATTTCGAAGCGCTTGTTGATTCAATATCTTGGTTAGCAATGTATTTTTTTACCTTTCGCTTACCTACTAATAGCAAAATCGATTGTAATTTTTCCCATAACCGTGTGGCTTTACAATTGCGACAATTGTGTTCATAAATTTAAATGGTATCAATATTTAGTATAAGAATGGAATAAATTAAATTTTGATTTGCTTTTTTAATGAAGGTTTAACAACCAAATCTGCTCCATTGTCTGAGCTATTGTTTCTCTTATCAGCTGCCAGTGTACAATGAAGACAAAGAAAATTAGCTCACGAATTTGCCTAACTTATACAAATATAATTATAGATTATGAAAGTCAGTGGTTCCAACACTTATTTAATCACTGATTGCAAAATAAAGAAATTTTCCGATATGATCTGAATATTGCGCAACATTATGATGAAAATAACGCTTGTTACGGGCCTATACCCTATGCTGCGTTGAAATTCTGCATAAATCATATTTATTCCGTTATATTTTTATTTAAAATTACGAATAATATTTAAATTCTTTCTTTGCGTAGATGTGCGCTTGAATATCCTTCAGAAACCCTGATTAATGTTTAAAGGTTAAATTGAGATAAAAGTGTAAGAATATTAGGTCACTGCATACATAATGCGGTCCGTTAAACATATGTTGATTTACCGCAGTTTATATGGAAAATGTATTTTTAATTCAAAGCACTTTTGGTAAAAATCATTCACCCACGAACAGCATTGTCTAGTGAGTAACATTTGGTTTCCGCCTGCAGAGCTTGTGTTTTTCATCAAAATAATTACAGAAAAAAGGAAAGCAAAGCGGATAAGGGCTAGAATAATATGGAGCCTTGATATCCGGGCACGTTTATTTAGTATTATTAAAATGATTCAAGATGCGGGCACAGAGTATAGCTACTCTAATAAAGGCGTGATAGCTCTGTCTCTAACACTGACTTAAGCAGTCCACAGTAAGATTTCCTTCGTGTTGCTTGGCTTAGATCCACAGCGCTCACAGCGGTTTGTATCCTACCAAGCTAACAAGTAGGCCGTTCAAACGTGAAATTTTCTTTCGCATAGATTGCCGGTCTTCTTCTTTATTCATTACACCGCTTGCGGAATATGGTGTGTTAAGTTTGTAGAGATTGACTGAATGTAACATTTAAAGAGGACTTGAGATAAATCCACGTTTCATTATATCGGCCGAGTCAAAATCATATTTTATATTGATTTTTAGTACGACTTCCTCTGTTTTTCTGAGAACTATTCAGGTATTGTTATGTTCACATACAGATCAGAATTTTTGAGATATTACGGCGACTTGTTTGGGGACCGATATCGCTAAACTGAGGCGAAAAATGACGTTCGATTAGTTAAATTTTCTTAACGCTTCTCCATGTAATCGTTGCCACGTAAGATAATCCTTCATAAAGAATTTAGTTTTTAATATATTATAATGAAAATTGACCCATGACAGTAGTTTAACATAAAAATTAAATGCAACAAAATGCGATTAATCTTGATATTTAGTGAAAAGATTCCCAACCAAAACCATATAATGGAGAGTAAAAATGAATTCTTTTTTTCCTCTATTCCCCGTTCATGCCTGGCTTTGATTTCTATTTTTGGTTTTGATGAGAAGACCGTTCACACAATTTTCTGATTTTAAAGACAGACTGAACTTAGGCTCGTGAGCTTATGCTCTCCCTTCAATTCGCGTAATTGATTGGTTTGATCGGCATTTAGTTTATATTTTTTAAATGAAACACCAACCTAACCTACCACCAGCTAACCTAACGGTTTCTTAAAGGAAAATCTACAAAATCTTATATCGAAAGGGATGGATAATGAAAAAAACGATGAGAAAAATGATTTACTCATAAAAACTGTATGCGAAGATTTCGAAGTCTCATACTGCATTAGCGATCGTGCGGACGTTGCGGACGTCAAGCTATATTTGTTTTTAAATTTAAGATGCTTTAAAAGCGTTTTGATGCGCGTTGCGGCGACTTTTATTTCAAGTCGTTGAAAAATAAGGAAAACAACCGCATTGCTTTTGAAATGACCTAATATTTAAATAAAACCGACAAAAGTCAACATTTTAAACCACAAGTCGTACGCAGACATTTTAATTGAAAAGAATAAAACAAAAAAGCATAAATTTGCATTTAAATTGTTTTAATTAAATTACGCATTTTTATTATAAGATTACTTTAGTATTATACTCTAAAATTAACAAAAAAAAAATTTTTTTTGGTGAATAAATCTATAAAAAAGTACATAAATTTACTGAAGCATAAAAACCATAATAAAGCTTTTATAAAATCAGAGAACATTGCCATTAAACGAGCGATAAGAGGGGAAACATACAAAAGGAAAAATATATATATATATATATATATTGTTTATTTTTTATTCTCTTTTTTTTTTTTATGTGACAATCACTTAAATTTATGTTATTAGAATCAACAAACACGATATATAAGCCACGGTAACTAATAATATGTGATATTTTCTAATATATATATATATATGTATATGCGAACAAAAGCTATCGTTGTGTGCCTTGTGTATGGCGAAAAAATGGAGCATAACACAAAGGAAATGTCAGTCGTTTCTATATTCGTTTATGATAAACTAAAATGAAATATACGAGTATCACTGGTTGTTTTTTTTTTTTTTTTTCCGTCAAAATCATACACTTGTCGCAGCGATACATGGTATTTGACATTATATATAATTAGTTACGTACCTATTAGAGTGAGTTTGACTGTTCATTTCAAGCAGTTGTGATAAATTAGATTTTCATTTGTTTCTCAGCATTTGCCTGTTGTTTATTTGAATCAATTTTATATATTTTTTTTCGTTTTTTGCTTTAAACCGTGGTTGGATTCTGGAAATATATATAAATAAAAGAAAGAAAAAAATTAAAATGTGTAAAAATTCATAATACGTTCATAAATTCGACAACATAGAACAACATCGTTTGATAGCCGTCACGTTCTTATGTCTCTCAAATGGTACATATGAGCCATTTATTTTGAAAGTGAAGCAAGTCCATTTTTCAAAAAAAAAAAATAAATAAATATATAAATATATAAATATAACGACAATTATGCATAAAACTTAACAAGATCTTTTAATCATTAAACTAATTATTGTCAAAGAAAGAAAAACCAAATTCCTTAAAGGACTTCAATTAAATCACTTTTGAAATGGAAATGATAAAGAATGTGAGTTCGCCTAGGCAAAGTTTCATTATTTTCGCGGACGGACACTTCATAGCTCCGATAAAGTATCTTCGTATTTGAGTAACGTGTGGAACGCCATTGATTTAGTCATGTCTTAACTATTCTTCCGTTAATCTTTTCCTTTTTTTTTTACGAGCAGCCACCCCGGGGGTGTTCCCTGTACGTGCGGGAACGCTGCAGATAGGCAATAAGTTAGGAAGGGAGGGAGGGAGTAGTGTCTATAACCATTCCTTTTGTAAATACAGACATCAGAAACGGTGGGAGAGATCACAGGTTGTGGGTAGTTCCAAGGACAGGCAATATGGTTAAAGAAAGGCAAGTCGAGGTAGGGTGTTGTGCGGTGTACCGGTAATTTTTCTCTCAATATTAATTGAGATCAAGGATGGGGCTCTCAACTATTATCTAGTAAGTTAATCGCAGGCTCTTGCTTACTACTGAGATCAAATGTACTTACAAAAATTTGTTTGTGAATTTGGCTATATATTTCAAATTGACGAGAGTTGAATTGTAACATTTGAACGGACACGCCCAAATTGAGCACTAAAATAAATACAAAGTAAATAATTTGTAAATACACCTCCTAAAAAGTGTAAATAACACCTACTTTAACCTAAAAATCCCAATTCTGTGATACGACCTTGATTTCAAAAGGAGTTCAATAGAAAGGTAACATCGCAAAAGGCCAGTTTATGTTACAATATTAATAACTTACTCCATCTTTTAACGCTACGTCTTCTGTTTCTTTTTCTTTACATTTAATTTTGTCGGTTTCGGAAGTTGGCAACCCTGTTATAGGAGCAAGATTGTCATTGCAGAGTTTCGCTCTCCATTATGCTTCGAAATACTTAACCCTTTGCACTCGGCACCGTTTCGGACGTTGCCTAGCAGCAACTTGACATTTTGTGCCATTTTAACAGAAAACTACAGGAGACCACGTGTGTCTTAAAAAATTGCGGTGGAATAATTCAATTGTCCGTAATGGCTAAGAAGCTATCATGTCCCCTCCGAGGGGACAACCAAGTGATATGCTAGACTTACGTTGTCCCCTCAGAGGGGACAGCCGAGTGCAAAGGGTTAATTTGAGAGGAAATGACAAAAACACTGCCCAGCAAACACAATCACAAACTTCGTGACAGATGCCAGAATGCGGCTGCATACAATGTTACATAGTCATATTATTAGAGAAATTTTTCGTAAACATATAGGCAATTAAAAGTCAATCAAATGTTTTGACATTAAAAGTAAAAAAATAAATAAATAAAAAATTCAGAAAGTGGATTTAATCGATTTGGCAAGAGAAGCATATATATATATAATACTATGTAATGTATATACATACATAAACATACATATATATGTATATATATATAGCTATATATATGGCTAGGTCTTCAATGAGCAATTCTAGGCTTTTCGAACGACACGACAAAGTTCTTTTCAGTAACGTGTGATGGAAAATAACAATAAATAACGGATTACATCAATACTTACTATGTAGTCAAAAACAAAAACATTCGTTTTCTGAATAAAATAAAACAAAAAAGTTTTAAAGTTCAACAGCAGACATTTGGATAAATTTTGTGTTTTTATTCGAGATTTTCGTTTTTCTTCTTCGTTTGCCTTCAATTATTCAAAACACATTATCTTACTTTCGATTGTTGAACAAATTGACTTTTGTTCTTTAAAATGTTTTAACAAATTTAATTATTATTATTTAGTTTATTATAATAATAATGATCGTGATGACGATGATGATGATGATGACGATGACGATGACGATGATGTTATTATTTGACTTTTATACATAACATATCTTTATTATTATTAAGCAAAAGTGCAACATAAGGCTTTAAGCAATGGGATGTCAAAAGTTGATAGACAGAGAACAGAAAACATACCAAAGCATTAAAATATTTCGCTTCTTTATTTATTTATTTATTTTCTTCTTCTTCTTTTTTTTGTCGTTGTTTTGCATTTTACAAAAATCTTTTATTCCTTGATTGGATACAAGTTTTATTAGAAAATTGTTTGTCTCTGTATATGTAATATGTAATATGTTTGTATAATATTTGTTTATACATATATGTAATAAACGTATCGATATTCTTTGGTAAAGTGCTTAAAACAGGTGCGGATGACACTTGACTGAATATTGTGAGCATTGTCAGGACAAGCTAGTGAAGATGTTGTCAATATAATAAACAAGTAAACAATTTTGTGTATTGTGAAATTTATTACATTGCTTATCATATATTTTATAGATGGCGTAGCGGAATGGTTAGCTGCCTTCAAATCGTTCCGTTATACGTATATGTAATTTGGGCCATTTTTGTTGAAAGTAGTGTAATTCAATTTTTGACAAAAAGTTCATTATTAATAACAATGAATGCAATCTACTCCATAGTTAATAAATAGCCTAATATTTCTTATTTGGAAAGGTTTGATAGAGAAAAAATCCTTATTTTCCAATTATTATTATAATAATTTATTTAGATCAAAAACTTGAATAGTAGTAACTCCTCTTATTTCCTTCGCTCTAATAAAGTTACATATTTTACTGATATTATGTTTGCCAGGAACTTTCAAGGAGCCCATAGAGTTAGATGTTCCGAAAACGAGTCTTCGAATATTCGAAAGGTTTCGGCACTCACGAAGTATAAGTTTAATCTTAACATTTTGTCCACAATGGAAAATTGGAGGAGTGGGATTTGAGGGTGTAAGGATTCGCTGCTGCTTTGGAATGAAATGATCAGGTCAAGTACCGCAAATATTTTGTCTTTCTTAATATGCGAGTACGTTAAAGTTTTTTCCTTTCTTCATAACTTCCTTTTTCATATTTTTGTATCTAGCTATCTATAACTAATGGTTCCGAAGCTACTGATCTCACTGCAAGATCTGTTCGCTCGTTTCCTAAAGGGCCAGTATAACTTGGTCGCCGAAAAATTTTAATTTTGCCTCCACAGACGGTGGTGTGTGGCTATGTTGAGATCCAAAGCTGACCATGAATTATTGCTATGACTAATTGCTATGCATTATTCGGATTGATAATGAATGCCAAAGTCAGTGCTATGGCTGCGCAAGCTATATGTTACTTTAAACAAAACATAGCAAGACATAGTTTTCTTCGACTATAGGGTGATATTCATGATGAGGTCCTTCTGTCGGGTCTTTGATTGTTACTCGTGATTTGTATTGAGATATTCGTTACATACGCGAACAGGCAACACTTCATTTCTTCTCATGATGCTTTAAGACTTCTTGATCAGCAGTTCAACTACTATTGTTTCGCACTCTTTCTATTAATCTGATTTAACTGCATCTGGATTCTGACTCCAAACCAAAAAATTAATTTTGCTAATATCGGTTTGACTCGCTTGACCAGATCAAAGAATACACCTTTTTATATGAAAGTCATCCCAACTTTGTCAAGCCAAGAAAAAACCATTCTTGGCATTCTTGAAACCGCGAAAATTAAGATTTAAGGTTTCATTTGTGGCAAAAGGTCAAATTTGAAAACATAAGAACTGGATACTATAACAGCTGAAAAAAAATCAAAACTATTATTCATCATAATTTCGAAGTTATCGGAAATTCAGATTTCGGATATATGTTTATGGCAGTGGCCTTAGCATTCCGCTTAAAAATTTTCCCATACCCGAGTAAAACGTCCATATTGAACAAGGTTTGCGATCGTTCAGACAACGAACCACAAATCAATCGTCCAGAAGCTAACAATATTTTTTTAATTGCTTTTCAAACCACAATAAGAAAAAAAAAAATTGAAATTGATATTGACGTTAAATTACACAGACAACTTTTGCAGCAGAACCACTTATCATGTGTATAAGCGATAGAACTAAGCAAATATGAATTACGATTATAGTATTTTAAGGTCATAATTAAATGATCACTGCACCGCGAGCTTTTTAAGTCACCAATTTCTGCTAATAAGCGATATAGCGATTAAGGCGACGGCATCCTCTTGGAATCGCCAAATGAGCACCGGGTTGCAAACTACACAATTTTCTGGGTGTTACTCACTTTATCTCTAAAGAGATAAACAACTAATTTACTTTGAAGTGATCATTCAAAATCATGTATAAATATGTAGTTATATATACATATATATATATATTACTAATGAGTTTATTATAACAAGCGAAATATGCTTGAGCTAATAACGAAAAGAATTTAATTTAATAAAAACTCATTTACGTAATACATATTAAAATCGTGCTAATCGTTGCAGTAGCGAGAGCTTAAAAAGACTTTACAAACCCTCTGGCACATGTAGACGCCAAACATTAGGCTATCTACTGGCAGACAGATCAATCTGATTTATTAAACAAAGTATAGAAATAGCGTAAGACATCAACTCTTCGATGACTATTTCCGCACGTCGCAAATAGACAAGCTATGCTTGCTTATGCCACTTGCTGTGCTAGTTACGAGCTATACTTGCCATGACTTGGATTTTTGCGTATTTTACTTCTTTCTATGGGTGGTTCAAACCCCTCTCAAAAAACTATTAAAACAGACTATTTGTCCAATGACACAATTCTTCATCTAAATGTAAGCCTTGAGTTTGCAGACAAAGCACATTGCGAACTGAATGGACTCGTGCGGATTAAGGACATAGGTCTGTGATTCGATGCGTAACAACAAAAGTGGAATATTTGTAGCCTTGGTTGGTGGCTGGTAAACAAAATGTTTTCTATATTATTTATGTATATATAAATATATATATATATATATATTATTATGACTGAGAATAAAGACAATAATTTCTTCCCATACTCGACTGTTTATAATAAATAAAGAGGTGCATTGTATAATATCTGCAAATTCATTTTTGTTTTACAACTTTGTTAATTATCTGTCTGCTTGCCTGCCTGCCTCATTTATTCCCTCTAGTATACTTTTGTTATCAAAACGATTTCATTAATATAAATAAAATAAGAGTCACAATACAAACAGCAATTTATTTTCATTGAGAATACAACTAATACCATTACCAATGACATAAACACGCATACGCAGGGAACAACAATAACAATCTAGCTATAATATTAAAAAAAAAAAAAAGTCAACCATTGACTATTTATGATACTGGAAGAGTATTAAACGGAGATTACAGATAAACAATTCGAGTGCATGCGTATATATTGAGGCAAATACACTCATATATACTCATGCATAAACATATATCTATAAATATATATATTTATCTATACATATATATATATGCCTATATCATATATATATGCCTTATTAAAAAAGCAATAGAGAGCAAGGGTAAGCACAAAATGTAAAAAAGAAACAAGAAAAAACATTTTCATGTCATAATTCTCTTAATAATTGCCATGATCTGAAATAGATCACTATCTATGGAAAAGTTAAAAATGAATAACGGGCGTGTAACACATATTCTTGTAATTGTTATAGCAACAGTTAAATCTTTAAATTAATAACTGTTCCCCAAGTTGGTATAAATTTTTTTATCAAGCGGGAGATATTGCCGAGATTTTCTCCGTGAATGTTTGCAAAAAAGTCCAAAAATTGCAGAAGTGAAACTAAAGGTAATTAGTTAACACATTTTTTCTGAATATAAAAATCGATCCAAGAGCGATTATGTTCAGTTAAGTGCATATATGTACATCTTCTTAGTTATACATCTATTGATATTCATATTCATACAAATATTCATATTCATATACATATATGCGTAGTAATATTCACCTTCATATTCATATTCACATTCACATCAATACACATATTCATATTCATACACAAATTCGTACACATACCAATCTCTATATGCCATCGCCCTATTCTTACTTATATTCATATTCATACTCCTACTCATACACATATTCGTAGAGACACATATATTCAATTTTCATAACCTCACTCCTAACCATACTTATACCCTATTCAGATTCATAACTATACTCATATTCTTATTCACGTTCATAATCGTATTCATATTCAAATTCATATTCAAATTCATATTTATAATAAAATTCTTATTCATAATCTTATTCATAACGTTATTCATTACCGTCCTCATGCTCATATTCATATTCATATTTCCATATATATATATTTCCACACATATTCATATACGTAACTGTATTCATATTCATGTTCATAATCATATCCCAATTCATATTCGTATTCATTTTTGTATTCATAGCCATATTCAAAATCATATCTACACTGACATACCTATTTAGATTCATAACTACATTCATATACTTGTTTAAAAGAAGCAGACAAGGAGACGCAGTCGCACGGCGAAGAGATGTCACGTATAAATATATATATTATAAGTTGTGGATAGATAGCCTTCTGCTAACCGATTGAAGTTGTTTTTGTATCGAACTTTTAAACAACCAAGGCCAATACTTGTATCAACATTTCGGTCAATACTTACTGTGCTTATCAACAATATTTTTTTTTGAAAAGGTGGTTTTTATTAATCACGTGCGTATTCAATTTTCATGCGTGAACGAACAAAAACTGAGAAAATATATCCCAAGTGCTTTTATCTTAAATGTGAGATTGCTTGAGATCCATTAAGAGAGGAATAGTGCATTTTTAAGTCGGCTTTGAATCTTCTAATGATCAAGAGTTTACGTCTGAGGGCCATTTTTAAGTGAGACCAGCAGAAGAAGTAAGTTTTATCCTTTACCGTAGACTAGAGAGCAAACCCAAGTTGATTTTGATGTGCGCTTACTCTTATTCTTCATCATCCGCACACAGCACTACAACTTTCAGTGTGTCCGCTCTTGTCATTAGTCTTTTTTCCGCTCTGATACATTTTAGAGAAATTGAAAAAAAATGAAAAGTTGAAAATTGTGGCGATTTTCCACGAAAGCATCATTCAAACTCCTTGAGGTTGTCCAAGTTTAATTATGTTAGGAAAACATTTTTTCCTTCGTTTCTATAAAGTGCACCGTCTTTACAGAAAAGGTCGTCTCTCTCAAATCGAACGTTTAATCGACGTCGGTCAGCATTTTCCGAATCCAGACATCCCGATATAAGCTCAGTGTTGTCCAACTAACTATTTCGAGATTTTCACGCAATTTAGTATTGCCCCATATGTCCATATGGGGCATATGAGTTTGTTGAATCATTTCATTTCATGCGAAATCTTTGAATCGCAAAACTGGCAAATGACATAGAGAGCCGAAGCCTGTCACATCCACAGATGAATTAAAGGACAAACAGAAGCAATAAAGCTTAAAAACATGCCCGCAATAGTCGAACAGTAAAACAAACTTTAAAAAAAAAGCGAATTTTTTAATAAATATTTTAAAGCCGTCTGAAATAGACGAACGATAGATGAGGCTATTGACACGTCTATGATTGACAATGATTTGCCAGAGCGTCAAAACTAATTAATATCGTATTTTCAAATCGATTTTGTTGTTCTCTTTTACAATACCATCTTACCACTGTATCTTGCATTGAATTCTGCCGCTAATCATTTGTTAATTTCCGCAGCGCGAACTATAGGGTGTCTCAAAATGTGCGCAAGATTTGAATTTTCCGCCATTTGTGTGGTAAATTGTTGGCAGCCCTCCCCCCCGCCCCAAAAAAAAAAACTGGAGTATTACACGAGAGAGCAACGCCCTTTCATTCTTGAACAATATCTCAGTAATAATGAAAGTTTCGCGGGCACAGCTCGCAAGTGAATGATGACTTTTCGAGCGATCAAGCTCATTATCACCTTGATGGCTTCGTTAATCGCCAAAATTATCGCCAATATTCGGCGTTCGGAGAACCCACATGTGATTTACCCGATGTGCTAGTCCGCACACAACCCTACCCCATATACATTCAATACATTCAATAAAAAAATTGCAATTAAAAAAGAAATAAAAATTCGTTTTCTCTTTCATTCAAATGTTGCGTAAGTTCTGAGACACTCGTTATTTACAATTCATGAAAAATTCAAATTCTTTTTACGCTAAAGATATCATTTCGACTAAACCGAACGAAAATAATTGCGAAAAAATTTCCACTCGCTTTTCGATATTCATCGTAAAAAAAAATTCCTAATAATATTTCCACTGCACTTAACGCATTTGGGTCATTTACACTGTTAGTCACTGTCCGCAGTTAATTGGTTACCTATAAATTTTTGTATTTCCTTTGGCAAATTAATCAATTATGTTATTTTTAGGTTTATTTGTTTTCTTTTTATTCTTTTTTTTTTTTTTGTTTTTTTTTTTCATTATTATCATTATTGTTTTTTATTCAAGTTTTATTGCTATAATTTCCTCTTGGAATTTTTTTTTTTGCATATTTTCTTCTTTTTATATTATTTTGTGTTTGTTTGCAATAAAGAAGAAAAGATGTTTGCATCGATACTTGCGCTCAGCATTTCAATTGTGAATTTCTTGTATTTAATCAAATTGTTCTTTAATAAATTTTCTTATTGGCGTCGTCTGGATTTAGTTGATTGGTTGTGTGCTTCCCGTAACTAAGAAAAGAAAAAAAAAAAGAAACGAACACAAACAAGAAAACTATATTCGCTTTAGGTCGAATCATAGGTACCCCACCTATATATGTAGTACACATGTACCTTAATATATACATATATATGTATTTATATTATGTCTTTGTTCGTTAGGGATTTGTTACGTCGAATCCGATATTATTTCACCTGCATAGACTGAAGAAGTCATTTATGCCAACGGACGGAAGTTTTTAATGTTTTTTTTTTCCCAAAATATTTTACATATTCTGCTTAATTTTATAATCAAGAGTATTCCTGGATTTTATCCCAGGTGTTGCGGCCGTAGAAAACCTAATATCAAGCAGCGCACAAGCAGAGAGAATGAATGAATCAGAGTTTGAACTCGATCAGATATATAATTAATTTGTAGAACATCTTATGCGCAGTTGTGGTTGTTACAAACGGATAGACAAATCTAGTGTGTCCCGTACTGTAGCGATCCTCTTGATTTTTTCGCTCTTAAATATTTTACGGATTTTCTGTGGTTGTCGACAACGAGTTTAAGATAATAAAGTATTGGCCAAAGGCGTACAAGGATCAACGAAGAGTACACATACTACAATTGTCAAAGATTATATTGATCTTTGATCTTAATTCGTTACGGGATTTGAGTTCGCATTGTACTAGAATTTGTAATATCCCTTTGAAAGTTTAGGTTCCCCGTTGCACACATCTCGTCCAAAAGATCGAAATTCTATAAACAATTTTTTTTTTTTAATGCTTTGAAATGATTTAATATGTGCGTTGGTGGTAGTTTGCTTTAGCAGCGATGTTGAACTGAAAAAAAAGTTTTTTTTTCACTTAAATACATTATAATGAAATAAAATAATAAAAATTTTATTAAAACCCTGAATAAAAAATTTATTAAAGTGGCGGAGTGGCAGAGTGACGGAAAAGTGTAGTTATATTCTACAACAATCATTATTCATATTCCGGGATGGTGGGAAATCCCATAGACTTCAGCTAAACTCTTAAGTAAGACTTTTTTATTTTACTTTGTACTCACCACAGAGGCCAAAAACATGCAACGGCGGGTAAAAAGGTCGTGGTGAACCAGAGCACGGTTAGTAAAAAAGCTTTACACCTGTTGAGAGAGGATGAATATCAGAAAATTCATCGCAAGGCATGTACAATTTATGTTCTGATTGTTGATCTTTTTGAATTATTTTTATATTTATATTATTAATGCGATCTCATCGTCTTGCAGTAACCAATTTTTTTTTTTTTTTGTTTTTTTGATTTCCCAAAATTCCACTTGAAACTCTTCTTTATACGTGCTACTCATTTCGTGGTCGTGTTAAATATCTTTTCCAATTTCAGTTTAAAATTCTCGTAACTAACACGACATATAATAAATCTATGATTTCCTTAAGGTATTTGGTAGAACCTATGATTCCATTTAGTCTTAGAAAGTCCTATTTTAGTTGAGTAAGCCACTATATATGTAAATATTGATGGAGCAAATGGCGTTTGTAAAATTTTTTCTTCATAATATTTTTTTTTCTTTTTTTTAATACGGCTGCGAAAACAAACTCTTACTCTTAGTAATGTTAAAAATATTATTGCTTTGACAGCTGGCAATGCCGGGAGTTTAACTTACATTATATACGGTCTTCAAAGAAGCAGATTTCTTTTTACACCATTCCTAGTTTACTCAGCTAGGCTGTGCTAATGTAAGGCAATGAAATATGAGCAGAAGAGTCTGTCGAAAGCATATTTATCCAAAGATAGCAGCATTAAGTGCCGTCTAATGGCGAGTCCTGGGCGTTTTAATTCTACATAATATTGAAATGAATGTTATAGAGAAAAAGTTAAAAAACTTATTATAATATGCAAAATTAATTATGTGTACACACAATTGTGCACGCATGTAAACGCATATGCTTGCATATGTGTTTTTATCTAAAAAACAAGAAAAAAAAAGAAAAATAGAAATTAATCAGCAAATACAGCAATAAACAGACAGATATTATCGATAACAATTTAAAAAAACAAATAAAAGTTAAAAAACGCAACAACAAAAATGCACATCTAAATAATTCAATATGTCATACGGTTAGTAATACTACGTCTGTTGTTAATTAATCGCACATACAGATATAAATATATATATATATATATATATATATATATATATATATATATATATATATATATATATATATAAATTTGCATAATTGTAAATATATGTAATTTGTGCATGAGGCGCAATATAATGAATTGGTTTGTACAATATGTGAGCAAGATGAAATGAAATGTTCAAATTTTTGTAATATGCAGAAAGCCAAGCTAAGCCCTCTTATTTTATTTTGGGTTTTTCATGCAATTCTACAATAATTAACGTTCATTAACAGCTTTTCGAAAAATGGTTTTTCTAAAACCAACAAAAAGTTTGGTTTTTATTCGAAACCGCAAAATTAGCATAGCAAGTTTTTTTTTTTTTTAAATTTATTTTTGAAAATTTAATGCAATTATGTCAGTATTGCATAATTGAAAGCAAGCAAGAAAGTTATTTTCGCCTTTGGGTATAAATCTTTTGTATCCAACTATCCAACTACTCAGTTGAAACAATCAAGTAAACTATTTTGTTAATTGTTATTTACGAGTGTGTTTGTGTGTCAATGGGAAATTTTGCATACTTTCCTGACCTTTCAAAGTATCAAATTTATCAAAATTGCATAGTCGACGTCAAAGCTTAAGAGTACACGTCAAGTTAATTGCTGAATTCCCTATAGCTGAAGACAATAAAGTTATGCTGCAAAATTTTCTTCTAAAACGACTTTATTGTTTTTTTTTTGTTAGTGTGTATGGAGGACTTGAGATGGACCAATATTTTATAATACCGAACGATTCAGTATTGCACTCTAAAATTACTTAAGCATGTCTGTCCGTCTGTCCATTCTATGTCCTATGGAGCATAATTTCTGCGATATTTTGACGCAATTTGACACATTGACGTGTTTTGACCTAAGTACGACCACTATTTAAAATGGTTCGCATCAGACCACTCTTTCGACCACTTCCCGTATAATCTTTTATATTGAAATGTCATGATATGAAAGATTGTAGCGTTTTGTAGGGTACTTAAAAATAGGCTGTGACCCACTCTAGTGTGTTTACTTATTCGTAATCAAAAAAAACAAAAAGAAAAGAAAAACAGCTCGAAAGGATTTAACTGCCACAAGCGTTTAAGTTCTTTCATATTTTTAAAATCAAACAGCAATCCCTCACTCATTTCAGGAGCAGTTATCAGCAGATGACATTTTTCCTGTTCATGGTAATATTTTACACTTCAGAGTACAATAAATCATTGTTAAAATAAATTCTTTCGGGGCCATACAATTCGCTTGATGGCCGTGATTGAAGAAACCTGTGAAGCTATTCGCAGATAAATCAAGAGTGGCGTATATTTTTATTAGGGCGTTCTTGGACAGTGACCTATGTAATAATCATTTCCGTTCTTTCGCTCGTGAACCGTGAAAGCATTGCAACGATGATTGCAAGGAATTACGTTGTATAACATGATATGCGTCAAGTCCCGAAAAAAGACTAAATCAATGTAATAATTCGTCGAAAATGAACCTAACGCAATAAAGGTTCAAGATGCACCAGTTGTTAGCAAAAGAAGAAGAATTAATAAATAAATAAATAATTACTTCGTTTTTCGTTAGAGATGTTCCCACCCTGTCTATCACTTGCTAAGTGATATATCACCAATTATTTGAAAATTATCATAAATGCATCAAAAGGCCAAGGCAGGCTATACTCCCACTGTGTGATAACGTGATAGGGCAGATTCGCGTACAGCAGCTGCAACAGAGGAGATCTTACAAGAGATGAATGCGACAGTGTTGAAACGCTATAGGTCGAGCTTAGCACATTTTCACCTGCTCCTATGTCGGAGAATCAGTAATAAAGCGTATTGCAGAGGGGGTAGTTGAAGACTATAAACCATTGATTTCTGAATTACTTTTTCAAAAAAATACAGAATACTTTGGAAGACGAAAAATAAAAACAACTTCTACCTATCCTTCTCTACTCTATCTATCCTTTTCTTTAAAAATTAAATTAAATGAAATTTTCTTACTCTATACTATGGGATCGTCAGCGAGCTTTTTCCAAGTTTATTCAAGCCATTAAGGCCTGAGGTCGTAAACACAACCGTTTTATTTGTTGTATCACGAGCAAAAAATCCGAAATATTTCGTTGTTGAAACGACATGTGGTGTCAATTCATGTTGTACTCTAAGCGCTTCTTTTGGCCGATTTCGTCCATTTTGCGAGAATTTCGAGTGTTTTGGACAAAATTGAAGCCAATATCCGAGACAGACGAATAGACAGACGTGCTTAAATCGATTCAAAATTTGATATTAATCAAGAATGTACATATTTGATAGGATATGGAATAAGTTTTGGCAAAATAAATATATTTGTATCCTCATGCTTCGGGGATGATGTAAAAATATACGATATATAAGACTAAGTATATGACTAATATTGACGGAATAGATTTTTGAACTGTTGAAATCAAGAGCATGGAGGGTTAAACTTGTTGTACGATATTTGTTTACCGCTCTTCTAAGTCAAAAGTCAATTAAATCGATTTCTGATCGCACCTACGGTGAACAACAGAAAATTGAAATTCTTTTCATTTTCTTCGGTAACGAGTTCGCTGTCTTTCTTTAGAGTTTTAATCTTGATTTGACATTTGTTTTTTTTTCAATAGTTTACCAATCTATACGTTTATACATCGGATGCCTTCAACTACATCTCAGAAATGGTGTAAAACACGATTTCAAACATCGTATAATAATTAAGTTTCTCTGCTTCTTTTTTTTCTGAACGATAAACAATCTTCTTTTTATTTAGTAATCAAACCATCAACTCCAAGTCGAATATAAATAAACCTTGCTTTTACATTTTCGTTTATGTACGAGTGTTACAGTCGATTCCTCTGTGTGTGAGATTCTTTACTTTCCCAACTCTTCACTCTTGTCTCTTCATAAATCTAGTGTGAAATTTTATCGTGGGAATGTTTTTTTGATTATAAAAAAAACATCAACAATGGTGTTAAGTTGTGTCATAGCCAACTGAATTTTTCAACTAAGAGGAATCTATAAAAAAAAAAAAAATTAAGAAAAAACACAAACAAAAACAAAAAAAGTTCAATCATCGCTGTAGCAACTTTCAAATGTCAGCGAATTTGGTATGAAAAAGTAATTTTTTGCTTTATGCTTTAATTAAAGACGAGAAAAATACTGGACGATTAGTTGGAAGAAGTGCATTAGAGCTGACATAATTTTTCTTCCATAAATATTTATGTTTCTATTTATAAATAAAGATATATATATATACATGTGAGTGTGTGTGTTAATACTTGAATGTTTACATAACATGTAATCGTGGTCATCCAAACAAACAGCAACGTTATATGGACTGAATAAAATTACACACATGTTTGTTTATTATATCTGCACATACGATGTCTATACCGAAAAAGTGAAAAACTAGATTTCTATTTGCTGATGATTTATAACGATCGCCATCTCACGAATAAATGGATGTGAATTCTTTCATTTCTGCTTTAAATTCTATTTAAGACTTCGGTATGATTACTACATTTACAGAGTGCCTTAGCCTAGCCCCTTATAAGAGCCGTTTATTTCGAAACTGCACCAAATTTCTTTCTCTAAACTCACCAAGGTGCCTGCCAAGCAAATACTTACTACTTATATACGCTGTTAGAGAGAAAACTGACGAACAAAATCGATGGTACTACCATTCACACTGTTCGGATATTAATTTTAATCTCGTTCCAAGGTCGAGAAAATCAATTTCAAAACATTTGCGACAACTCGCTTTGCTCACACTATCACAAATGGATACTTAAGATGTATAAACGTCCAATATCTCGTTGTGGACAGAATCTTACGATTAAACATATACTTTATGAGGAACCATAAATGTACAAAACCGTAGAAAATATATATAAAATATTAATAAAATGTTTATCTTTTTTTGAGATGACCAGAATAACCAAAATCTACTCTTTCTTAAAAATATAACCCTTCATCATCAGTGCTCATCCTACCTTAGTTGTAGAATTTATTTCTGTGGCCCATTCTTCAATATGTTAAGTTTACATTACACATTTTGACTTTTAGGATGAATGAAATGATGGGATCCTCTATCTGTTCTTCTTAAAAGCGAAATGGCTGGAGAATTTAGAGAAGTAATTGCGAAGAGTTGTCTTTGTATTCCCACTTCCCATTTACAGATCTTATTCTGAAGGCAGTTGATGTACGAGGTGCGTTCACAGGAAAAGGTGACATTTTTTCTGTTTTGTTAATATGCTTATGCCAGTGCTTTTTGCAATCCTCGAAGCACTTCTCATATGGATTTCATGGTATGGCCTTGAGCTTCTTCAGCGATGCGGTCTTTATCTCCATAATCGTAGAAAAATCCCTTCTTTTCATGTGCTTACTCATTTTTAGGAAGAGCAAAAAATCGTGTTTGGCCAAGTTCGGTGAATACGGCGGCTGAGGCGTACTTACGGTGTTGTTCTTGTCCAAAAAATCACGAACAAGTAATGGGGTGCGAGCTGCCGCATTACCGTTGTGCAATGTCCATGACTGGTTGTTCCACAACTTCAACAATTCCACAATTCCATGAACCAACCGGTATGCCGACGTGCTCAGCAACTTCTCCAATTCAACAATGCTTCATAACAGACTCCTGTAGAATCCGCACTATAATAGGTATTGAGACAAAACAGTGAGCTCAAAACGAAGCAAATGTTCACTGTAAACTTCTGGTATGTCTCATCTACGTCCGATGCTGCAGTCGTTGGAATATCACTTTCCGTGTAAATAGACTAAATTTGGCTTAAACTTTGCAACTTTTAATGAGCAAGCAGTAGCAGAGTAGAGGTGTACAGTTTAACGTGTTCACGTCACTGCTGTATATGTTACATATGTTATTAAAAATTTAATATAAATACTTTGTGTAGAATAGAAGGAATAGCAATAATTACATCGCGGTAAGTTAACAAGTGGTTTTTCAAACATTACCAGTTTTTTTTTTTTAGTTTAGCTTTCACATATAATATAGGGTTTCTTCTTAGGTATACCCTTCATTGTGTTTACGTACGTGTTTGTGTTCGCTGATCCAATCAGTCATCCAATCTTTGTGTCTGGGTTTTTCTATAAGCCGCTTTACTTACTTTGTTTTTCTATATATACTAATAGAGAGAGAGAGGAGAGAGAGAGAGAGGAGAGAGAGAGAAGGAGAGAAAGAGAGAAGAACAACTAAACGAAATATCAAAGAATCGTTGGGAATTCATGTAAGCACAGCTTTCATGTACTGTGATTGCTTTGGCTGGAGGCAGACAACAAGTGCTGCAAATAAATTGTCAGTTTTAGCGAATACAGATCGTCATTATTATCATTTGCTTTAGAAAGCATGAAGGATTTATTTTAATTTTGCTTTACTTTTATGCTCACGCTTTAATTGGATTTATTTAAAAAGTTTACACATCTACTTGTTAGGCGCCTTTAGTATACAAAATTTTCTTTCTTTCTTTTATTTACTTAATAGTAACACAATTCACGCTTTCTCTCAATCTTAATAAAAGATTAGCAGAATCGAAATTTCGGTTAGACGTCTGAGTATTTTTTTGATATATTACTTTATCCGTAGATTGATTTGGAACAAACTAAAAATAGAGAAATTTTTGTTTTTAGAAAAATTTAAAGTGAAATAGAGGAAGGGAACGTTTTATACCAGCTATGCTGGAATATTTATGATGAGAATCAAGGCTTATTACTGCGGTTTAGAGAGAAGGAGGAAATAAAAATTATCATCAAAATTTTTTTTCTTTTGATAGCTCAATAAGAAGCGACGAAATATTGATTTCGATTCTACTAAGCCGATGATCCATTATAAAGCAACGGGAATTCCTATTGTTGTCAACACTTTGCACTCCTATGTCGATTATGCGTCGGCAACTATTACGGTGACCTAGAGTCGTCATTGCACTATCATTACAAATCATTAATTAGTAGAAAGTAGGAATGGGAGGGCAAAGGGTTAATGTATTAATTATCGAATTCCTCTTGTCTCTACAGCCCGTCCAAAAGCATAGACTAACATCCGCTGCTTATCGAGAGCGATGTATTGCCGTAGCAATTGAATATTGTTTCTGCTTTGTCTCATATGCAAAAGCTGGACTAGACGCATTTCATGCCTACGACCTATTCTAATAGAATCGAGTATTTGTATATAATTTCAGGCTCGGAAAACATTTTTCTCTCTTTAACGGCGGAAGAGAATGCCTTGATATCTTTCACATATGCAACAAAATGCTTAAATGGGAATTTTGTTTTGGTTTTTTGGTTTTACTTGCTTTATATATACAAAACGAATAGCTTTTTAAACATTTGAAGTTATGCTATTTTGCTTACGATCCATTATGATGAGGCAATATTCGATTTGATTCGTTTCGATATTTTAATTTACCTTAATGCGGAAATAACAATTCATTAAGAAACGTAACGGAAATTAATTTAATATTGACTTATAAACGCGTCCAACCTACACTCCATTCCAGTGGACCGCGCTTAAATGCATGCTTGCAATTAAATATTCTAATAAATATTTACCTAATTGCTGGCACTCATTATGCACAATCAAACACAGTGCACTTATGTACGCATGTATATATATTTATATATATATATATATATGTATATATATATATGAGTGCATGCATGCATTGTAGTAAATGCGTATACATTCATTTGTTCACCTACCCACCTACCCGCAACAATACGTGAAGTGCTAGAATAAAGAAGTGATTCTTTTTCGGAATTGAATACAATTAAGAATTAATTAAGCACGCAACCGACTATAACCGCAACAGCAACAGCAACAACAACAGCAACAACAACAATAACAACAACAGCAATAATAACATTTTACCATTAGAATGAAACGCAACTACAAACACATCAGAAATACCATAAGTCAACAATACCACAATAATCTAACATTGATGTCTGACATAGAACGCAACGGGGCAAAAATGTTAAATCAAATGAAATGAAATCACAACGTTTTCTAATAGATCAGCTCTGAGTGCATATGCATGTATAAATATATTTTTAAATGAACCCAGCTTAGTATATATACATATATACGAAATTTACTTATACATATATACACACACACACACACGCATATATATATACATATATATATATATATATATAGATATATATTAGAATATATGATGCGGACATAGGAAATATGACCACGAGAAAAATATGGTTAACGCTCGCCCGTATATATATGTGTGAATAACATTCAAAGCATTCTTTTTTTGCCTTATCAAGCCAAAGTAAATAAAATGAATCATTTCGTTTTTAACACGTTGTATCCCTTTTAAGCCGTATAGACTTCGTCCCAGTCTCGCCCATGTCCGTCCATTCACGAAAATATCACATTTCTGCAAATGCTACAAATTGGTTTTGAAAATACTCACATAAGCTTTAGTTAGCTGAAAACAATAAAAAAGAGACAAAAAAAATTTAAAAAAAAAAAAAAGACAAAAAAAATTTAAAAAAAAAAAAAACTCTGGGCTTAAGAGAAAGTTGAACTCATTATCTAATGTACAA